>CM039133.1:51291180-51633144 GCA_022036555.1 Microstegium vimineum | reverse complement strand
CCTTAATTTTTGTTAACAGTCATCGTGTAGCATACTTCGATAGAAATTTGGCGC
Source organism: Microstegium vimineum (assembly GCA_022036555.1). Lineage (NCBI taxonomy): Eukaryota > Viridiplantae > Streptophyta > Magnoliopsida > Poales > Poaceae > Microstegium > Microstegium vimineum. The sequence continues at coordinate 51,633,090 of CM039133.1, read as the reverse complement.
CGACATAATGTGAATGACCATCTACATCATCTGGTTGTTAAATTTATTATTGGTTTATATGTCTTTTGTCCAGCATGTGTTTCAGTTATTATCACAGACTCAATAAGAATATTTCCTAAATTAGTTACTATTAGTCTTGTTCCATTACAGACTCCTAAACTTTGATTTAGATTTCTAAAATTGGGACTCCTATTTTTAGTCTCAGTCTATGATCGAGTTGGAAAATTATTTGTATTCAGAGTTATATGCAGCTTCATAAAAGCAGTAAAAAAACTACAACTGTAGTTGTATCTTTAAATCTAAATCTAAATAGGCGAATGTTATAGAAGCATAGAAGTGCTACGATGACTAAGGATGGATAGGGAAGACAACGGATGGAGGTGGTGAGGGCATACGGAGCTTTTTTAGATAAAGGAATGAAACATTCCGGCCTTCACAATCACAAGAGATTGATTATAGCCGATTCATACAAGAATGGGACAAAGCCCACTAAACCGCAAAGCGGAGGTCCAGCAAAAACATCTGGCACCATACTCAGCCCAAAACCTACTCAGTAAGCAAACTAATCAGACCCTAGAACAGCGACCTTGAAAAATCGTCAAACAAAGAACATCGGAGCGGACACACCAGCCATGCTCCCATCAGCGTCCAGGTAGTAGTCATCGCCGAACCAGAAGACTGAAACAAAAGCTACCACGACTCTACATTCCTAACCAACTTCTCTGCTTCCACAGGGAACCAAAGAAATGCAAAGTCACGCCTTCCAACTGCCTGCAGCCATCCATCATTGTTCTCCTCTCTTCCTCTTTAGACAACATGGACCATTGCCGTATACAGTACGTCCCCCTGAAAATCACCTGCAAATAGGAGTTAGCAATTTTGTTTTGGAACACCGCATCATTTCTATTCAGCCAAAGAACCCAACAGATGGCTGCTATCCCCACTATCATTTGTTTTCTTAGCCCTGGAACAAATTTTCTTAACCAAGATCCAAACATGTGAGAAGTAGACTTTGGTGGCTGAAAGTTAAAGGTGACTGACAAGGTGTACCACACAAATCTAGCCACCCGACATTCAAAAAACAGATGCTGAATGTTCTCATCTAAGCCACACAGGCTACACTTAGAGTCCCCCTTCCATTTTCTTTTCAATAAGTTATCTTTTGTTAAGATTACACCTCTTTTTAGGTACCACAGAAAAATTTTAATTTTCAAAGGTACTCTAGCTTTCCAGAACACTTCTTTCCCAACACTCCTATCACTTTTCATTAGCTCTCTGTAAAGTGATTGTGTTGAGAAGACTCCTCTTTTTCCTATTTGCCAAATGAATTGGTCCTTGTCAGCGTTAAGGTTCACTGGCAGCACTGAATGAACTAAAGTCAGCCATTCTTCCAGTCTCTCCCCCCTAATCCCCTTCTAAAAGAGATATTCAGCGGGGTTGAACTAAGCACACTAGCTACATAAATCTCTTTTTTCCTTACTATTCTGTACAGATCAGGAAACTTTTGCATTAGCGGCTGTTGGTCAATCCATACATCCTCCCAAAATCTTATTTGGGTACCATTATTTACCCTAAACCTCCCATGCTGGAGCACCACCTCCTTTACCTCCATCAAACCAGCCCAGAAGTGTGAATCTCCTGGGCGTTTTACTATTTTGGACAGGCACTTGTCCTTGATATACTTCCTCCTTAGTACCTCCTGCCATAAGCCATCTTCGTTAAAGAGTTTGAATAACCATTTACTTATCAAACATTTGTTCTGAGCTTCCAAATCTAAGATCCCCAATCCCCCCATGAACCTTAGTTTACAAAGAATACCCCATTTTGCCAACCTATATTTTTTTTATGTTCGTCACACTGCCAGAAAAACCTAGATCGATAATAATCTAGTTTTTTCCGCACTCCCTTTGGGATGAGAGAAAAAGACATCATAAACATCGGTAGGCTAGACAAAACCAAATTTATCAGGACTAATCTACCCCCCGAGGAAAGAAGCTTCCCTTTCCAACCACTAAGTTTTTTCTGAAAACGCTCTTCAATTGAGCTCTAGTGCTTGTTTGAGAGCTTTCTATAATGCATTGGGATTCCTATGTATCTGAAGGGAAACCTGCCCTCTACACAGCCGAACAGCTCTACATACTCCTTGTTTATGTCCTTAGCCTTCCCAAAGCAAAACAATTCACTCTTGTGAAAGTTTATTTTCAAACCCGACAACTTTTCAAAGGCTACCAAAACTAGTTTAAGATTCGTCGCCTCCGGTAAGTCATCCTCCATAAACAGGATTGTATCGTCTGCATACTGCAAAATGGACAATCCATCGTCCACTAGATTAGGTATGAGGCCTCTAAACTGCCCACTATTTTTCGCTCTCGAAACAAGAATAGCCAGCATGTCTGCCACCAGATTGAAAAGAATAGGAGAAAGGCGGTCGCCTTGCCTAAGCCCTTTCCTGGTATGGAAATTCTGACCAATCTCGTCATTCACTTTGACCCCCACACTCCCCTGGCTCACAACCTGTTCAATCCATTTGCACCAAACAGGTGAGAAGCCTTTCATTCTAAGAGCCTGTTGTACGAAACCCCAATTAACTTTGTCATAGGCCTTTTCAAAATCCAGTTTTAGTATTACTCCACTCCTCTTTTTTTTGTGCAATTCATGAATTGTTTCATGTAAAATCACTACTCCTTCTAGAATGTTTCTTCCTGGCATAAAAGCTGATTGCGACGGTCTTACTATTTTGTCAGCCACAGTAGTAAGTCTATTAGCCAAGACCTTCGTAAAAATCTTAAAGCTCACATTAAGCATACAGATAGGCCTAAACTGTTGGATTTGTTTAACCTCCTTTTGCTTTGGGATCAAGGTAATTGTCCCGAAGTTAAGGTTGAATAAAGGCAGGTTTCCGGCGTGGAACTCACGAAACATGGCCATTAGGTCATCTTTTACTAAAGCCCAGAACACTTGATAGAACTCTACCGGGAAACCGTCAGGGGCTGGGGCCTTATTGTGTTTCATTTGGAAGATAGCATATCTTACTTCTTTTTCCGTGAAAGTCTCAGTTAGTAACTTATTTTCTTCCTCACTAATCTGAGGCATATCATCTGTTTGTGATTCATCAAGAGAGAAGGTATTTCTTTGCACTGATCCAAACAAGTCCTTATAATATTTTGTTATAAAAACTTTTAAGCTTTCCTGCCCTTCAATCACTCCCCCTTCTTGCTCTAACTGATAAATTCTAGTTTTCCTTCTTTTCCCGTTCGCCACCATATGGAAATATTTAGTGTTATTATCTCCTTCTAGCAGATCCCTGGTTTTCGCTCTTTGGAACCATTTTATTTCTTCCTCCCGGAGCAGTTGTGTGATCCTCTCCTTCACACTTTGCCTCAGGTCAAGCTCTCGCTGGCTCAAGATCACGGATTCAGCCTTTATATCCAGTTCCTGAGCCAACCGAAACAGCTTATCCTTTTCTCTTTTGACACTCCCATTCACATTTTTTGCCCAACCTCTCAAGAACTGTCTCAATTTTCTAATTTTGTTTTGCCAATTCTTCATTGGAGTAGGTCCCACTCCTACACCTTTCCAGATTTTCTCAACTAACCTGGCAAACTCATCCTGTAGCAGCCAATTAAGTTCAAATTTGAACTCAGGTTGGCTGCTCCTGAGTTGCCTTTTCCTCGTGCACACAAGCAAGGGCGTGTGATCTGAGATTTCTCTATTCAGTGCATCTACAGTGACAAGGGGGAATCTTTGTTCCCACTCTGTGCTGGGTGGCTAACACCCTGTCTAATTTTTCATAAGTTGGTACCCTCTTAGAGCTAGCCCAAGTGAATTTCCTGCCTGACATTTCGATCTCCCTTAAATTTAAACCATCTATAATGACATTAAAAATAAAGGGCCATCGATCATCATAATTATCATTATTTTCTCGCTCGGGTTTCTAATAATGTTGAAGTCTCCTCCAACCCATAATGGGAGGGTTATTTTACTGCATGCATGTACTAATTCAGCCAGAAAGCTCTCCTTAAATTCTGGCTGTGCAGCACCATATACTGCCACTAGACACCAGTGGAAATCATCCCCTCTCATTCTTAGGTGAAACTTAATAAAGAAGTCTCCCTCTTCTATGCTTCCTATATCACACATATCTAGATTAACACCTAGCAGCATCCCCCCTGATCTACCATGTGGTTCGGTCCAGTGCCAGATAAAGTTTCTACCCCCACACATTCTATCAAGCTTTTCCTGTGTGAAGTCTCTTTTACTTGTCTCCAAGAGCGCAATGAAATCTAGTTCCTGCTCTCTTGAAATACTACTTAAAATTTTAGTTTTAGCCAAGTCCCGAAGATCTCTGCTGTTCCAAAATATTCCCCTCATTTGGCACCAAATTTATTAACTCTAATCTTCAGCTTTCTCGAAGCCTTTTTCCTTGGCTTCTTAGAGCCTGGCTTCCTTTGAACCATTTTAAAGTCACTACTCAGGTTATAAATATCATCATCAAAAATATTTTCCATCAGATCCCCACAATAATAATTCTAGAGCCTTTGTATCACAATTCTCTGAGTCAACTGACTCCCTATCTGAAAAACACTCTCCCCTACCCCCCTCGGGAAAGATTTGTCACTAACAAAATCTTTTTCTAATAAACTTTGCACAGTTAACTCAAAAGATATTTTGTCTCTTTTGTCTACCTCTAAGCCCAGATCCTGTAAATTATCTACATCATTTGAAAGTGAAAGAGAACACAAAGGAACAGTGAGATTGTTACCTCTGTTGCATTCCAGATTCCTGGATTGCACTAGACGCTCCGCCCGCACCAAAGAGTGTTCCGCCGTCACCCCAACCAGCCGTGGACTCGCCCTGATCGGGGACTGCGAAACTTCTGGGATCAGCGCCGCCTCCACAACCTTTGCATCAGCAGGTCCGTCTGGAGCCCCCAGCGACATCCCCTCAGCCGCATTGTTGCAGCACCCTTTTCAAATTCTTTCTCTAAATTCTCAAGCTGGTCAAAATTTGTTTTCTCTTCCATTTCCATCACTACATCCTCAGCCTCACTTTCCTCCTGCCAATCTATAACCATGGCAAGTGCTTTCTCATCAAAGGCAACAACACCCTCACTTGCCACTTTTGTGGAAAGGTCGTCCAAGGCCTTCTCCACCACTACATCGATTACCTGCTCTGCTTTCCACCTCAGGAACTCCTTGAATTCCTTCTCACTGAGCCTATGGCCACCATTCGTTGGGTCACCTTGCTCAGAATGCGACTCAGGCCACTTTGTTTCCCCATCAGCACCTCCTTCCCCACCTTTGGACCGCTTGTTAACTCTCACGTCTGACTAGTCTTCATTCACACTGCCACCACTGTTTTGATTTCGGCACTGGTCTTCATTCACCATCATCCTCACCCTCACTCCCAAACCATTCAACATCAGCTTCTTCACCATTCTCATCAAAGCCTCTTTTCTCTACTTCGAATTCCAGTTCAAAAAAATGGTCCCCAATCAATACCGCCGCCACCTCGAGGGACATTGATGTCCACGCCTGCTTCGTGGAGGATCGCGCCCGTGGTGCGGTGGCTCTCCAGGGGCCACACCCGATACGCCCCTCGTCGTGCAATTGCTAGAGGGTTCGCTGGCGGAGCGCGATAGATCTACGGGAAGCCCGGAGGATGGGGGCGACGGGGCCCTGCATGGCTGCATCTTGGGCTGGGTCTTCTGTGGCCATGGCGGCCTCTCGCACAGCGACCACGACTGGTTGCGGCCGTAGGCTGTGGACATGCGTGGTCAAAGCGGTTGCGCGCGTTCCTCTGCTGGTGTCTGTGGCACTCTGACCGGTGATCCTTCGTCGTCTTTGCTTTGCTATGATCTCGATCGATCGATGTCTCCAGGAGTTTCTATACGTTTGCAGCTGCCAGGCCAGCCGGGCCGGCGTCGGCGTCCCGCTCCCCGACCCAGGTCGGCCGCCGCGATCCCGTGCTCGCTGCCGACAGCCGCCGGCCGTGCGATCGATGTCGTCATACATAACATGCATAACGCAATAAAAACGAGGTCGGCAGGAACACTGCACAGACCTGTGTGCCAAATGCTTTCAACATATATGTAGTACGTTGCCCACGCTCCTTTTCCATCGATCTGCGAGGGCGCGTGCGTTTCCAAAAGTATGTATGTAGCAGCTTTGGATATATTAGGGTAGTCTCAATGGGGTTTCATTAAAGTTTCATAGACATTAAATATGCTGATGTGACACTATATTGATGAAGAGAGAGAAGATAAAAGTTTCATGAGAGTAGAGAGAGTTTTATGTCTATGTACAATTACTAAAATATGGCTATATTAGAAACTGTGCCATGAAACCTCCACTGAGGATGACCTTAGTACATGCGGCCTTAGTACATGCATGTGTTTTCATCTACCCTGGCTAGGCTATGCCTATGCATTGTGGCCTGCGCGCGGTAGGGGTACGGGTATGTCGTCGTCCCGTGAGGGCGTGACGGCGTGTGTGTGACTCCCGCTCCCGTGGTCGCTCGCTCGCGATTTCCTCGGAGGCGGATGGTGGTTAGCTTGAAGAATGTCATGGAAGAGAGGCAGAACAGAAGTGCAGTTGAACCTGATGAAATGCACCGTACCTTGTACCTACCTGCTCTGTTCAGTTAGTAGAGTGCATTCCTTGAACATCTTGTGCAGAGCGAGCCCCGCGTGAGCGTGATGTGGGTGAGAGCATCACATCACACACTCTTTCAGTTATCTCCTTCCTTGGAATTCCGTTTCACCAACAAAACAAAACCAGCTGCATTTGCATTTCAGGAGAGCGCAGAATGGCTATGAGTATCTTTTGGCCGAGTATTGCCGCTTATTATATTATATATTGGGAAGGCCAGTCAGAAAGCCAAGTCATCCTCACCTGCTGAGCCGGCCTCCTCGATCGCCCCTCGCAATATATGCGCATGTCGACGGGGGGAAATGGACTACTTCGTCGCCGTTGCCCCCACCGCAGCCGCGGCCACATCGTCCGCAACAGAGGTCGACCCGAGGCGAAGGGCGAGCCGCCGCCAACCCCCACTGTCGACGCACCCACCCCACCACTGTGCAATCGCACAGCCGGTTGGGAACGAAACACAAGTTACACAACAAAACAGAACCTTTGGACTACACCTCAAGATGCGTGGCACCGTGGCGGCTCCGGTGCTGGTCCCACCCGCGCGCCGCCGTCGTCCTCGCGCCCGCCGCAGCTGCTGTTCGTCAGCTGGATCCACTAGCTTCGGAAGATCCCTGCCCAAGTCCCCACAGGATGATGGGACCAGACAAGCATTTGTGCAGGAGGCCATCGCCGCCACCTGCCGCCGTGTCCGCCGCAGCGCTCGTACTCTACTGTTGACCACGGAGGGAGCGCATGCCGGTGTAGCATGCGCTCATGATACTCGATGTCTCGTCTTGGGCGGCGGTGAGGAACCGAGAGCGCAGCGGCGCCAGGCAGTCGTCGGTGGTGGTTGACGCTGCGCCGACCACACTGCTCGGACACGACCATCTCGGGTAGAGGTGTCACCGACCAAGAGCCTGAGGCCTCTGCACCTGGGGCGACCGAGCCTGCCATCGCCAAGGACGGGAAGCTCAGAAGGGGCAAGCGTCCTACGTGGCCCAATACCCGAGTCTTCGGCCCAGAATGGCTATGAGTATCTTTTGGCCCATGTAACGGGCAAGGCAACGATGCCGTGTAAAAGGAACTCAACACGAGATCAAACTTGGCTTTTGACCTACAAACACGAACCCAACCAGTGGTTGTGGCGACGGCGGCGGCGGCTGGCGATCTGCCGGCGACCGAGTTCTTGGTTAATAGATCCACTACTGCACTCTATATTGATTTTGGTGACAAACCAATATCATATCTCAATCCTGGCATTCCACCTGTACTGCACAAGAGCTCAGATGGCGATGGCGACGCCAGAAGAGAAATTTGGGCAGATTCTGGCGCTCTTGACCCAGAACTCGAAGGGGATCTCGGATCTCCAACAATCGATGACGCAAGTCACGGCGGCGAAGGCGGATTTTGAACAGTGGAAGTCGGAAGTGAACAACTCTGTAGCTGAGTTGGAGCACGCAGTGAACTATCTTGAGGAGAAGCTGGACCAGCAGTTCGGAGACACCTCCAAGCACAGAGTTCCCAGAGATGGAGAGGAGATCGAACACCCCGAGCCGGATCCCGAACCCGACTCAGGGAAGAAGGCGATGGACTCCGCTCATCTGGAGTCGTCCTCGTACGAGGCCTCGCCTGGGCAAATCGGCCACCGCAACGAAACCCAGCACCGGAGCGCCGGATTTGGGTTGGTTTGTGCAAGTGCCCATCATGTCCCTGTCCGTGGCGACATCAATGGCCACGTCAATGTTTACGTAGGTGGAGGCGGCTCCCTTGTGTTGCACATGGGAGCCCCGGAGAGGTTGGTTGATGGCCATGGCGGTAGGGAGGCGGCACGTGGAGGCAATGACGGGGAGGAGGCGCACGGTGGCGAGGCAGCGCGCGGCGGCGGGGAGGTGGTGGGCGGATGGCGGCGCGCGGCGGAGACGTCCCCAACGTCGGTGGCCGGGCGGCGGCGCGCGGAGGAGACGTCCACCACGGCGGCGACCGAGAGGCGGTGCGCGGCGGACACGTCCCCCTTCACCACGGCGGTTGCAGGGTGGCGGCGCGCGGTGGCCTCCCCCACGGCGGTGCGGAGGGTGCGCGCGGCGGCTACGTCCCCAACGGCGGCGGCAGGGTGCCGCCGTGCAGTGGCCACGTCCCCAACGGCGGCGGCGGCAGGGAGCCGGCGCACGGTGTCCACGGCGAAGCAGTGCCTCCGGGCGGCCACGACGGTGAGTTGGGAATCGAAGACATCTTTGTGGGGATCCTTCGTCTTAACATTTTTGTTCTTTATGGGTTATTTTATGTGATTTATTTCTTTGTTCTTTCTGGGTTTTTTTCTAATTGCTTTCTTTGTTTGTGTCTTAGATACATTTTTCCGCTCTCGTTACTGGATGTCTTTAGGCAGTGGTGGTCGGTTTCCTTGAGCTGAGTATAAGATTTGCTTCAAACTCTGCCTTCCGCTTAGCTTGCGAAGCGTTGCTCGTTTTATTTGCAATTGAAACTCTTATTTCGTTAGTCATTATCACTACACATAGGGATGGGTCAGAGGTAGACCAAGATGTTTCGCCTGTCCTATTGCTCCGCTTGTTCGTGTCGGCCTTTGTTAGTGTTGGTCTTTTTATGGAGTCGCGTCTGCTACATTTCCACCCGGCTCTTCCGTCTACCATCGTTCCACTGCTGATGGTACTGTTGTTGTACTATTGGGGTCACAAGTGTACCTATCCTAGGGTAATCTCATTTTTCTCTCTTTTTCCATTTGTAATACCTTGTTGTATTATTTACAGTATCTTGTACTAATTACTTGTGAATTGAAGTTTGTCAGCCAATGTTTCCATGTCGTGCCTCAACCGCCGCTGCAGCCGCGCCAGGAGAGAGAGGGACACAGTGCCGAGGAGAACTACCAGGACCCTCCAGGTGGCGGCGGGGTGGAGAACCACTAGCCTGCTGGTGGCGAGCACCAGCATGATTGATTGAGCAGCTGCAGCACCTGTTGTTCCAGCAGCAGCTGCTTTTTTTTTGGAATGTGTCATTACACAGTAGTTTCCTTAGAGTAATTAATTGGTTGGTTGTACTTTAGATTTCGTGAGGACCAATGCAACTTCTAGCACTAAGTACGTGTGTTTGGTACTAGTACTTTACATGTTGCTCTGCAATTTACTCTACGGGTATATCTATCCCAGTTGGGGCAGTCCCAATGGGCAGTCTCCTCACTCTCTCCCTATTTTCTATGCTACTAGTAGAACAAGGCTTCGCCTATATGTAGAATGAGTAGCTCCTCCTTGGTGTGTCTTGAATGAGAGGGAGTGAGGGGGTATTTATAGTGGAGAGGTGGAGTAGGGGCTACTCCACCGCCACATCATCGATCCGCGTGATGGATGATGAGAGCCCTTGGATCCTTACCGCCTTCAGATCAATGGTGCAAGAGAATTCAGCATGTACATCTTTAATTCACCATGTGCATCTTTGCATGACGGCATGCAAAGGAGGTGGATGCCCCCTAGGCCTTAGGGGGGGTCGCCCGACCCCCCCTATGGGTGGTGGGACCTCCCCTATCATTCTAGAAGATGGCCCACATGTCTTGGAGTGGGTGTGCACAGGTTGGACCACTTTTGGACGTCGGTTTGTACTCTTGTGGGCCCATGGATCCATGTGAAGTGAATATGAGCCGTTTAGAGAAAACACAAGTTGATCCAAGGGTGGAGGATCACGTGAGAGTGCTTATCCTGGATCATGGCCAGCATGGGAGAGAGGAGTAGCCGCCAAGTCATCTAGGGGGGGGGGGGTCGGCCGACCCCCTATGACATATGGGCCACTGCTAACCTTCTAGAAGCATGGCCCACCTGTCATGGAGTGGTTAGAAAACTTGGTGGCTGCCCTTTATAGGTCGGCCGACCTGCAAGAGGGGGGTGTGACCCCCTTACAATGACAGGTGGGCCCTCCTATCATGTGGAGTGCTTGGGGAGACTGGTGGGCCCCATAGGGTGGTCAGCTGACCCCCTATGGTGGGTCCCACTAGTTCATTTCTCTCCATTTCCTGTAGTCCTGCAAGAAATACTCCATGGGCATGTGGAACTATTTATTTGATAAAATCATTATGTCTTTGCTTGTTAGCTCCTGGAAAAGGTGTTTTGTTGACGGTTTTGATGGTATACAAACATGGTGAAATTACCGTCAACAAGACCCCCCACAGTTAATTCTTTGCTCGTCCTCGAGTAAAGGTTAAAAGCTAACATGACTATAACATCATTAAGGCATATAGCCGACATAAAGTTTCCTTCAAGACATTTCTTATACAAGTGGGATATGTGGCATTGTCTAACATATATCCTTGAGAGGTTGATAAATGGAATAGTTATCAAAGCAAAGTCATCTTCCCAAATCATATTTAAGTACTTGGAGTTTTTGATAAGTTTTTCAAAATAAAGCAAATAAGTTAGTTCACAAAACTCTCCTTGATTACGACGTTACTCTAAAAAGTGTTCCACTCTTGTGTGATAATGAAAGCGCTGTAAAACTTGCAAACACCCCGGTTCAACACTCTCGCACTAGCACATAGATATTCGTCATCACTTTCTTAGAGATCATGTGGCTAAAAAGGACATAACACTAGTGGGTGTTAGGAGCGAAGATCAATTGGCAGATATCTTCACTAAACCACTCGATGAGACAACCTTTTATAGGTTGAGAAACGAGTTAAATGCGCTTGATAGTTCAAACTTTACTAAAAATGATCTTGTGTGAACCAACCATGCATCATGTATAAGATTTGGGAACAACATGCTCCCGCGGCTATGTATTCCGCTTCGGCGGTAGACAAAGCCACACTATTTTTCTTCTTAGAGGACCAAGAAACAAGTGATCTTCCTAGCAAATGGCACCCTCCGGAGGTACTCTTCCTATCAACCTTACACCCGACATAATCTGAATCGGAATAGCCCACAAGTTGGAAGGTAGCCCCTTTGGGATACCAAAGGCCAATGCTAGTGGTGTGCCTTATGTACCTAAGGATTCTTTTAACCGCACATTGATGCGACTCCTTAGGGTTTTCTTGAAACCTATCACACATACACACACTAAACATGATATCCGACCTAGATGCGGTGAGGTAAAGTAAACTACCGATCATAGAACGATAGAGAGTTTGATCAATTGGTTTACCTCCCTCATCAAGGTCGAGATGTCCATTGGTAGGCATTGGGGTCTTGATTGGCTTGCAATCCTCCATCTTGAATTTCTTGAGCACATCTTGAGTGTACTTCTCTTGAGATATGAAGGTGTCCTCCCTCAATTGCTTCACTTGGAAGCCAAGGAAGAAGGTAAGCTCGGCAATCATGGACATCTCGAACTCCTTGGACATCAAGTCACCAAACTCCTTGCAATGATCTTGGTTTGTTGACCCAAATATAATGTAATCGACATATACTTGGCAAACAAAGATATCTCCATTAAGCTTCTTGGTGAAGAGTGTGGTATCCACTATCCCGATCTTGAAGCCCTTCTTGAGTAGGAAGTCCCTTAGTGTGACAGAACCTCTTAAGATAGGGCCTACTTGCCAGGATTAACCAACTTAATCCCAACAGATGATCCAAATCTTAATTAGCCCATCATGTGTCGCCACTTTGCAGCGGGTCATCCACCTCTTTCCGAACAGGATCACCTCATTACAATCATGACAGAAGTAATACAAAAAAAATTTTATATTACATCAAAGTAGCGGAAATTTAAAGTCATATTACAAACCATAAGTTTTGAAACATAACTTAGTGTCATACGATAAGGTTACATCAAGCTGCTGATAGATTAAGAACAAACAACCGAGGTACTCTTGCCCAAGAGTCAAGCAAGGACAGTTTACTCCTCATCTTCATCTACACTGACCACGGTCATGCAGCAAGAAGCCACACAAACCGGGTTGTGATCCTCATCTGCAACAGGGGTTAACAAACCCTGAGTACGGGAGTACTCAACAAGACTTATCCGACAAAGAAAAGTATTTGGTGGACAAAACAGTATGCAAGTCATAGGATTCAAGGTGTGGTTTACAAGAATCAAGTATTTTGCATAAATGAGCATTTATAAAAAGAATTGAAATTCATTCATGTTATCCATAAGATTACTCAAGTATCGACCTAGATGTATGGTCGATAACAAGGTAATAACCATCCATAAAGGGATCCAACAAGTATCCAGTTAAAGTGTATTATTGCAAAGAAGAAAACAGGGTCATGTTTCCATATCCGAGGAACACGACGATTCGAACCGGTTTATCCCAGCTGGGGCTTCCCTATCACACGACATATACAACCGCTTAACGCACGCATATGACTACCTTTCCCTGGATCCTCTCGCCAAGACCGGGGTTCCGCCACTCGAGAGCACAGTACACCTCCATCCAGTTCGCTAACTTGGAGGGTACACACTACTCTCGCCATCTCTCCACTCCCAGTGCGGGTTAACCGTTCTTCAAGCGAGAATAGCCAGAGTCCAGCTTCCCGGAGTATGTGATAAGTACTCCAAAGTCACAACCCTAGTCATGCATCATCGGACGGTTCCTAATCGACACGGGCGGAAAGAACCCGCTCACCAGACACCGCCGATGGCTCTCCAACACCGTGTCCGCCCGGTCTCAGATTATTACTTCCAGCAACAACATCCCTTTCTCTGAAAACATAACCATTTGCCGAAGCAATACGCTATACGTAGGTGACCGGAAATCACCTACTATAAAAGTTCTAAGCATACTAAGCAATTTTGCAAAACTTTGCATCTTTAAACAAGTGTCAAGGTTAAAGGTACAAATAGTACAAGGATAAAGCTATGCATCAAGTAGGAATTTAATAAAGTACCGTAATGCAATAGTATAAACATAAGTGTATTTAAAACAATCATTTTAAATACAAGGAAGTGTTTGAATGCACCGGGGTTTGCCATGGTTGGAGGGATAAACGAACTCGGGCTCAGATTCAAGAGAGAAAACCTCTTCACTTGAGGTATCCAACCCAACCAACGAACAATCTACACGATATAATGACATGTTTTAGATGATGCTTGAATAGTAAACATGATGCTCAACTCAAATTAACATGATCTTAAAAGAAGACTAAAACAGACTACACCTGAGTACAACTTCCCTTCATGAAGGAAAGCAACACTAGGTTAACAAGCAAACTAATTAAACCCTATTTATCTTGATTATCTAAGTTAACACTTACATCCAAAAGAACTGAGCAACCAACATTACATCAAGCATGTCCAACTTGTGATTGTCACTGGACAATGACCATATGTATCAAATAATCCAAAATCACTCAAAGCCTAAAGTTATTAGGGTTTCTAAACATTTGATAAATAAACAGGGCATTATTACAGGATTAAAACATATTGAACTAAACAGGAAACAGGAAGAACCCTGCACAAAAACCCCCTGACGGCTAAGACCTACCCACCAGAGGCACAGACGCTCGAGCGGCGCCGAGAACCACAAAACACGGCGGCGAGTCGCCGTCGGTGACCAAACCGAACGGCTACCCCTCGAACCTACTTCGGCTCGCCGAGCCAAACCCAACGAGGTGCGCTGCGACCCAAACAAACCCTCAGAGACCCCTCATCGAGGGTGATGGCGGTCGGCCGGAGCTCGACCGATCTCGCACCGTCGAGCACAGACCTCGATCGGAGAAACTAGGCCTCGATTGGAGAAGCTAGGCCTCGATCGATGAAGCTAGGCCTCGATAACGACTCAGAGGACAACCGCGAGCAAAACGCCCAACAGAAACGAGGCTAAAACCTACCCGGGAGACTTCGTCGACGGCAATGACGGCGAACTGAGCTCGACCGCACATACGCCGACGGACACAGGCCTCGATCAAAGCTCGATCGAAGAAGATAGGCCTCGATCAAAGAATATAGGCCTTGATCAACCCTCGATCAGCTCAACTAACAACTCTAGCAAGCTAAACGACCCCCAAACAACGCGAAGCGCGCACAAAACGAACTCAGGGCTAAACACAACACCCTTGTCGACGGCACTAGCGGTCGGCGGGGATCTACGCAACGTGCGCCGGAGAAAACACGCACGTGCTCGAGGGCAACTAGCCCTCAAAACAGACTCAGAACAGCTAGGCGAAGCTAGCGCAAGACTTGGATCACAAAAAGATCAACTACAAAGACTAGACGACGAACACACCGCCGCACCGAACAAGAACAGCGACGGTGCTCGAGGACAGAGCTCGAAGGCTCGATACAAGGATAAACGAGTAGAGCGGAGAGGTAGAGGAGCTCACCCTGGTCACGAAGCACTAGCAAACGTGGCCGGAGATGAAGCAGAGACGACTGTCAATGAAGAACGTGCCGGCGGAGACGAAGAACTGCGCGGCAACGAAGATGTTCCCGGAACTATGGTCCACCATTTGCAAAACGGAGAAACCAACAAGATCAGAGATGAACAAGGTACAAGAAACACAAGATACAAAGATAATGTGGCTCCTGTGCAGCCCGGTCGAAGACTGACCAGAGCGACAGCGGTCTCGTCGGAGCTGAGGAAGACGGAGCCGCGCCGAACGAACGCAGGCCCGATGGCTTCAATTAACTCACTCCGAGAATGCGCAAGGTCAAGGCGAAGATAACGGCGAAGGATTGAGTGGTTGGAAGTGTCTAACGAACTCGAACGAGTTCGTCAATGAAGGTGGAGCGCTCGGCGGAACAGAGCAGAGCGAAGTAAAAGTGGAGCAGTGGCGTGGAAAGGGAAACAGAGAGGACGGGTTCCTGTTTTGAAGACGGCCACGGTTCCCGCGGTGTCGCCACGTACACAACAAGACGTGAGTCCATGGACAGGAGTCGCACAGTGGTGTCGACAGGTGTCGGACAGAGTAGACGTCGAGCTCAAGCCCGCCATGCAACTGTTCGGAGAAAAGACAGAACTGACCCTGTGGCTATTTTGCAAAATGCTCAAGCTTTCAGGGGTTTTCAAGAAAAACTTTGAACACGAAAGATGCTCAAAATTTCAAGATCTACAACTTTGCTTAAACAACCATATGCAAAAACTTTATAGATTTTGAAAATCATGTTTAGGGTTTAATCCACCCCCTCTGGGAATTAGGGTTTGGATTCAAATTTTAATTTGAGAATTTGAAAAGATGACCTGCATTCAAACAATTGATCAAACATAAGCAAGTAAACTCATTTTTGTTCAATGCATATCCAGGTTTTCAAACAAATGAAAGATGCTTAATGCATATGATGACATGATCAAATTTTAATTAAGTTATTAACACCCGGGGTGTTACACTTAGCCTCTCATACCAAGCACAGGGTGCTTGCTTCAATCCGTAGAGAAACTTAGACAACCTATACACATGATTAGGATAATTTGGGTCTTCAAACCCGGGAGGTTCTGAGACAAAGACAAGTTCATTTATGAAACCATTTAAGAAAGCACTCTTCACATACATTTGAAAGAGATTCATTTTATGATGTGAAGCGTATGCCAAAAGGATACGTATGGCTTCTAGTCTTGCAACCAGGGAAAAGGTCTCTCCAAAATCTAAGCCTTTAACTTGAGAGAACCCCTTTTGTCCGGACCCCCTATGGAGGAGCGTCCGAAGGTTGAGCAGGAAGCCCAATGAGTGGGAAAAACGGCTAGTTTCGATAGTGTGGCTATTTATAGCCCTTGGCCGGCCCTTGGGACTGGTTGAGCACCTTGGGCATATGTTGCCTTTAGTGTGCTTGGTGAATGAGCCCTCTAACTCACTTGTTCTTGCAAGAGTGTGATCTAATTGCGAGTGAGTGATCTCTAGTGCGTTGCTTTGAGAGATATCTTCGTGTGGCACTAGGTGATCGTGTTGCAAGCTCGTGGTGCTTGTTACTCTTGGAGGTTGCCACCTCCTAGACGACTTGGTGGCTGTGGCTCCATCGAAGCACGCAAGAAGATTATGCGGCGCTCCGGAGAAGTGCTTTGTGAGGGATATTGTGCTCACCCCGTGGGAGATCGCGAAGAGCAACTCTAGTTGAGCGTGTCATTGAGCTACCCTCACTTGTGGGTAGATTCTTGCGGCGCCTGAGTGAGTGAGCTAGGCTTGTGAACGCCTATTAGCCGCCGAATCACCAAGTGAGTGGTCGACACAACGGGGACTAGCTTGGTGGCGACCAAGTGAACCTCAGGAGAAAAATAACCGTGTCAACCTTGTACATCTTCTCGGTGGTTTGCATTCTCCAAATCATTAGCTTGTATTTACTTATTCATACTTGTGCTAGTGATTAGTTTTTGATCTTGTAACTAGTTTAGCTTGTGTAGCTTTCCTAGTTACCTTCTAGCTTGTGTAGCTTAGAAGTAGCTCTTGAGTGGCTAATTGGCTTGTGTAGCCTTGTTAGTCACATTGCTTAGTTTGTGTAGCTAAGTAAGTTGAGCTCTCTAGTTAGGCTTGTGTTGCCTTGCTTTTGAGCATTGCTAGTGAGCTTAGGGGCTTTGTGCTTTGCTTACTAGTATGTGTAGGAGCTCCCTTTGTGCTTAGAGTACTAGTTGCTTAGGTTTGTGTGACCTTGCAACCTAGACTTGTTTAGGTGAGCTTCCTAGCTTTGCACCTTAGTTAGCAAAATAGACATCCTTTGTTGGGTACTAGAGTTATAGTTAGAGAGGTGTAGTCTTGGCTGGACCGATAGTTTTAATTCCGCATTTGATTCGGTTAGCCAGAACGTTTAAGTTTTAGAAAAGACTATTCACCCCCCTCTAGTCCGTCATCTCGACTCTACAGTTTGGTGCACACTTGTGAAAACTAGCACTAGGCAACTTTAGAAATAGTCCTTGGATCATGTAGAGCAACTTCCATGTTGGAAGTGTGCTGGTTTGGCTTGAAAAGGGGCTTTGGACGCTAGCAAGTCCCTGGGCCCGGATCATTGGCTGTGCGTCCAGACCCTAAGGTTTGCTCTACCATGACAGTGAGTCCGGAAGATGTGAACAGTGGAGGGTCCGGACACGCGATAGCGTCCGGACCCTACACAGAGAGCTCCCAGGAGTGAGTTTCCGTCCGGACACTGTCCGGGGTGTGAGGTCCGGACAAGGTTATGCGTCCGGACGCTACACAGAGAGTTCCAGAGAGTGGGTTTCCATCCGGACGCTGTCCGGATGACTTTTAGCGTCCGGACGGCGTGCAGAACAGTGTTGAGTTCAGTGAATCGAGGGGGTCCGGACGCATGCGTATTGGTCTGGACCCCATCTTGCAGCAGTGTCCGTAGTGACATAGAGAAGTGCAAATTGTGCCTAATGGCTAAGGACTTAGGTTGGGAGTATTTATACTCTTCCATCAACCCCTTGGCCTCACTCTTGCCCATTTGGATAGCTGAACAAATCCTTGAGAGTGCAAGAGACCTAGTGAGAGTGATTTGTAAATTCATGTGTTGATCCTCACTAGTTGCTTAGAGTAGCAAGTGTGCATCCATTCAATCACTAGACTAGCCTTGGTCAAGTGAGAGTTAGTGCTTGTTACTCTTGGTGATCGGCATCACCTAGACGGCTTCGCGGAGGTTTGCTTGGTGATCATTCGGTGGAGATCATTGTGGATGACCCAAGCTTGATTGTGATTGGTTGTGGGCGATTCACCGAGCTGTGGTGGCAAAGAATCAGCCCGTAGAGAGCACTTAGTCCTTGCGCGGACTAAGGGGAAGCGATATCATGTGCGGTGCTCCAACGAGGACTAGAGGGAGTGTCGACTCCTCGATACCTCGGCAAAACATCGTCGTGTCAATTTCCTACACCCTTCTCCTTACTTATTGCAATTACATGCAAGCATTACTTTTCGCATTACTTTTGTGTTGCTTGAGTAGAATTGCATAGGGCTTTACCGTTTTCATTGTCATGTCTTGCTTGTGTAGCTTGGACACACTTGGAAAAGAACTAAGAGGTTAATTGGCTCTTGTTAGGTTTTAATTCTTGCTTAGAAATTTAAAAGAGTCAAATTCACCTCCTCTTAGGCATCTTGATCCTTTCACTATGGCTGAGCCATTCTGGTGCGGGGCGATGAAATTGAGGATTATGAGGAGGGCGTGCGGATGCACGAGCTGGACTGGGCCGTGGGACGACATTACGAGCTCGCGCGAGAGAAGAAGCGTTTGCCCATGGGTCGGCGCATAGCCTTGCCCGTGCATACACCAGCTGATCAACACAAAGATTATGACCCAAGAAACATCTATATATATATATATATATATATATATATATATATATATATATATATATATATATATATATATATATATATATATATATATATATATATATATATATATATATATATATATATATATATTTAAAATATATAAATATTTATAATATACAATTAGTATTATTTTCATTGAATTTAGTTTTTAATAAATTTATTCGGAGATATAAATGTTACACATATTTTGTACAAATTGAGTAAAGACTTGTGGTACGGACACCAACAACAACAACGGAGGGAGTATATATTACATTAAGACTTCTCTTCATTACATCTTTGTAGTTTGCTGGCGCGTTTTTTTTTTTGTTACATAGTCCACGAAGTTACATAAACGCTAGCTAGCTGCTTAGTTCGGAGCCCTGCCATTCTCCAAGATACACTTTTCAATATAGTCATCTCTAAACGCTAGAACAAAAAGCGATGCCGCAAACATCATGCCTCCGATGAATGCGGTTAGTTCCACTGCTCGCAAAACAGGCATCATGAAAATGACGGTCGCGGCACCGACAAAGATGCCAAGCATCACCATGAAGCAAACGTTCTGCAAAAAGATGAGCAGAACAGGAAAAAGTTTAGAAAAATATAGGAGTAACGTAGGGTAAACACAAAAAATAATTAATTGTGTTTCGCAGCGGAAATTTAATTAAGGATTCGACTTACCGCAACTGCCTTGATACCCCCAATATCCACCCCGCCGCCAGCTTCCTCCTGCGTCGTCATCTCAATACCTCTCTCAAGATCAATTTCCGTGGACACTTTTGGCTTTGCCCTTCCTCCATGTGGTTCGACTACGGCCATCTCACCTTTAATTTGTTCTGTCACCGATTAAATCTGCTTAGCTAGCTACTTGTCTACTTGTGCGTGCGTCCAGACTCGAGACAAGCTGTTCAAATCATTTTTTACTAATAAAATCTGGTGGAGAGGGGATCTCCCGCGGCAATATTTATGCAGCTGGCCGGAGCAACAGTAGTCCGTGTTGGTGACGACAGGCCAAGACTGACACGGGAGTTTACTTGTGTTGTGTCTGATTGGGAGGAGAATCCTCGTCGATTTTAATCTGTTGGCTAGCTGGCGGCGTTTTTGTTGACTAGTCGGATCCATCCGCCGACCAGGAAGAAACACGGGTGAACACGGCCTCGCGGCCCAGTTCGACCATCGGCCTGGGCAACGCTCACTCACGTACGTGCATTCCGCAGCCATCCGCTCGGTAACGCCCACGTACGTTTATTTATTTTCCCTGTTTCTTTTTATTTTTTGTTTTATGTGGTCCTCTACCGTTCTTTCATTTAATTTATTCCCTACGTGGATTTTTTTTATTCCTTTCTACTACTACTACTACTACTACTACTACTACTACTACTACTACTACTACTACTACTACTTCTTTTTCATGTTTCTTTTATCTTTTGTTTGATGATGTCTTCTACTATTTTCTAGTTTTATTTTTTATTTCACGTATTCCTAATTATGAATGTAATGTTCACGTGCTATACATTTGATGTTTTTAAGACAATATAAATCAGATGTTCTATGGTTATTTTCAATGCTAAATGTTTTCTTAATTTTTATTATTTCTATTTTTATATATGTTGTGTTGTGATGCTCTATAGTTAATAGGATGTTCCATGATCTTCTTCAAATATTTATGTAATACCTGTGAGATGCTATGCGATATATTGTAAGTTGTTCAATATTATCTATGTGTTAGTCTCTTTTATTTTTCTTTATTTATTGGATTTTCCTTTTTATTAATTTTGTTTTCACTTGTCTTTTCCTTTTCTTTTATTAATTTATTTTTATTTAAGTTATTTATTTATGTATTTCTATATATTCATATACTTCATTATATATCTTTATTTTCATTTTTTCTTCTTTATTTTACTCTAAATATTATTTTTCATTTTTCCCTGTATTTCATGGTGCATATTATATATGTGATGTTCTCTGATGTATTTAAAAATATTCATGCCGTATAAATGAGATGTCCGGGTAGTATATATGCGATGTTCACCTAGTACGTATATGATATTTTCTGATGTGTTTTTGGATGTTTACATGATATAAACCGAATATTTCATGATTAGTTTTGAACATATTACTCGTGAGATATTGTGTGATAGAATTTATGTTATTTAGATAGTATCCATGTGGTATTCCTTAAATTATTTTAGTATCCATGTAACCAACACAAGATGAGGGCACTCAACAACACGCTCAACTAGTAGAGTTGTTCTTTACAATCACTCGCGGCGAGCACAGTCCCCCACACAAAAGCTCTTCTCCGTTGCACTGCACAATCTTCTTACGGGCTTTGACTGAGGCACAACCACCAAACCGTTTAGGAGGTGGCAACCTCCAAGAGTATTATATGACAACACCAACGGATTTGCTTATTATGGTAATCCCAACACCAATGATTTCTTATTATATGGCAATCAAGTTCTTCATCTACTTTTCCAGACATGCATTTCAATCTTGACCTTATGGTAATCCAAGACTGTGATTGCATTAGATCCACAATAATATATATGCAAGCACTCAATACAATGCCATAATTCAAATTGTTCGAGAAATGGAGAAAAATAGAGGTTTCATTCCTTTTTCCCTTTCTGCCATCTCTCTATTAGCAGTAGTGTAATAGTGGCGGAGCTCGGAGTAAAATATAGGGGGGGATTGACTATTGAATCTGAGAATGTACATAGGTGATGAAAAATTTAGTCCTAGTACCTATAAAACTCCCTCCATTCCAAAATATAGTGTCATTCTCACTTCATAAGAAGTCAAATTGACCAAATATATAAAATTATTAATATTTATGTAAAACAAATATCATTAGATTACTTCTCAATACATTTTTATAATAATAAACTTATTTAAAGATATAAATATTACTAAGATTTTCTATAAATCTAGTCAAACTCAAGAGAGATTAATATGTATAGATATATGTACACTAAAATACATGTAACATACATAACTAAAAATGTCCTACATATTTTATGCACGTTAAGGAGTTTGAAAGTAAAACATAAAAAAATAAAGGTTTCAAATGAGAACACAAAAGTAGTACTACATTCATCTTAAATTACAAGACATTCCAAGAATCATGTAGAGTCAAAAAATCTTAAATTATAAGACATTCCAAGGATAGTGTAGAGTAAAAGAATCTCAAGTTTGACCAAACTTAGATGATAATATAATACATTTATGATATAGTATAATTAGATTATTCATCAATTATATTTTCATAGTATACATATTTGATATCATAAATAATAATAATTTTTTATATATTTTTGGTTAAATTTGAGATGTTTTAACTCTCCCAAAAATTTTGAATGTCTTATCATTTGGGACGGAAAGAGTAGTAGCGATATGTTATACTTCTAGGGCCTATTTGTTAGAGTTGTGTTCCCTGATTCTCCAGATGTGCTTCCTGATTCACTGGTGAAGTGATTTTATAGCTAAAAATGATTCTCTTTGTGAGTGAGCCGACACAACGAGGACGTAGCTAGTTGGCAAACTAGTGAACCTCGGGAGAAAAATCAAGTGTCAACCTTGTCTTCCATTGATCGGTTTGATTGTCTATCTTGGAGTTACTCATTTGATTGGATCAATAATCTACAAGTCGGTATAATCACCCTTCCCACCTTTGCATTACCTTTCTCTTAGTTGCTTAGTATATTAGGTTGTGCTTAGTATATTAGGTTGTGCTTAAGGGCTATTAGAATTGAGTAGGCATTGAGTGATTGCTTAGCCATATTAGGTTAGCTTTGTGGTTAGGAGGCTTCGCATCCCCTAGAAGGCTAGTGCAATCCTAGCTTCTCCATCTTGTTATCTAACTTGTTGTTGAGATTGTTTTTAGTTTTCGATTTAGGCTATTCACCCCCCTCTAGCCTTGGGATGTGACCTTTCAGGGAGGTATGGTCGCCTGCTATACCGTCGGTGTAGGGGGCGGTTCGTGACCACCTGCCCGGAGGTACACTATTGTATCGTATTCCAATTCTTTACGTTCCGTTCCCAGCGGGATTCCCTCCTACCTGGTCAGCGGGCGCCCGCTCTTCTAAGTACCCATGTACCCGACGTACTTCCCGTTCGGAGAGTCGGCGTGGGGGCCGGGGTAACCTGAGGTTGGCTTTGTTCTGTGAGGGGCATGATTCCATTCCGTCCAGAGACCCTGCTCCGTCCTGTCTCCTGATTGGAAACTCGACCTGACCCAATTCGGGCAGTGAGCAAAGCGTTATTCTGAGCCCTAGATTACGCGGGGTGTACGATCCATCACGGCCTCTGGACTTCGTTCTTATCTTGTGGAGGATGCGTCGTCAGCGGCTAGAGATTGGCGGCCTCTCCCTCCCGCATAGGGGCAAATGAGTCATTCTCTACCTCTGGGGTCTTATCCCTTGCAGTCGTGGGCTTGTCGTGAAGACCCGAGTCGGTTTGAGGCAACAGGACTTCGGTACGGGTCGAGACGTGGGCACGTCTTCCGGGGTGCGAGGTCATCCTGCTTTTGACGTCGGGCGAGGCGGAGCCACGTCTTCTCGGGGCACGTCTGCTGCCCCGGGTCGGTAAAGCCGCGACCCGCACACCTCTTCCTTCGTGGGCCTTCTACTGTGGCCGTGACGTTACTTACAATGGGCAGCATATCCTATTTCGGATGACGTTTACTAGGCCTTTGATTGTTATTTATTTTTTGGAATTTTGTCATTAAATTAGGTATCCGACAAAATTATTTTTATTTCATTCCTTCTTTTTATATTTGTGTGTTTGTTTTCTCTATTAAGTAGATTCATCATATTCTATGAATTTTTTCTGGGTATATTTTAGTCTAGAACATTGTTTGTGTGAGGACGGAATGTTTTTCCTTTTGACTTAAAATGGTATGATACAATTTAATATTTTTTATAACTTACACATAGCCCTGGGCACGAAACCTACCGAATCGAAAATACTACAAAGCGAACTGAAATTACTGAAACCAAGTTTTTCGGTACCATATTCGGTTCATAGCTCTCAGGAACAAAATTTACCGAAATTTACCGAGGTACATTTGGTTCTTTACCTCGGTTTAACGAATTTACCGAAATGTACTTGGTGTGAGTACTTTTATATTATTGATTACCATTATTATATTATATATTTGTGGTGTTCTAATCTTATGTGGACTTTTGTATGTACGTATTTGACACTGTAATTCTCTTTGAAATCATGTCAAAATTGGCTTTTGAACCTGTTATTACATGTCTATGGCCAATTCGATACTATTCGATAAATACCGAAATCGAACCAAAAATATCAAAACTGCAACCGATTTTTGGAAGGAACCGATCAGTAACCAATTGATTTGGTAACACTACTATAAAAAAAAATCTTTAGGAATGGACTTTGAAATAGCCGTCGGAGGCGGTTGGGCTGGGGGCCCACCTCCGCTAATCGAGGCCGACTGCTGGCCCAGCAACTACATCCGTTAAAATATTAAAGGAGTCAATCATGTAAAGACAACCGCGTTTGTTAATGGATGTTAACCGAGACAGCTATGTTAAGGGGTCTGCATAAGTTAAGGCATTAATACAGGCGGCCTCGGAAAAGGCTAGAATAATCTTGACCTTTAATCCGAGGCGGCTGTGAAATAACCATTTTTGCCCGTCTTCGTTAAATTTTTTGTAGTTGTCTAATAACGAATCTTATACATTAAAAAAATGACCTCGTAGTGTAGAATGTCAGCATACATTAGCGTTGCCTTCTAAATTTCAAAAATTTATATTTTTGTTTTATTAGATCCAAATTAGACAAATAATATATCGATTTTGATTATCTTAACTAGCTCTTCACAATGGTGTACTTTATTTTAGTATTTGATTATTATATATATATATATATATATATATATGAACCTTGTGGTTGTTCAATTCAAATGTGTTTACCATATGCCAATTATTAATTATATATCATATATATACCGGTTCAATGTTTTTGTGGTCGGCTCAATTTAACCGGTCTAAAATAGTTGAACCAGTGGTTCAACCGATTTTAGACGGTTGGACTAGTGAACCAGTGAACCAACGACTCCATCGGACCTTAATAACTATGGTGGGGCCACTCTGGCGCGAGGCGATGAAATTGAGGATTATGAGAAGGGCGTGCGGATGCACGAGCTGGGCTGGTTTGTGGGACGAAATCCCGAGCTGGTGCGGGAGAAACGCTTGCTCGTGGGTTCGCGCATTGCCTTGCCTGTGCATACTCCAGCCGATCAACACAAAGATTATGACTCAAGGAACATTTTGACTAAATATATATTTTAAAAAATATAAATATTTATAATATACAATTAGATAAAGGTTAACTCTGGAGTTATTATGATTTTCATTTTTGTACAGGTTTTGGTCTCTTCATTGAGGTGCTATAAAAGTTGGGTTGTCAAGGGATCTACTATCTTTTGCAGTCACGAAATGTACGGCTATGAAGTTGGCTGGAACAAAGCTGTCATCTCTATGATTATTATATATGGGCCACTGGGTGAGTTATGTTTGCTATAGACTTGTAGTTATATGAATGTCTAACAAATGGCAGCATAAACTGTTCAGAACTTCAAATATACTCAGTAGTTGGATCAGGTACATCTGTGATTTGTTCGACAATTCTGGAACAATCAATGCGCTTTTAGTATGTATATATATACTTTGATCCAGAGTTGAGGTGGTAACGTGACATCTTCTCTTTGTAGCATAATCTGTTCATACCACTCTGTTCAAATGCACATGCCTTGGCAAACTGTAAAAGCATAGCTGCAAGTGCGCATGGACTTGGGAGCACATGATGAGCCGCAAGCTTTCTGGTGGCTCGGGAGGACTTCATCTCAAATGACTTGATTCTTGATTTCTTGTCATGTGTCTGCAGTAGCTCCCAGCCACGTCCAAATCCTAACCCTGTCATAGCCCAAGCTTGTTCATTCAGGTGTCTGAAATTGGAGTAGCTAGGAAGAGAACCCCACCTCAGGCATTGGCACGGCAATTGCAGCAGTTGCTCGCTGCTCTCGGACAACTGCAGCCAACTATGCTAGGCTCAGTTCCTTATATTTGGTGTGTCTCTCATGGATTTTATATTTTCTTTCGTGTTAGGTATCTCCTCTTAATTGATGACATATGGTCTGCAAAAACATGGGAGAGTATCAGAAACTGCTTGCCAAATAATAATAAACGCAGTAGAATAATTGTGACAACAAGATTTCAAGCTATTGGTGCCGCATGCTCCCGGCGAGAAAGAATTGTCTTCTGCATAGAATTGATTTTCTCAAAGAGGATGAATCCAAGAGGTTATTTGATCAAAGTGTTTCTGAATCCATAAGCGGCAAACACATCGAGAATGTTCAGGATCAAGACAAGGAGATATGGAAAATATGCGGGGGGTTGCCGTTGGCTATAGTCACAATTGCTGGCCTTGTCGCTTGCAATCCAAAGGAGGGTGAAGTTTGTAGGTCACTATTTCCAAAGTCAGTTGGTCATCTTACTCTGGATGAGGTCACAAGGATACTAGATTGTTGCTACAATGATTTGCCTGGATATCTCAAAACCTGCTCTCTGTACATGAGCATATTTCCAAAGGGTTGGAGAATTAGCAGGAAGCGGTAACTTGAATGTTGCCTGGGTTGTGCGCTTTCTCAAAACTCTTTCTACTTAATGAAAAATGCGCTTAGGCGTGGTCTCAACAAAAAAAAGAATTAGCAGGAAGCGTTTGACGCGCTGGATAGCTGAAGGTTTTGTTAGCGAGGGGCAAGGTTTGACAGAGGAGAAAGTTGCAGAAACTTACTTTAATCAGCTCATGAAAAGGAAGATCGTACGCCCTTTGCAGCACAGCAGCAATGGAAAGGTGAAAACCTTTCAAGTCCATGACATGGTTCTTGAATATATTGTATCCAAGTCAAGCGAAGAGAATTTTATTACTGTGGTTGGCGGTCACTGGATGGTGGCAGCGCCTAGCAATAAAGTCCGTCGGCTTTCCATGCAGAGTAGTGGATCCAAGGCTGGAAATTCAACAAAAGGCATGAACTTGTCTCAAGTGCGATCACTGACGGTTTTTGGGAGTCTGAATCAGCTTCCTTTCCATTCATTCAATAATGGAATAATACAAGTGTTGGATCTTGAGGGATGGAAGGGTTTGAAAGAGAAACATATGGATGACATATGTAAAATGCTTGTACTGAAGTATTTGAGCCTACGACAAACAGAAATTACCAAAATTCCTTCAAAGATTGGGAAACTCGTATACTTAGAAACTCTTGACATAAGAGAGACAAATGTAGTGCAGCTGCCTAAATCCATAGGCCAGCTAAAACGGATCAGTAGCATACTTGGTGGGAGCAAAAACCCACGGAAGGGGGTGAGATGGCCTCAGGAAAAAAGAAAGGAAGCAAGAAAAGGTGTGTCGCTGCAAGAAAAAAGTAAGGACACACTGAAATCACTTCGTATACTGTCAGGGATGGAAATTGTTGGGGAATCAACAGCCGTAGAAGGCCTTCATCAGTTGACAGGGCTAAGGAAGCTTGTCATTTACAAGCTTAGCATACAAAAGGATGGCGAAGCCTTCACAGAACTACAATCCGCCATTGAGTACCTTGGCAGCTGTGGTCTGCAGACCCTGGCAATCAATGATGAGGGTTCCGATTTTATCAACTCATTGGACTCCATGTCTGCACCTCCAATATACCTCGTTGCCCTTGAGCTGTCCGGCAAGTTGGAAAGACCCCCACAGTGGATCACTAAGCTCCATAGTCTTAATAAGTTATCCTTATCCATGACAGTTCTCCGAACAGATACTCTTGAGCTCCTCCGCTCACTTCCTTCACTGTTTTCTCTCACCTTTTCGCTGATAGGAGCAAAGCCAGACCAGGACATAGAGGACATTCTTGAGAAGAACAAGACATCTACTGATGGAGAGGTCTTTGTTACTGCTGGATTTGAGAAACTAAAGCTGCTTCGCTTCTTTGCACCTGTTGTGCCAAAGCTGGTCTTTTCAGACAATGCGATGCCAGAACTTGAGATGATCGAGATGTGGTTTGAAGCCTTCCATGGTATATTTGGCACAGGTACTCTCAGTAAACTCCAAGAGGTGCATATCAGAGTTAATGATAATGCGGATGGAATGACCAGGATCTTCATAGATGATTTGAAGAAAAATGAGAGAATGAGAGTAATCGTTGATTATATTGTCACTGCTTGAAATGGCAGGATATTGCTTCCATCCAAAGCACTTGGCTGTCTTCTGGCACTGCACTCGGGATGGACTAGCACTACTATTTGTCGTTTTCCCTTTGTGCTACCGTCATGTTTGACCACAGTTTGTACTGAAGAGAGAATCCTGTAAGAACTATTGCAGTCCTTTTCCTGTTGTATGTTCATGTTTTGGTCTGTAACTCTCTTGTAATTTTTACTTTAAAAACTCGTAATCATGCGGTGTACTGGCATCTTGCGTCCTTGCGAGATCTCTGTGTTTTGAAAAAAATATGCTAAACTGTTCTAAGCCTGTCATGCTACCCTCCAAACAAATCTAAATTACTGCCTTTCCATTACTTGCCGTTGTTCTAAGATTGTTTATTGGTTACCCTCCATAGATTCTAATCCCTTCTTAAGGCACCCGCAATGGTTAGCTTTGATAGAACTATCTTTTAACCATGGTTCATAGTGTATATGATACACTCATATAATCTTGGAATGTGTATGAACTAGCTCTTGATCAAGAGCTAGCTTTTCTCTCTTGTCTATTAAAATATATATAAAAAGAATACTTAGAGTTAGTTTATGAGTTACCCTCCAGCCCAACCCGTGGCATGACGAGTGTTCTCATTACCAGTTGGCATGAAGAGTGGAGCCACCATATAAAAGCTTTTTTTTATGGGCAATCGTTGCTTTATCTCTTCCTTTGCAGCTCTCATTCCAGCATATACTCCAAGGCTGACTCTAACTGCTGTTCTCTTCTTACTTATCTGTTCTGTACAGTTGTACAATGTACTACATCCCTGTAATCTCTGTATTTTACAGAAATGCTAAACACTCAGGTAAAGGTGTTTGATTCGCCATTTATCCTTTAACTCCGGCAGGCCTAAAATAGGGCTCTGGCAACGACAAGGTGGATCCGCGCCGTTTGCTAGAGTTAGAAGAAAGCGGCAACAGGAAGGGGGAGGGAGGGAGGGAGGCCGGCACGGATCCACCAGGAGGCCAAATACTTTGATGCTGTTGAACACCTTGCTCGGGCGGCATAAGGAAATCAGAAATGAAGCAACACGAAACATTTCTTAAAACATACAGTATTACTTCCTCCAGTTCCAGGATGCATTAAATCAATCGAAGAAGTTCAGTGGTGATCGGAGTACATACACATCAAAACAAAGAACATTTTAATATATTAAAAAGGATCAGTACCATTTTATAAAACTGAGAAAATAAGGCGCTGAACTCGTTGGCGGAGTTACAAAAAAATTTGGCTAACACTAGCTACAGAAACACAACGTCAATACTACATACATAAACAGCTGACAAGTCGAATCCTCCAACAAATATGCCCTACGCAAGAAGCAAAGCGACTGTTATCACAAATATGTAGAGGTAATAACAATCACAGCACATACCATCATCAGGCAACCATTGTTCTGTTACAAACAGCCAACAAACAGAATACTAGAGAATTTTTGTTGTGCCAGGTTCAACCAAATTTTGTTTTCCCACAGGATAAGTGGAACAACGAACTGTCACAGCAGCACACCTCTAATAATACTACTATGACAAGTCATAAATAACGTCCTTCAAACAGTATAATCCATATACTAGAAGCAATTCTTCCACCTAAAACAACCATATCAAACACACCACACCATGGAGTATCACACAATTTTGACTACATATCCAAACTAATAGGATTGATTCTACATTTTTTTGTCAATAGATTATATGCTCTTGCAAATGCAATGTTTAGATTCTATGATTGTATATTGTTATCATACTTCAAAAACATATGAAATGTTTTAGCATCAGTGATTTTAAGAACCTTGCATCACAAACTTTGCTACATTCATTAAAAAGAGAACTTAGTTAACCATGAAAGCAACTAGTCTTTGGTAAAGAAAACAGAGCATATAGGCAGATTCATATAGCAAGAAAAATCAATAAATTGATGAGAAATGTTGAATTAACATTCAATTGTCACATCTAGTTAAATAAACTCGAGATAATGGAGAGTGAAATCATTCAAGATTGATACTGTATGACTTCACTTAAATTTGTAGAGTATAAAGACACATTTTCTATCTAGATGATCAAAGCAAAACAGGTGCAGTCAACCAATCAAGTATAATCACTTTAGAGAGTATTGAACCACAATGGCCACTTTATCTATTAATAATGCGACTACTATATAGATACTCGAAGGAATTCATTGAACTGACATAAACAAACAGAATGATACTAGTACAGGTGACCATAAACATAAAACAGACACAAAAGTAAATTCCAGGGCAGCTGTTTAAAGACACATTTTCTATCTAGATGAGCAAAATGTGCAGTCAACCATTCAAGTAAAATCACTTTAGAAGGTACTGAACCACAACGGCCACTTTATCTATGAAAAATGCGACTACTATATCTATACTCAAGCAATTCATTCAACTGTCAGAAACAAACAGAATGATACTAGCACAGGTGACCATAAACATTAAACACATACGGGAAAATTTTAAGGCAGCTGAACTATTATGGACGATATCATGAATCACAATACTGCGAATAAGCAAATCATAATAGAGGTACTAGCTAATAGTCTTCAAAATCTCATCACATTAATTTCACATTGCAACAAAGTTTAAGACTTAGGCTTTGAAGTCTAAACATTAAGGTAAAGCAGCGATAAGCAGCTCCAATGACAGGAAATGAAGCCATGAACACCCACGACGATCTAGAAAATCCAGATGGAGGACATCGCTCAACGGTAGCTCTTTTGGAACCTGGCGCGCGCACCACGTCCTCCGAACTTCTTTGGCTCGCAGCGCCTGGGGTCGGCGACGAGGAGGGTCCGGTCGTAGCGGCCGAAGATGTCTTTTACCTCCTTTTTTGCGGCCTCGTCGACGTACTTCTGAAAGTACGCGACGAGCCCCTTGGCGATGGCCTGCCTGATGGCATAGATCTGGGAAGTCTTCCCGCCGCCGCGGACGCGGATCCGCATGTCGATCTCCTTAAACCTCGACCTCCCAGCCAGCAGGATTGGCTCGAAGGCCTTCAGGCGGAGCATCTCAGGGCGAATAAGCTCGATCGGGACGCCATTGACCTTGATCAGGCCGCGCCCCGGCTTCGTGTACGCCACGGCGACGGCGGTCTTCTTCCTCCCGAAGCACTGGACGGTGCCGGGGGTGGGGCGGCTCAGCACGGACATGGTTGCGGTGGTGGCTGCTGGATTCGCAGCGGTGGCGGAGGCTGAGGAAGGGGCGCTAGGGTTTTGGCGGCTTGGGGTGGCGGCGGCGGAGACCTGGGGCGCCCGGAGAGAGTGGCCTTTTTATAGCCTCAAAGCGTTAGGGTTTTGTGTCGTCGCGGCCGTGGCTCTGAGAATGGCATGTGGGCCCGTCGAGCGTTTGAGGTCTACTAGGCCGGAGAAGGTCTTGGGGGCCCATGTTGTTGTTGGACGAGACATTTGTTGGGCTGGGCCTTTGTAGGCCCATGTTTTGTGATAAAAAGGCCATGGGGGAGGACGCGAAGAGGCTAGGGGGTTTCGGCCCCCTCGAACACTACTTGATCTTATCCGAGCGAGCCGTCCGGCGGCGCGGCGGTGGTGGCGGCCGGAGCCGCCTCTTCTCCCGTGGCTGTGTTGCCCCCGCTGACCTCCAAGGGCTTAGTGGGAAGGTGGTGCGGTTGGTGGTGAAAGAGGCGGCTTCGGCGGCATCCGCCGTTGCTGCCGGTGGCGAGCGATGACGACTGCCCGCGGTCGGAGCGCGCGCGATGATGGCCGCGCGGGTTCCACCCCAAAACATGAACAATTCGCGAGATTTCTGTTTTTACTTTGTCGAGGAATGCAAAGATTTCTGCTTGCGCTTGTCTTCCTTTCGGGTGGATTTTGAAAATTGAGCTTTTGAGTAACTGTTGTCTTGGTTTGTTTTAGTTGATTCTGCACTTGTCTTTTACAATTATGCCTTTTCTAGCCTTATTTGAGAAATTAATTAGGTTCGAGGATGATGTACGGTTAAATTTATAGCACTAGTCGCGACATTGTGTAGGATATTTCACTGTAGCTATCGTTTTTTCAATTGAGTTTTTTTTTTTAAACTGCTAAATTCTTTTCAGGTGAAATGAATCAAAAAAAAGTTGTATAAGGTAAAACGATGGATTTAAACTGCTTCTACCCTTGTGCACATCAGCAAAGATATAACTCTGCATATAAAAATGCACTCTGTATCATCGTATCAGTAGTTATCTGCATCCTTAAATGGTCGTTTAGCTTTTTATTAGCATTGCATCGGCATCATATCCACATGCTAAAACATTCAAAATAGACTCATGGTTGTGTTAGGCTTATTGTGTTTTGGCTCATTGGCATATCAGATGCTTGTTGTTTCATGCTCATATCATGTGCTGGCTGATGATTTAGTTAAAAAGGATGCATCAAGCGGCAATTCTGTGCGGAATTATGTGTTTTGTGGTCTGGAGGATATGACAAATTCCCTATTTATTTACAAAGCCGCCTTTTGTAAGCTATCTGTTTGGTATTGGAGCTTCCGGTTCAGAGCAAGGTCCCCTATAAGCGCAAAGTTTGCAGTTCTGGGTATGGTCGGAAGATCAAGAAATGATGGCCTTTTCTGGTGTCAGGGAGGAACGAGTTGTTTAGTTTAGTTGCTGATCACTTAGCATTGGTATTGGTTGCAGACTTGCAGGTAGTTCTCTGCGGCTAGGTTGCTGCCCTTTTTGAAAATTGAGTTGTATTTCTTTGTGGTTCTATCTGCCGGGGGGTTCTTTCTTCGTGGTTAGGTTACTACCCTTATTTCAGATGTTGATATCTTGCATCACTTGCTCTTACCAATGGACTCTGCAGTTGATAGTACAATGAATGGCTCTTGCAAAGGGACTTTATGCTATATTAATCCTGTATTGGGAATGTTGAAGTTTGACAGAAATATACGGTCTCTGAAGCTGCAGTGTGTCAAGACCTGCAAGCATCCTTGCAGAACAGATTAGGAAAGCTGATGTCCTTCCCAGGCTATGCATGTTTGCTTCGTAGGCTTTAAAAGCTCTTGCAGCACACACAAAATAAAAACCAAAGCATATATGGTTCTAGATAACATGTGCAATTTTGTGGACTGGAGTGTGAAGATGCTGCTCATGCAGTAGTAGGGTGTCCTCGGTCCAGGGCTTTGCTGATGGAACATCTGAAAATTGAGCAACCACAATATATAGGGACAGACTGGTTCTTGCTTGCACTGGCTATAAGCCTGATGCCTTGCTAATATTCTTACCGAAGAATAGGGGTGTCCAATGGGTACTTCTTTCTCCATTCAGGGCTCAATGCAAACAATAGGTTCAGTGCTGAATTCATGGACTCCAGTATAGTGAAGCTCCAATGAAGAATGTAAAAAGGGAAGTAAATTATTGGTGGATCAAGGCAAGAAAAGTCAATTCCCATCCTGTACCTAGATGACAACCACTGGAGCAGGGATGCAAGTTTCACTAAGGCTACCAATCAGGCAAGCGCGGGGCGCAGTGCAATATTCAGAAATAATCATAGGGCAGTTGTGCTCACAGCCTGGAGAGTTGTCTTTGACTGAGGAGGTTGAACATGCTGCATTCTATGAACTGAAGGGCTACGTCTGGCTGCCCATTGGTGCCACCCCCAATTATTTTGGAGTCTCACAACAGCACATGTATAAACAGCCTAACTTCAGGAGTACTGGATCGATCCAGCTTAGCATCATTTATCCAAGATGTTGAAGGAGCACGGCAGCAGTTGATCAATTGAAACTGATTCATGTAATCAGAGCCCAGCATGTAGTAGCACATGAATTAGGTCAACACGCCTGTCGAGTTAACTTAACAGCAGTGTGGTCGGTCGAGGTACTGGAATGTATTGACCAAATCATGCTCAAAGATCGTGCTACTTTGCCAATGCGCAGCCTGTTGTAGCCTGTTCAAATGCAACATGTTGGCTTGTTGAGGCACTGGTGGCCTTTTTCTCAATCTTCTGAAGATATAAAGTTTGAAGTGCTCAGGTCTTCCATCTATGGACAATTGCATGAGAAATGGGTATGTGTGCATTTGCTGAACTCCCAATTTCTGATTGGTGCCAGGTGCATCAAGTGTGTCATAGGATGGTAGGAGTATTGTACTGTACGTTTGCTGTGTTCACGACAAGGAATAATTTGCCAACTTACATGTCATTATCGGTGATGGGTCACCCTTGAGGTGGCACACCTGTTTAGTTAACAACTCCGATCCCTCCCTCTTAATCAATCTCTTTTTTTATGTTGATTATATATATCCTCCTAATCTCTTTCGTTTGTTCATATTTTTTTATCTTTGTTTGACCTAGCTAATGCCCTTACGTATCTTGGTCAAGGTAACAAATGAAAGAAAACAAACACATCCGTCACAGCGGTCAGCAGAAGCTCCATCCAGCAGCAAGCGGAGCGCCTGAGCCACACAAGCAGGCGAGACGCTGCGCTCTCGATCTCGCTCGCAAATCGCAACCAGTGAGTTTGGCTCTGCTGTTTTTCACCCTTCATTTATTTGTTCACATCCCAAGACCTACGACTAGGCCAGCAGGTTTTTTCACCCTGCAGAGAGGAAGACCCACCATATCATGGAGATCGTGGCGGGTGCGCTGCCGAGCCTCCTCCCCAAGCTTGCTGACCTGCTCATCGGCGAGTACAACCTGCAGAAGGAAGTCAAGGGCAGCATCATCTTTCTCCAAGCTGAGCTCGAGAGCATGAAGGCCGCCCTCGAGAATATCTCAGAGACGCCAGCTGATAAGCTTGACAGGCAGGACAAGCTCTGGGCCAGGGATGTGAGGGAGCTGTCTTATGACATAGAGGACAAAATCGACATGTTCATGGTGCGTTGCAAGGCCAGCAGCAAGGTGGCTGAATCTGAACAACATGGCTTCAAGAAGACCATTGAAAGGAGCTGAAAGGAGCCTCAATTCCGCCGTAAGATTGCTATTGATATCAGAGACATCAAGAGCCGTGTTCTTGAGGTGTATGAGCGACGCTGCAGGTATGAAGTCAACAGCAACCATAGTGTTGATAAGCATGTCAAAGTTGACCCTCGTGTATTGGTGCGGTATGAGGAGGCGACCAAGTTAGTTGGAATTGATGAGGCAAGGGACGAGGTAATCAAGATTCTGATACAAGGCAATGAAGTGTCCAAGCAGCAGCAAGACAAGATAGTTTCTATTGTGGGGTTTGGGGGTCTGGAAAGACAACTCTAGCTAATGTGGTGTATGAAAAACTTAGAGAAGAATTTGATTGCTCGGCTTTCGTATCGGTATCTCAGACTCCTGACATCGAGAAATTATTCAACAATTTGTTGTATCAACTTAACAAGACATACCATGCAGGCAAAAATAAAGTTATCGATGGACTTAGTGAACCCCATTGGGAGTACAGAAATAATGCAAGTATCAACAATGTCATTGATGAACTCAGAGAATTCCTTTGGGAGAAGAGGTATGGACAAATAAAACAATATGATCCACTATTTCTTCGACACCCAGATCACAAAGGACACAATTGTAAGAAGGGAGGAGCCAACTCTTTCTTCTCATGATGTTGCGGGTGCTTAGCCTATCCTTACAGATCAGCAAAAAGAAAATTTTTTGTTTAGGCTAACAAGAAGATTTCCAAATTCGCTTGAATATCGGTTTCACATCCCTGCTGCCAATAAGATGACGGTACACCTCTTTCGAGGAGAATTGGGAGTTACCCCAAATGTAGAACCAACAATCCTTGGTGCTAGGGGCCTGAGCAGAAAGAGAATTCAGGGAGACTTGGAGTTGTCCATACTGTTCAAAAGCTTCGACCGAGAGAGGGAGGTTAAAATTTGTCGAGGCCGGAAGCGTAGCAACAAGCTTTTTAAGCGATATATTGGGCTTCTTTGAGAAAGAGTATAACTCGGGGAGGGAGAGCTTGAGCGGCTGACCAAGCCAGCAGTCATCCCAACACAGGCAGGAAGCACCATACACAACCCTGATTGTGGCAAGACCTTTGAACTTGTCGAGCATTTTAAGAACATCCCTCCACCAGAAGGAGCCCTTCTTGGTTCCATTTGGCAGTCTGTCATTAGAATAGCACTTTTCCCAAAGAAGGTGCACCCAAGGGATATCAACTTTGTTGAAAAATTTGTGGAGATTCTTAAGCAGGAGAGCTTCATTCTGAGATTTTAAATCAAGAACACCCAGACCACCATCAACCTTTGGCCTTGTTACAGTACCCCAAGCAGCTTTGGCATTAATCTTATTGCTATCATCCGAGCCTCTCCAAAGACACCGCTTTCTGAACTTATCTATTTGCTCCCTTACTGAAGCAGGACGAAGCAAGGTGCCCATGAAGAAAGTCGGACGAGAGGAGAAAACAGAGTTGACCATCTGAAGCTTACACACCTGGGAGAGGAAGAGAGAGGTGCATGCAAGCCTTTTATCACATCTGGTAATCACCGGAAGAAAGCACTCAGCATTCGGCTTGGTGGTTCCAAGGGGCAGCCCTAAATAGGTGAACGGGAGACTGCTCACCGAACAACCAAAAGTGTCAGTCATATGCTTAGCTTTGTCAGCCGAGAGGTTAATAGGCACCAAAAAAGACTTTGAAAAGTTGACTTTTAACCCAGTGGACTCCGCAAAGGAGTTGAGCAGCGCCTTGAGAAAATAAAGTTGCTTGCCGCAACCTTCCATAACGATCAGAGTGTCATTGGCATACTGAAGAATGGGGAAATCTGAGGTGCAATTCAGGGGCAGCGGAGACCTAAGCAGGCCGATATCTTTAGCCTTGTTAACGATGCTTTGGAGCAGGTCAGCAGCAAGCACGAAGAGGAGAGGGGAGAGGGGGTCCCCTTGCTTGACACCTCTCCTGCAGTGAAAAACCTTTCCAGGGCTGTCATTTAAGATGACTAAGGAAATACCAGGCCCCAAAATGAGGCGAATCCAGGCTACCCATTTGTCACAAAAACCCTTATGCTTCAGAATTTGCAGAATAGCCTCATGCTCAATTTTGTCGAAGGCTTTCTCAAAGTTCAACTTCAGAATGATAATCTCCTTTCTAGAAGTATGGCAGAGGTGCAGGTATTCGAAACTCCAAGCCAGACAATCTTGAATGATTGAACTATTTGCTAAAGCCACCCAATGGAGGACGTCACTCACATTGTGTTCTTTTCGGTACATTTTCTAAAATTTTGGTACACTATGTTTGCCAACCGAAGGCTGCTACAGGTGTAGTTGCCAACCGAAGGATTCGCTAGCTGTCTATAACAAAATAAAACTTGATCAACATTGCACCATAGCGGGCCACCAGCGGTGGCTGCTTAACATTTATTTGTAAAATTAAGCGGACGAATGCACCTGATCTTGACGAACATGGTATTCTTCCTAGGATCTCTATATTCCTAACCCTTTTCATTTGAACCTATGTCAAATCAAATATTTGAATTCAGTGGGTAGATTTCACCACGAAGAACCCAACCAGCTGAGCTAAGCAGTTGGTGGCAAAGGAGATTTGGAAGCAGTGAAACAGTCAGTGTTTTCACGGCATGACAAAAACCATTGCCCAGCAGATGGCCACAATCTTGTTTAATCTGAATTTTAGTGCTCATCTTCTTCATTTCCTTTTTTGTTTCTTGAGCTCATTATGCTAGGCTCTTCTGTATCCCATATATGGCACCCTAGTATTTTGTTACTTTCCATTTTATAATCTTATATATATATATATATATATATATATATATTCAATATAAACACTAGTAGGGGTGCGCCCCTCCTGTTCAACGTCAAAAAGATGGCCACAATCAGCATCAAGCCTGAAGTACTTGGTCGTTTAGCTAGCTGGCCCCACAAATCTTAGTTGTACCCTAGGGCAGTGGACGAGCTTAATTAAGAGCCCTTAATCCATCCTGGGTCGTTTAATGTGTTGTTGTATTTTCTCTCTCTTATATAAAGACTTTAAATACAAAGATCTGTGTGTCATATTTAATATTAGAAAGAAAAAAAACTAGTCAAGAGTTGACAATTTTGACGACGGCTAGGGAGGCCGGCTACCGGCCGGTCCGCCGGCAACAGGGCGTTTGTTTAATCTCTGAATTAATTTGATTACAAATGTCGTTTTCCCCATATATATATAGTAGGACTTCCTGATTTTTGTTAGTACAAGATTAGTAAAAGCTTTAGTACATGAAAACGACTTTTGACTAATTTCCGTTCTATGGTTGAACTATTTGCTAAAGTCACCCAACAGAGGACGTCACACTGTGTTCTTTTTTAATATTCCATATTATTATCACAGTACATTTTCTGAAATTTCCATACACTATGTTTGCCAACCGAAGGCTGGTAATGTGAGACAAATCAGCATGGAGGTGTAGTTGCCAACCGAAGGATTACGCTAGCTGACTATAACAAAATAAAACTTGATCAATATTGCACCATGGCAGGCCACCATTTCACTAGTGCGCTGTCAGCTTAACACATTCCTTTTCAAAATGTGCGACCAGCGGCGGCGGCTTAACATTTATTTGTAAAATTAAGTGGCCGAATGCACCTACTCTTGACGGAACATGCATGGTATTCTTCCTAGGACCTCTCCATACGCTAACCCTTTTCATTTGTTGATATAACTTGATTATTCAAGAGACGCCAATGATTCCTTTCATTTCCGGTTCGCAATGAAAGAAAATTCAGGGGAAGTATAGCATTGAAAGGCACCTATCACTACCTCATCATTCCACCACTCGGCAATTATATAAGCCACAAAATTAGCAGTGATATGTGTCATATGACTAGCAGTTAAGGCTACAAACCGGTAGTGATATATCACTGTCAGGTCTAGCCACAAGCCAACAGTAATATATTATACTGTCACTGAATTCTATGCTGACCCGAGAATAATCCATGATTGATTCATCTGCTTCCTTCTTGGTATCAATATATACTTTGATAGTAGTGTTTACCTAGTGTTTACCTGCTCCAAGTTATTCCAACATTCATCATAAACAACCGTGTATAGTGTATAGTGTTGCGAGAATGCTCTCCTCTTAATGAAATACGGGTTATACCTGCTCGCGAAAAAAAAGAGAATGCCATATTTATTCAATAATCCGTGCTAAGTTGACTTTTGTGACCTAGACACCTAGTAGGTCCATCTCATTGAGGTTGGGTGTCTCATTTGAAACATTTAGATCTGGGCGGAGGGACCTATATACCATATTTTGTTTAAGAAAATATGTACAATTCTGTCTCTCTTCATGTGTGATCCCCTATCGACCAATGCTCTTTAGGCTAGAGACGTAGTTTTTCCACCTTGAGTTTGCTTTCAGATGAAAAAAAAATGTGTGTTCACGTTACTGCCTCTATTTCAAATCACAACCTGGCGGCTACGTATTTCAACCATGAATAATGCCTATAGTTGTTTTAGTTTTAAAAAAAAAATAGTGAAGGGCAGAAAAAGACGACCAAATGGGAAGGTGGAGGGGAGCCAATTATAATTTCTTCCGAATTGGCAGTTGTCCCAAATAACCCTTCAAAACACCAAAACTCATCAAGATGATGCTCTCGAGCAAGATGTTTTCAGTGAAGATCGGAGAACACAGCGGGACTCACAGCATTGTGAAAATCTAAGTGCAACACCAACTTCAATCATTATGAACAAGAGTATGACGCAGAATAATTCTTTGAAGTCAACTGGTGACTTGAGAACTCTCGCTACTAAAGAACAGACCTTTGATCAATGTCCAAAATGAGTTTTAGTCTCAGAAAATTTTATGTTCGGGACTAATAGATTTTTAAGTCCCGATTGGTAACATTAATCGGGACTAAAAAGTCTCCTTTTAGTCTTGGTTAGTGTTATAAACCAGGATAAAAGATAGACCATTTAGTCCCAGGTGTTACGAACCGGGACTTTAGTCCCGGCTTGGTCGGTTCCTGGGCTACTGCTGGCCGGCTTAGCCGCATCACTGGCCAACTAACAGATTGACAGGTTTAGTCGCATCCCTAATTAAAAGAAAAAATGAGTTATGTTTGAAGTTAATAGGAGTGATGTAAGTGTGCGAATCACTTGCATGAGCTAACTATAT
Source organism: Microstegium vimineum (assembly GCA_022036555.1). Taxonomy (NCBI): domain Eukaryota; kingdom Viridiplantae; phylum Streptophyta; class Magnoliopsida; order Poales; family Poaceae; genus Microstegium; species Microstegium vimineum. The sequence goes on along the minus strand of CM039133.1, from coordinate 51,592,983 downwards.
GATTCGTTGTAAGGTTGCGTTGCTGTCACTACTACAGATTCGAACATCAGTGTCGGGTCTGCCAAAACCGACAGTGATGCCTCTTCACTGCCGGTTCGTGGCAGAACCGGCAGTGAAACTCATCATCACTGCCAGTTTGTGGCTGGAACCGGCAGTGAAAATTATCTGCCCTTTCACTACCGGTTCCAGCCACGAACTAGCAATGAAGCTCATCATCACTGTCGGTTCGTGGCTGGAACCGCATGTGATAACCTGGACACTTTCACTGCCGGTTCCAGCCACGAACCGCCACTGATGATGAGCTTCACTGCCGGTTCCAACCACGAACCTCCACTGATGTAACACTGATTTTTTTTATTTTGTAAATCACCTCGGATGGAAAAACTTGCTAAATAAAAGTTGTAGATCTCGAAAAGTTATGAAATTTTGTAGTTTACAACTTTTTCATTTGAAATCATCTTGTCATCGAAAAATACGTTCGAATTTGTCAAATTTGAAATTTGAATTTTTGTAAACGACCTTGGATGGAAAAACTTTCTACATAAAAGTTGTAGATCTCGAAAAGTTATGAAACTTTGTAGTTTACAACCTTTTCATTTGAATCCGTTTAGTGGCTCAAACAATCAATTTACACTCAATTTAGTATAGAATGTGGTGAACTAAAACCGAATCTAGACACAAGTGAGTCATGGGTGGAGTGGTAGAGGAGGGATCTCGCGAGGGTGAGGTTAGAGGTTTGAATCCCCGGTCGCGATTTTACGCGAAAAAACCGCGACTTGCGACAGAAACAGGCAGGTTGCTAGTGCCTCTCCAGAATTTAATTTTTTTTCTATTTTAAAAACGCGATTTCTGGACACCATCATCACTATCGGTTTGTAATACGAACCGGCTGCTGGTTTGGCATAACCGACAGTGATGTGATCACCTCATCACTGTCGAGTTGGTTGTGCCGGTTCAAAAACTGTCACTGATGGGAGGTTTTGAACCGACACTGATTTGGTTTTCTGCATTAGCGTGTCTAATTTGTGTTATAAGTTATAATCTAGGTCAATTCTTTTATTACATACTAAAGTTTACTCTTTATCTTCTAAGTTTTAGTTCACTTTTAGATATTCTTAGGTTAGACCTATGTGACTTTTGATAAAGTTGTATATGTACTATATATACAAGCACACACATTTATTAGTTCATCAGATAAACCGAAGATGCTGATGTATTTTTAATAAATTTTATCAAATGATCAGTTGGATCATTTCTCAACGTTTGACTTTGTTGGATCTAATATCTTTCTCATGCTTCCACTCATATATATTTGTACCTACTTTGTTCCCATCCAAAGAAATGCTATGCTTGCAGATTACACACAGCAGCATCAACAGCTAGCCTGCTCAGGTAGAGAGATCATCATCCATAGTAATGGAGGTCACAACGGGGGCTCTGCCGAGCCTCCTCCCGAAGCTTGCTGATCTGCTCATCGGCGAGTACAACCTGCAGAAGGAAGTAAAGTGGGGCATCAAGTTCCTCCAAACCGAGCTCGAGACCATGAAGGCTGCCCTTGAAGACATCTCAGAGACACCGGCTGACAATCTTAACAAAGTGGACAGGATCTGGGCTAGGGATGTGAGAGAGCTGTCCTACGATATAGAGGATAACATCGACACATTCGTCGTGCACTGCAAGGGTAGCAAGGTGCTGTCTGAACAACAATGGTCTAATCAAGAGGATTATTAGTAGGAGCCTGGATTGGTTGATCCAGCCCAAGATCCGACGCAAGATTGCTACTGACATTAGAGACATCAAGAATCGTGTCGAAGAGATGTCCGAACGGCGTGACCGATACAAGATCAATGGTCAAATGATCACTAAGCCTGTCCTAGTTGATCCTCGCTTGTTAGCTCAGTACGAGAGGACAACAGAGCTTGTTGGAATTAGTGAAGCAAGAGACGAGCTAATTAAGATGTTGATGGTGGAAGGCAGTCAAGAGTCTAAGAAGCAAGAAAAGATTGTTTCTGTCGCTGGATTTGGAGGACTGGGAAAGGCAACTCTTGCTAATGTGGTGTATGAAAGTCTTAGAGCACAATTTGACTGCTCAGCTTTTGTTCCAGTGTCGCAGACCCCTGACATGGAGAAATTATTCAATAACTTGTTGTATCAACTTGGCAAGAGAAATACTGCAAGCATTAATAATGCGATCGATGAGCTCAGAGAATTCCTTCAGGAGAAGAGGTATGGACAACTACTAGCTCAGTTTATGATTATGAACTTTTTCTGCTGTATATATGACTATTAAAATGATCTAGTCTTTTTTTCCAAATCACTACTGAAATTTCAAGTTGAACCGTTAATTGCGACCCATTTGCCCCCTTATAGCCACTTAGAATAATAAACAGTTAGAAACCTTTTATATAAAATGGAACAGAAGCTCCAGGATAGTATAAAAGATAAGATGTTCTTGTTTATGGATCAATGTCGAAAAATCTATTTAGTTCCTTTTTCTGAGAATTGTCATCCCCTTTGTCATGAATTAGTGTGGTATCATTAATAAAGGAATGCACATAACAATTGTGAAATGGTGACTCCTTGTCATGGATAATGTATACCCTAATTAGCAAGCTTTGCCTTCCGATAACATGACCATTGTGGTTAAATATGTATAGGTACTTCATTGTTATTGATGATATATGGGATATCTCTGTGTGGAAAATAATAAGATGTGCTTTGCCTGATCATAATCAAGGATGCAAGATTATTGCAACTACACGTATTTTCAAAGTCGCTGAAGAAGTCGGTCGTGTTTACAAGATGAAACCCCTTTGCCTTCACAGTGTCAAATATTCTTCTATATAATAATATTCTAGCCACCGGAGGGGGGTACGCGACTCTTTGTCACCACTCCTCTTCATCCTAGCCATGGACGTCCTCCATCGTCTGTTCGTCAAGGCGAGCAACGACAGAGTGCTTTGACCCATGAAACCACCAGCAGTCAAATACCAGTGCAGCTTCTACGTAGACGACGTCATACTTTTCATCAGGCTGACACGTTGTGAAGCCACCGCAGTCAAAACTATTTTGCAGATCTTTGGACAGGCCTCGGGTTTACACACCAATCTCGCCAAATGCTCAATCACGCATATCTACGGAGGGGAAGAATCACTCCCTGACATGGTCGACATCCTCGGCTGCCAAACTCAAGATTTTCCCATTCGATACTTGGGACTACCACTGACAACAGGGAGAATCCCAAAGGCAGGGTTCCAGAGCATGGTGGAAGCCGTCGCTCACAAGCTGCCGCCGGTGCACGGCGCGCTGATGGCCAGAAGTGGCCGGTTGGTATGGATAAAATCAGTGCTCCGGGCCGCCCCCATATACTCAATGATGGCAGACAGCTTACCTGCGTGAGCAAGAAATGAGATTGACAGGCAAATTCTTATGGGCTGGCCGTGAGGACTCCGTGCGTGGCAAATGCCTAGTAGCCTGGCCGACTGTCTGCAGACCGACCGATCGGGGGGGTTTAGGCATAAGTGATCTCAAGCTCGCCGGTTACGCTCTCCAGACTAGGTGGATGTGGCTGCAAAAAGTGGACAACGACAGGGCCTGGAGCCAGCTGTCGATCGCCACCACGCCGGAGGTTCAGGCCTTCTTCAGAGCATCCACGTTCACATTTCTCGGAGATGGCCGGCGCGCCCTGTTCTGGGAAGATCGATGGCTGGACAGAGAGGCCATGGCGGATCGGGCACCCTACCTGATCCGGCACGTCCCCCAGAACAAGGAAGGAGCTAACAGTCAGAGAGGCACTCCAGAATCGGCATTGGACGAGGGGATTCAGAGGGGCACTCTCGGCTTCAGCATTGGCAGAATACTTGGACCTATGGGAGGTGATGCAAAGTGTGCAGCTCTCGGAGGTCCCCGGCTGAACTGTCTGGCGATGGTCACCGGACGGCAAGTACTCGACAAGCTCGGCATACAACATGTTGCACGCCGGCGGCATGACCTTCAATGGGCATCGCCTAATCTGGAAAACTTGGGCGCCACTGAAGATCAAAATCTTCCTCTGGCTCGCCTTCCACCGGAGGCACTGGACAACGGATAAGCGCGCAAGGCACGGACTCCACGCTGAAGACCGTTGCTACCTCTGTGATCAAGACCCGGAGACGATTGACCACCTCCTCGCCTCGTGCGTCTTCACCAGGGAGCTGTGGCACAATATAATCCTCACGCTCGGCGAGCAGACGCCGCACGGCCAGCCAACGACGCGGCGATGGTGGCGCACTCTGCGCGCGTTATGATCTGGCGCCAAGCGGGACAGCCTCGACAGCCTCTTCGCCCTCATCTCCTGGCATGTCTGGAAAGAGCGCAATGCCCGATGTTTCAGAAGCGCGCCGTCTTCCTTGGTGGACCTACTGCAAGTTATCCGAGCAGAAGCGGATCGCTGGTTGCAGGCGGGGGCCAAGGGCCTCGCTGCTCTAGCAGCCGGCTAGGCGCCCGACAAGTTCGGCTGTCGAGTTCAGTTCGTGCAGTTCAGTTTCGTTCGCGGCTCTGGGCTCTCCTGTTTCCCGGTGCTGCGGGTTCCTTCGTTTCGCTTTTTCCTGCTCTGTTTTAGTTGCCGGCTTCGGCCTCCCTTGTTTGTTTAACTCTCTGCCGTCTTAATACAAAGATAAGCATACTCATGCGTATTCATGAAAAAAAAAGTGGCAAGGTAGATGATGGTATGTGCATGGAGGTACTGTGAGCTTGCAGCAAGTGAGGTCTGTAGTTGCCTTCTCATCTACTGCAATTTTTTTTTTGAATTTTTCAACGGAGGGGTACCCCACCTGACTTTATAGATCATGGGTTTGATTACCTGATTGGATCGTTACATAGGGTTTGAGGATGGAATTTACAAGGCCCTTAGACCGAAAAAACAAATGCCTTTCCAACTAAGGCGGGATGAACCAAGTATTGCATCTATGAACTCATTTGCATGACAGAAGTTGACTCGCTACGCGGACGCCCTGCTTCGGCTAGCTGGCCGTCTGGCCACCGTGCGTGGGTCGTCACCGGCCGCGAGCCGCACCAGGCCGCTGCTCCAGAGCGCCGCCCCCGGCTGCATCCATGGGATGTTACGGCGGCGGCGGAGACTAACTCTCGCACCTGCCTGGCATCGTCAGTCGCAGCCGGAGATCGCCGGTGGAGGCGGATGTGAGGACACCGATTGCAATGTGCAACACCGCTGTGCGAGGGGGCGGGCCGCGCTCTCCCGCATGGTGACAGAGGTGGTGGAGGTATGTCGGCGCCCATCGCCAATTCATGCTAGCAGTGAAAGTCCTATGTTGGCCACGCCAATTCTGTCAAAGTTTTGGGTCGGTGGAGGGCGGTCGCGTCGCGGCACTGGAATCGCATGGTCGCATCCAAATTGAGCCGGGAAAATTTTACCGGCCCACGAAGGGATTAGCGATCTTTTCCCAAACCGCAGCCAACGCTCGCCGAAACAAGCAACCGCCGCCTTTGCGTTCTCGCTCGTACGCGGACGTGGTGAAATCCATGGCGGCTCTGGGAGTAGGAGGCAGTGGATTCAGAGGCGGGAGATGGGGATTCAACCCGGGTTTCAATCCAGGTTTCCAACCGGGGTTCGGCGATCGCGGCAACAACCCGCAACGTGGTCGCGATCGTGGTCATGATGGTCGAGGTCAAGGAGGCTTCGTGGACGGCCATCAGAGAGCGGCAAATGGTGGAGGCCGACAAGGATGGCAACATCGCCCACCTCGCCAGCACTCCGGCGGCAATCCCCAAGGGCGGCACCAGACTTCGGCGGGACGCGGTTTCTTCCAGCCGGCCGGGAGTGCTTTCCAGCCGGCCGATGGTGTTTTTCAACCGACCGGAGGGGCTTTCCAGCAAGCTTTCCAGTCGGCGGGGGGTGGGTTTCAGACGGCCAGAGGACCGTTCCAGGCGGACGGCGGGGGCACGACAGGCTTCCGCTCGGCCGGCCCGGCGGCGGACGGGTTTCAGCCAAGGCCGTCGTCCCCTCTTCAGCAGGCTGTGGCCAGCCAGCAGGGCTCTCAGCCGGCTATGGCCGGTCAGGAGGGGGATCGACAGGCTGCCAAACAGCCTGTGGCCAACTCTGGCAGACAGCTGCAGGTGGACGGTGGTTGAGGAGCAGGGGGCCTACCAGAAGCAAAACAGCAAGATGATGCCTACGGATCATACAAAGAAGGGTGTGCAAGCAAACAAAACTTCAAGAGAAGCTCCAGAGTCATCTCAGCAGCCTAAACCAAAAGGCAAGGGTAAATCTTTGTGTTATAAGTGTCACGTCAAAGGTCATACCATGAATAAATGCACGGCTATTTTGATTTGTGAAATTTGTTGTGGTGATCATGTGACTAAGGTTTGTCCCAACATCAAGAATATGAACATCAATGTTGTTCCGTGTGGGTATGCTGTTCCAGGTCTGGGATTTTATTTTATCCCAGTTACTGATTTTCCAAAAGTGATTGCGGAAAATGCAGTGGCCGTGGTGCGTGTCCTAGAAGGTTCTTTTACTGCTGACCAGTTAGCAGTGGAGCTTGATAGACTACTGCCAGGCAAGCATAATTGGGAAATTGAGTTGAAGGGTTCTGATGCCTTCACTACTAATTTTCCATCTACTGAATTGTTGGATTGTGTAGTTAATTGGGGACCTATGGATACTATGTCGATTAAAGGCAAGATCATTTTTGAAAAGAATGTAGACAGAGAAGTCTGCAAATATGAAATTGATAAGGTCTGGGTGCAGTTTCGTGGCTTACCCAGCGAGCTTCAGGAATTTCCTATCATATGGGCTATTGACACTATTCTAGGTATTCCTAAAGCTATTGATTTAAAGTTCACCAAGAGATTTGGTAGATGCAGAATGAAGATAGCAGTGATGGATCCTACTCTTATACCAGATCTAGTGGATGTGGTGATTGGGGATTTCATCTATGACTTACAATTTAGACTTGAGGAAGATCTTGCAGGCAGTGAGCCATATGTTATTAATATGGGTCCTATTGATGAGGAGGGGAAGAAGAAAGATGATGATAATGGAGATCCTATGGATGAGGATGGGAACAAAGGTAAAGAATCTAAGGATAAGGGCGGGGTTGATGGTTCACTATCTGGGGCTGGCTTTGAGGCCCAAGTGTTGAACAGGCATCTAAGGACCAACCTGAGAACTCCTCCCTATCTGTCAAACCTAAAGAGAAAAGCAAGCCTACAATACAGCTCTCTTCTAATAGCACTGGGAAGTGGAAAGCAAAATTAGTGTCAATTGAGAATGACTCTGGGGCCTCAAAGAAGCCAGTTGTGAGTGGAACACCGTCTCCTATGATGTTAAGCAAGCGGAACGCAACCTCTGCAGACCAGGACTCACTGGAGCGGGCATCCATTCTTAAGGCGCGCAAGAATTTGGATACTGATGCTTCAAATAAAGGTACTGTTCCCCCCTCAAGTTCTTTTATTAATTTAGATAATTCTTGCTTATTAGAGACCACAAAGTCTTTGGGGATTGTTCTGGGGGATAGTGACCAGTTAATTTCAGATTCCTTAAATTTGTTAAAACAAGTTGAAGCATCTAGACTGTTGGAGGCTGTAGAGAAAAAATCTCTGTCTAGTGTTAATGATGATGTGGATGTTTCATCAGCTTGTTCTTTAGAGGATGGTTTAGATCTAGAGACCCTGAATGCTATTTGTTCAGATATTTCGGAAACCTTAGGTGATGGGGGTTGTGACTCGGTGTGTCTACAAACCCCTTTATCACAATTTAGGAAGGTCCGTAGGAAGGGTAAAGGGTTCAAAGAAAATTTTGTTTAAATGAAAGGGATCTTTTGGAATTGCAATGGGTTTGCAGACCCTAAAAAGTATAGGTTTCTTTCAGATTTAACAAAAGACAAAGACCTAGATTTCATTGTCTTATCAGAAACCGGTAGGGATAGCTTTCCACAATCCACTTTGAATAACATCTGCGCTGGCAGGGATTTTTTGTGGCATTGTAAGTCCCCACATGGTAGATCTGGTGGTATGGTTCTTGGTGTTAATTTATCAATCTTTGATGTGGGGGAAATCGAAGAGGGCGATTTTTCCATTCACTTCAAAGTTAGGTATAAGCAAGATGATTTTAAATTTAACTTGATGTCGGTTTATGGACTAGCCCAGGAAACCTATAAGTCCAATTTTCTCTCCGAAATGGTTCGAGTGTGTTCAGATGCCACTTTACCTATCATAATAGGTGGTGACTTTAACATTATGCGCCGGCCCGATGAGAAGAATAGTTCCCAGTTTGATAATAGGTGGCCTTTTCTCTTTAATGCGGCCATCGATACGCTGAACCTTAGAGAAGTTGAGCTATCGGGGAGGAAGTACACCTGGGCAAACCACTTGCAAAATCAAACTTTTGAGAAATTGGATAGAGTGCTGGTGTGTACTGATTTTGAAGGAAAATTTCCAGACATTACCGTTAATGCCTTAACAAGAGAGATTTCAGATCATACACCTTTGCTTTGTAGCATGAAGGCTGCCTCCTCGTCTTATCAACCTCAATTCAAGTTTGAATTGGGTTGGTTGACAAGGGATGGTTTTGTTGATCTGGTTCAGGATGTCTGGAATAATGTTGATGTGACAGGGTCTCCTCTGGTTAGGTGGCAGACAAAGATAAGACATCTTCGCCAATACCTTAGAGGGTGGACAAAAAACTTAAGTGGCGCGTACAAACAAGAGAAAGCGGCTTTGTTGGATACGCTCGATACCCAGGATAAAAAGGCCGAAACAGTTTTGCTTGATCAATCAGAATTAAATCTAAAGCATGTCTTAAATGAAAGATTAACGGAGTTGCTTAGGGAGGAAGAATTAAAATGGTACCAGAGGGCTAAAGCCAAACATCTCCTGGAGGGTGATGCAAATAAAAAATACTTTCATTTACTGGCAAATGGCCGCCATAGGAAATCTCACATTTTTCAGTTAGAGGATGGCAGTGATACTATAACTGGTGATGCTCAACTCAAAAAGCATATTACCAAGTATTACAAATCACTGTTTGGACCATCTGTGAACTCTACCATTTCTTTGGAGGAGTCCAATACAGATGACATCCCCCAAGTCTCGGTGCTTGAGAACGAACTTTTAACTGCTGAGTTTATTGAGGATGAAGTTAGGACTGTAATTTTCCAAATGGAACATAATAAGGCTCCGGGCCCAGATGGCTTCCCACCAGAGTTTTATCAGGTCTTCTGGGATTTAATAAAAGTCGACCTGATGGCTTTGTTTACAGAGTTTTATCATGGAGCCCTAAACCTGAGTAGTCTTAACTTTGGGACTTTAATCTTGTTGCCAAAAAGTAAAGATGCGAAAACCATTCAACAGTACAGGCCCATATGTTTGTTGAATGTCTCTTTCAAAATTTTCACCAAAGTGGCAACTAATAGATTGTCTACAGTAGCTCAAAAGGTAACTAGACCAACACAAACGGCCTTTTTACCTGGGAGGAATATTATGGAAGGGGCTGTGATTCTCCACGAGACCATTCACGAGCTTCATTCAAAGAAGCAAAGTGGTGTCATTTTTAAAATTGACTTTGAGAAGGCTTATGACAAAGTTAATTGGAGTTTCCTACAACAAACCTTGCGTATGAAAGGTTTCTCTCAAAAATGGTGTGACTAGGTTAAGTTGTTTACTCAAGGGGGTAACGTTAATATAAAGGCCAACGATCAACTAGGAACATATTTCCAAACGAGGAAGGGCCTAAGACAAGGTGACCCGATGTCTCCCATCCTCTTTAACATTGTGGCCGACATGTTGGCTGTCTTAATTGAAAGAGCCAGAGAGGCAGGAAGAATCGAGGGCGTTATACCTCACCTGCTCCACGATGGTTTATCCATCCTTCAGTATGCGGATGATACAATTTTGTTTATGAGTCATGATGTAGAAAAGGTGGTAAACATGAAATCCCTACTTACCACCTTTGAACAACTATCGGGACTCAAGATAAATTTTCACAAGAGTGAGATCTTTTGCTTTGGTGAAGCAAAAGATCACGAATTCTTTTATTCACAACTATTTGGGTGTAACCTCGGGGTCTTTCCTTTTCGTTATTTGGGACTACCAATGAATGTTAGGAAATTGAGTAATAAGGACTGACAAACTATTGAAGATAGAATAGAGAAAAGACTGGGTGGTTGGAAAGGAAAAATGCTCTCAACGAGAGGACGGTTGATTTTGATAAATTCGGTGCTTTCCAGCTTACCGATGTTCATGATGTCTTTCTTTGAAATTCCAAAAGGAGTTTTAGAAAAGATTGATTGTTTCAGATCAAGGTTCTTTTGGCAGAATGATCAACATAAGAGAAAATATAGACTAGCTAGATGGGAAATCTTGTGTCAACCAAAAATTCAAGGGGATTGGGCATCCTCAATTTAGAAATCCAAAACAAGTGTTTACTAAGCAAATGGATTTTTAATCTCCTAAATAAGGAGGGGCTATGACAGGAATTGCTAAGGAACAAGTATTTAAAAGATAAGCCTTTTGGAAGCTGTGCTAAGAATCATAGAGACTCCCATTTCTGGAAAAGCCTGATGAATGTCAAAGACAATTTTATAGGTTTTGGATCCTTTAAAGTACGTGATGGCTCCCAAACCAGGTTCTGGATAGATACTTGGCTAGGAGACAAGCCATTGAAGGACAGGTACCCCCAATCTGTTTAATATTGTAAGAAGGAAGCAAGACTCAGTTGCTAAAGTCCTTGGTTCAATACCACTAAATATTTCATTTAGACGAAATTTAGTGGGGAGGAATCTTAGGGATTGGCATAGGATTGTAGCCTCCGTACAAAATATTAATCTTCTTAATCAAAGAGATGTTTTTGTATGGAATTTACATTCAGCAGGTGCTTTCTTGGTTAACACAATGTATGCTGCTTTAATTAATAATGGGGTTCGTGTCTCACAGGATATTTGGCAGATCAAAGTACCAATGAAGATTAAAATCTTTCTTTGGTATCTAAAAAAAAGGGTGATCTTAACTAAGGATAATCTGGCAAAACGAAACTGGAACGGGGATACTAGTTGTTGTTTTGGCCATAGTTTAGAGACTAATCACCATCTTTTTCTGGATTATGTTTATGCCAAATTTCTGTGGCGGGTTGTACACTTGTTATTTAGGGTTGCTCCCCCCACCCCCACCCCCCCCCCCAATCAGTGAGTGATATGTTCACCACTTGGTCTAAAAAGGGTAGTAAAAAACAAAACCTGTTATTGTTAACGGCAGCCTCCGCATTGTGCTGGACGATTTGGCTAACAAGGAATGAGGTGATTTTTGACATATGTGCTCCAAAATCTTTTTTACAGGTACTTTTTTGAGAAACTCACTGGCTACGCCAGTGGGCAAAGCTGCAGCGGCATGATGAGCAAAGAAAGCAGCTTGTGTTGGTTGCTCAGTTTTTGGAGCCTTCATCCTTGCAGTTCTTTAGGTCCTCTGGATGGCTTACATCAAGAAGTATTGGTCACGTCTAGTCAAGTGTCTTCCTTTAATTATGTTTATTTGGAGGTCTAGTGTGTTGATTAAACGGTGTCGACTTTGTAAGGTTGTTGCGGACTGAGTTCTTGTAATAATTGGCCTGATTCTATTTTATGATAGATGAAGCCGGATATTTTATCCATTATTAAAAAAAACTAAGGCGGGATCATCGTAAATTGAAACAAAGCACACCAAGAGTCTACGAGAGTCCTTTCTTTCCTGGGCAGTCTGTAGCGCCAGAGGGAAGCCTCGTTCTTGCAGGATAGTAGAAGGTGGTTGAGGGTTGGCGCTTCATTGCGGAAAACGTAACCATTTCGCCTCTTCCACAGCTGCCAGTAGCAAAGGATTACAAAGGTGTTAAACTGTTTCTCAGGGAGGTCTCCGAAGCGTTCTGTGGTGTGGAAACTGATGGGGTCAAGGGGGGGAGCCATTCCCAGAGCTGACCAAAACTCAACAGCCACCGAGCAGAGAAACATTATGTGTAGAGGGGTTTCCTCCGACAGTCCACAGATCAAGCAGTTGGGAGAATCGACGATGCGTTTGCGGAACAGGTTGGAGCGGCACTGGATGCGTCCTTTGCAGAGAATCCAGGCGAACAACTGAACTCGCGGAGGAGCAGAGTTTTGCCAAGTAAAGGTAGATAAGGGGTCCGACGGCTGTCCTCGTTCCTTGATCGCCTTGTAGATTGCAGAAGTATCGAGTTTGTCCGGCTTACAAGCAAAAGGGGACGATCTCTTATCTGGCCTGTCACTGAGAGAAATGTGTTGTGTTACCTGCCGAAGCTGAGATAGCTCCTGCATAGCCTGGTTGGAGAGACGATTAACAAAGGCTCCAGCAAGGTTTGTCGAAACTGCCTGGTGAACAGAGGCCTCTTTGTCCAAGCAGTGACTGAAAAGCCTTGGGAAACGCTCGGCCATGGTGTCATCCGCATGCTAGACGTCTTCCCAAAAGGAAGTGGAGGTGCCATCCCCCAGCTGAACAGAGGTCAGAGCTTGATACAAGGGTAGCAAAGAGCGCAGGAGATCCCATGTTGGAAGCTTTGAGGTTGGAGAGATTCACATGTTGGCGGATCCAAAGGCCCCAAGCAGAAGACGAGTTGCAATGCAACCTGTGCACAATGTTCAGCAGAAGACACATATTATGGGTGCCAAAATATCTAATCCCCAGGCCACCCCATCCTTGGTGGTGCAAACATTGGGCCATTTGACGAGGCATTTTGCCGAGGACGCTTCCGACGTCGTTTGTCAATTGCCTTGATCACCTCTAGCGGCACTTGAGAGGCCGACATGATGTAAACCAGCTGGCTGTCGATCACAGTGTTGATGAGGACGACCCTGCCCATAGTGTTCAGGAGAGAAGCTTGCCAAGAAGAGAGGAACCTATCAACCTTGTCAATGTAAGGTAGGAAGGTGTTGTTGTTGAGTTTTTGATCAGACAGAGGCAGTCCTAGATACAGCTGGGGAAAAGCCTGAACGGAGCATCCGAGAGTATTTGCACACTGGTTTACAGTCGACTGTTCCATGTGAATGGGCATGAGTGTTGATTTTGAGTAGTTGATCCGCAACCCAGTGGCGTCAGCGAAGGAGCCCAGAATTGTTTTGAGGACTTGAACCGCCTGACAGTCTCCTTTGAGAACAATAAGTGTGTCGTCAGCATATTGCACCACCACGCATGGAGCATCTCTGTCAATGGGGTGAAGGATATTCGAAGCTGACTTGAGCAGACGTTGAAGGATGTCAGCCACAATAAGGAACAGATAGGGTGATAGAGGATCGCCCTGACGAAGCCCTCGCTTGCAATTTATCCAATTCCCAGGGCAGCCATTAACCAAAACTGCAGCTTTTGATGTCTGCAGGAGATTCAAGATCCAGCTGCACCAACGTTGATTAAAACCTCTTGCACACATGATGTCCATTAGGCTGTCCCAAATGACCGTGTCAAATGCTTTGGCGAAGTCCAGTTTCAGAGTACCAAGGAGGGGAGCTTCCTTTTCCTGCAGGCTTGAACCACTTCGGTGGCAAAAATGAAGGTTTCAGAGATTGAGCGCCCTTGCAAGAAGCCCGTTTGCTTGAGGTCAATAATGGAGCCAATCTGTCTCTGTAGACGCATGGTCAAGATCTTGGCGATGAGCTTGACAGAGCAGTATTGCAAGCAGATCGGACGGAAGGCGTCGACAGCCACGGCACCTGGTTTCTTTGGTATTAGAACCATGAAGGATCTGTTAATCCACTCTAGGTCCACTTGACCAGCATGAAAGGCCGAGAGGAGGGCCATCACTTCTTGTTTGATAGAAGCCCAGCACGCTTTATAGAAGGATGGTCCGAAGCCATCAGGCCCAGGCGCACTATTTCTGTCCATAGCGTTGATGGCAGCCACTGCTTCCAGCTCTGAGAAGGCAGCAGTGAGGCTCGATGGAGACTGAAGTTGCCCTTGGTTGAGTGTGGAGAGATCAAAGCTCCAATGTGCGGTCGCGGTTTGTCCAATGATTGACTTGAAGAAGTTTGTCAAGGCCTGATCTTTGCCATCATGATTATAGATGTTGTCCCCTTGAACTTGGATGCATCGGATGGTGTTAGACCGCAGTCGGACAGTGGCCTGAGCATGATGGAAAGCTGTGTTGGCGTCTGCCTCTTTGATTGCTCTGAATTTGCTGCGCTGCTTCCAATAGGTAGCCTTCTCCTTTACTGCCTGAGCGAGAAGCTCATGACAAAGGTTTCGAGCCTGCAACTCATGTACAGACAAAGCCCTTTCCTCCTCAAAGGTGTCAAACAGTAGGATTAGAAAACTGCAATTTGAAATTAGGAGAGGGGGCGCCCTGATACGCCGAGACCAGACCTTTGCCGCTGCACGGGTCGACTTGAGGCAGGCAGCCATCCTTTCCGCGGCATCAACAGCCCCAGTGGCCTGGGACCAAGCTGGGAGAATAGAGGGGAGGAAAGATGTCCGAAGGAGCCATTTATTCTCGAAGCGAAAAAGGTTGGAGCGTGGGATGGCAGAAGACATGGAAAGAAGGATCGGGGTGTGATCAGAAACGGGTTTAGGAAGGGGGAACAGGGAAGTGGATGGGAAAGAGGTGGTGTGGCAAAGATTCACCAGAGCCCTATCAAGTTTGGCGAGAATAGGCACATCCTGCCCATTAGACCAGGTATACTGTCGACCAAGAAGAGGGATCTCCATCATTCCAAGGGAACTGATGGTATTATTGAAGGCAGTGATGAGAGAGAGGTTTATATTGTCGTTGTTTTTCTCGCTGGAGCAACGGATGAGGTTAAAATCACCAATAATAATCCAGGGACCAGAGGCATGAGGAGCAAGGTCCAAAAGTTCTTGAAGGAAGGAGGGAGACAATCTATGATCCGAAGGACCATACACATTGGTGACAAAAACCGAGAGGCCAGACAAGGTAGATAGCAAGGAGACGGACAGGCTAAACCGACCGGACTGAAAATGTTCAGCCGACCAGTTTGCCGGATTCCAAGCAGTGACGATCCCACCCACCCCGGGAACCGATGGCGGGGAGGGTTTTAAAGGACCGAGCCAACTATCTTGAAGCAGTCGAGGCTATGGAGTTTTGATTCTTGAATACACATAATAGAGGGGTTAGCATTCTGAATTGCCTCACGGACAATAGCACACTTATCCGGGTCGCCAAGACCTCGCACATTCCAGGAACAAAGCGTGAGAGTACGATTTCTAACGGATTCCATTAAGGTCGGCAGGGCACCGGGGTTCGACAGAGTACAAGTTCGCAGGCCAATAATGGCAACAACAGGATAAAACGGGGAAAAAATAAATCGGGGTCCAGACGCTCATAGGGAATGTCCAGACGCTCGTTGACGGCCAGCAAGAGCTTGAGGGGGCCAAAATTGTCACCCGAGAGACAATCGGGGTCGATTTCAGCCACCTCTCCGAAGGCAGCGAAGCACTCCTTGATCCTCGCCTCGTACCAGTGCTCAATAGGAAAGTCAAGAACATGGACATAAGCGAGCCAGGGAGGAACGCGAAAGAAACGGTTAGAGCACTCATCAGGATGCTCCAAGGTCAGCTCCAGGAGGATGAGTCTCTGACCTCGAAGCAAGTCGCGGCTGTGGAGGTCGACGCAGCGGAAGATCATGGCCCCCCTTGTCGAGGAGAGGAAGTCGACCGGTAGCAGCGGCTCCACCGAGGCGAGAGCGGAGCGGAGGAAAGCAGGCACATCAGCGACAGGAATCGGGGGCTCGACGTAGGAGTAGAGGAGGCGATCCAGAGCGCCAACGTTTCCCGGGGAGACCCACGCATTAGCAAGATGGGTGCGGCCTTCCCAGGAAAACTCTGAGCTGGAGGAGTCAGCGGGAGTGTCGTTGTAGGCCTCAGAGCTGTCGTCGTCGAAGGTGTCGATGCCCGCATCAGCATAACCAGGGGGCGCTGGTGGGAGGAGAGGCGGGAACAGGTCCGCACTGCCCCTACCAGGGGCTAAGCGCGGTGGAGACGGCGACGGAGGCGGCGAGCGACTGGGCGTCACCGCCGGCGACGCGGGTAAAACAAGCCCACAGGAAACCTCCTTGCCACAGCGCCTGTAGACAAACTTGTCGTGCGGTCTGGGAGCAGGAGCCGAGCGGAGCACCTCGACCGCACGACGCGACGCCGGGATCGGGACCGTAGGCGCACTACGGCGACCATCGGCAAGGAGGCGAGCGAGCGGCATCGGGCAGCTGGGGAGGCGGTGGCCAAACCCTCGGCAGTTCCGACAACGCACAGGGTCGCGACAGTCTTTGATCTGGTGATCTGGTGGCCAAACCTCTCCCTGCATGGGAGGCAACCCGGAGCCAGCAGAAGCCGTGGCAGAGGCATTAATGACTTTTACGTGAGCTGTGATGGCGCCGTTGGCGACAAGACGTGCCACCGCTCCCCACAAGGGAGGCAGAAAGAGAGGCAGAGGCATTTAAGAGGCGAGGCGGCACAAAGCCCAAGCGAATCCCACTGCCGGATACGCGGTCAGAGGAGTGGGACCGCTGAGTCAAGGGCGTCTCAAAAGTCAGAGGTTCAGGGGGCGTAGGTCCGTCGTCGTCAACCTCAGAAAGCGGGGGAAGGCGTTCAAAATCAGTCAAGGCAGCCGAGAGGGAGGGATGGAGGAACAGGCATGTCGAACCCAGACTGATGACCCCTACCACCGCAAGCGCGTTGGTGACATTGCGATTCGCGACCATAAAAACGCCGGTCCTAACACGCGTAGGAACAAGGCGACCCGGAGGAGAAGCTAAAATGCGACACAAAGCAGAATGCATGAAGGAAGTAGTGAAGGAAGCATTAAGGGTTGGAGGTGTCACCCATACCGGGGCAGACGCAGAGGAGAGCCCAATCATGTTTGGAACGATTGTGGAGTGCAGCTCCTGAAGGATCTTTAGTTGGAACGATTGTGGAGTGCAGTGGGGGACGACGATGCACGGCGGAGCGGATGGCCTTCCCAAGTCGAGGCCGAACAGTAGCAGGAGGCGGTTCGAACGGCGTTACCAGGGGCCTTTGGTGGTGGGAGCGTGGTGGTGGGGGTGGAGGCAGCGGGGGCGGAGGAGGGGGGGGGGGGGGGGGGGGGGGGGGGGGGGGGGGGGTGGGTGGTGGGGGGAGGCGGAGGTGGACAAGGCAGAGGCGGGGGAGGTGGAGGCGGCGGCGGCGGAGGGAGGGGAGGAGGAGCTTCCGAGGCGAGGGGCCCCAGGGGCGGCGCGGAGCAGGAGGAGAGCTCGGGGGGCAAAGGGGGGGGGGGGGGGGGGGAGGCGGGAGGGCCAGCGGCAGGGGTGGGGGCGGCGGCGGCGACGCGCAGTCGCCATCGCCAGCGGGAGCGGGAGCGAGAGGCTCCATAACACTCTGGTTCTACTGCAAATTTGATACCAGCCCTTTCCAGATTCAAAGTTGTACGCGTATTATGTTTGGAAAATTATGATCTTTCATATGATTACAACCTTACGGGTATTGGGAAGTTAGTTCACTTGAGGTACTTAGGACTACGTTCCACAAAGATTTGTCTGCTCCCTGATGAAATAGGGAACCTGCAATTTCTACAGATGTTGGACATCTCCAACAATGTGATCTCAACCTTGCCATTCACTATTGTGCAGCTAAAGCAGTTAAAGTGCCTATACATTGACAAGGTGAATATAACTATGTCAAACAGCATTGGGTGTCTGACATCCCTCCAAGAGTTGTCGGGGTTATGCATCGAAGACTCCGATGCTATAGAAGAGCTGGGCCATCTAAGAGAACTGAGGGAGCTAGATATTGTCTACTCCAACGAACAAGAACATATGCTGGTGAAGTGCCTGCAGAAGCTGCAAAATATCCAGAAACTATCAATCTCCTTCTACGCACTCCAAGAGATTAGCCAAAAAAATTATCTAAATTTATTGATTTTGTTACTCTCTAAAATAGATAATAGTAGAGTACTCCAACAGACTCTGTAAAATCAAAAGATGGATAGCTAGTGAGGTAGGCTATCCAAAAATAGAGAGCTAATAAGGTGGGATAGAGAATTACTAAATTTAGATAGTCATTTACAGAGTCTGTTGGAGACGTTTTTTCTTTAACAATAACTAAATCTAACTTTAGAGAGCGATTTGGCTAGTCTCTTGGAGATACTCTCTTAGAGGTAACTTGGATGGATGGGTTGGGCCTCAAAGTCTCCGTAGCTTTCGCCTATTTGGCTATTGGTTGTTGAAGCTACCAGTTTGGATGAACTGCTCACATGTTCAGAACATCTCCTTCCTCGAGATCGACGTAGAGGAACTACACCCAAAGGATCTAGAGACCCTTGGGAGGTTACCTGCTCTCTGCAACCTACACATGTACCTGGAAGAGACGCATTCAAGTAATGCCGTCTCTAGGGAGTTCGTTATCGGTGATGGTTGGTTCCCTTGCCTGGAACACATCAAGCCGCGGGGACACTATGAACGTGTGGTGTTTCGTCAAGGAGCTATGCCAAGGCTAACAAGCCTTGACCTTGATATCTATGGGGAAGTGTGCTCTAAATGGACTGGAATTCCTGACTTAGGCTTCGAGAACTTTCCGTCGCTCTTGCACATTAGTCTCGGCATTGGACGTTGTCGACAAGATGTTACATGCAAGGAGAAAGCTATGGTTGCGCTAAGGAATATGGCTGAAATACATCCAAATCATCCAAGCATTTTGGTTACCAGTCACCCATACTGTTGATGAAGGTGTGTGTGATGGTTGTGCGCGCTGCAGTGGTTGATGAAGGTGTGTGATGGCTTTGTGCGGGACCAGGGTGTGTGCTGGTGATGGTGATGGTTTGCATGATTGTAAGTGTGTGCTGGTGTACTATATGGTAAAAAAATAAAGGATTTGATCAGTGTTTTAAATAGCCAGTTAAGGCATTTAGTTTTATATGTTTCAAAACAAGCAATACCTAGATAAAAAGACCAATACCGGTAGCTAAGAGCTAAGTTATATATGAAAAAACTTAGCTAAATTCTTCTCAAACAGTTATAGCCAGAGATGACAGAAGCTATAACCGAAGATTTAAAGCCTTGGATCTAATCCAACACACAGCCGAACTCAATAAAAGAATAAACAAAGAGCTAAAGTAAGAAATCAAGAAAAACATGATACTAACACAATTGACACTCAAATTAAGTGCAAAGACAAAAGCAACAACATGGAGCTAAAGTAAAGGACATCGTTGTTTTATTTTGAGGATTAAAGGACATTGTTGTGACCCAAAGAAACCTCATAGCACACAGCCAAACGTGAGAAAAGAATAAACAGAGAGCTCGGATATATATGGACCAGTGGATGCATTTCATACTCCATGGTTAAGGGGTAGATGGTAGATATAGTGACAACCCTATCCGTTCTTTGTAATTCCTCATGTCTAAATATGGTGTAGGAGTACGTGTAACTTATCTCATTAGGTTGCTAGCAGACCAGTACTTGAAGATCTTCCACCTATCTTATACTTAGAACTAGTTCTTAACCTTGTATGTGTATGTATACTTTATAATCTTTGTATGACTATAGTAGAATATGTTTGCTCTTGTTAGGATTATTTTTTTGTTCTTTATTCTTTATTCCATCTTTACGAATTCATTCCTGACAATGACACCATAAATACTTTGGTAGTTCTTTACATTCACTAGTAGACGAAGGGGCTTTAGTCAGGAATGAATTCTATCGATATTCTTGGTGATGACGTTAAGAAACGCCAACGCCACCACGTGGAAAACGTGCAAAACCATTGAATACGCATGCATGTCAGCGTGTGTACGTACTCTACAATTTCTAGAAAAAATCTGGAAAAAAATATATGATACCAACCCCGATGAGTAGCATTCCACTAGATATATATCATTGGACCAAAGACCTTTTCACATCAGTTTAGGATTGTATGTGGAAGTAATGGTGTATTGGGTCCAGCCCGTATTTCTCATATGGAGCTATAGGAATAATTTCGTTGGTTAGTGCATGAATTGGGCCGTCTCTTGGTGGATGGACATATTTGGGCCTTTGAATACGCTCTCGCTTTTTTTTTTTCCTTTGTGACTATACGCTCTCCCATTTTAGAAGTCCCACAAGCATCAGGACTACTAAAGAACTTTTTTCTTAAGACTTTTTTATTTGGATATATATAGCTCAATCTGTTGGGCGATTACCCTCAAACATTAGTGCAATTGCAATCTCCCTCACTGCTGTATTTTTTTTTAGAGTTACACAGTATAACTATGATTGTGTAACTATGATTTCCACAACGTGTACACACATTCATCTTTATGAACATACGTAGATAAATCCTATCTATATGAACACATCTAAAGAACTAAGAGGACAAATATCAAGATTCATATAAAGTCAGTACAAAAATCCACGGACTACCATGCTAACTCGAGTGATCCCACCCATCATATCCCCCATTTGTTTTCTTTTTTCGTGTGGATTCGGTGCATGTACCGATCATGCAGTGGCCTGCATACACTAGCCGATCATCAATCAATCCACCTCTTGCATTGCAAACAGCATACTCCGTATATATATATCTACGTTTACGTTTCAGTCAGCAGCTCACTCTGGTGGCTAGCTTCACGTCTGGGACTGCCGGACAGTCTTCGTAAGGGGTTCGACTCCATGGTGCTCCTGATCTCATAGGTCAGTCTGGAAAGAGCGGAACCGCCGGACGTTTGATGGGATTCAGAACCCGGCCTTCCAAGTGCTGGCTTCGACGCTACAGGAGGGCAGCGAGTGGGTCAGCGCAGGCTTCAGGGCGCTCGCACCATTGTTCAACACATAGCACCAGCTGCTGTCCTGCTACAGTCGCACAACTAGGTGCTACTTAGTACAATCGAGAGGCACCACTGTTACAGCCGGTGATCAATGTAGTGTGTTACTCCTTGCAATGAGGCATCTCGCCTTCATCCCTTGAGCTGTAATTGTTTCCCACTCCCCTTAATGAAGCACGCGTTAAACGCGATTTAAAAAAAAAAGTCAGCAGCTCACTCATCTGTTTCTTGCATCGCATCGGTGCCGGCCGGCCGATTAGACGCGAACCAGAAAGCACGACGCGGCGGATATTTCCTCCTCACCTCATGGCTCATGAATGACAGACACCCCCGTTGCCGTTGCCGCTGCGGCCTGCCCGTCCGTCGCTCACTACCTACTCATGTCGACCAACCGATTTGACGCCTGCAGATTCTCAACTGTCAACTCGATCATCCGTCTTCAGATCGAGTACACGCACACCACGCATGATTTTTTTTTTTTGGCGAAGTTGGCAAGCATAGTAGGAATACGTACTACTCCCTTTTTGCCAGTACAACAGCAGTGAGATGTGAATATATGTTCCCACAGTTTTTTTTTTCTTCCTTTCCTTTTCCTTTTCTTTTTGATCAAAAACAGAACATGAACATTGTTTTGTCACCGGATCGGATCCACCACAGAAGACAAACTTGTCTACTGAAAACGACCATTCTTTATCAGAGTATCGTTTACTCTACTGGTGGCCTAGCTAGTCGATTCTACCACAGTACTGCGAATCTTTTCCCCTGTTTCCTCAAGAGATCGATCTCTCGACCTTGACAGGCAGATATACACATCATGGTATCTTCCATGCATGTATCCAGCCAGAATCTATCAATCTGAGATATGACCACCACCCTACATTGCGTTTGGTCTTAATCCCCCTCATTTCTTCTTTTTCTCTTTCTTTGGCCTGTCTGTAACTGTACTCTGTATCTCTTTTTTATTGCATTTTCAGTAGCAGTCTCTGGCTCCTCCTGACTCTTCAAAAAAAAAACATTGCGTTTGGTACTTCTTTCGTTTCCCCAGTATGGAAGACTCTTCTTAGCTATGTTGGCCTCAGTTTTGATAAACCTGTCACTCATATCATAGGTTCAAATGTGGCCAAATATTTTGGTAGAAGGTCTGAACTCTGAAGTAATTACTATATTGATGGTGCCTTACCCACCACAATGCACGAATGCAGTAGCTACAATACCTCCAGGAAATGATCTGGTTTGCATTTATTAAGTAAGGTGTTCATATCACACAGCTAGACCTATACAAACATCACTCACCAATAATGGTGACCTGATGAATAAGAGCACATGGTTCATTTGTTCAGATAGCTAGATGTCTATCAGAAGGAAAGGAAAGAAAAAAAAAAGCAGAGGGAAGGTGGCAGAAGCAAGTTGCACACATCAGCACGAAGAGTCAATTGGAGAGGAGTGCTTCTCTGTCCAACCTCAGATCCTATATGCATCCAAAGAACAAGCTTCTTTTCATGCCTAATTTCCTTCTTCTACGCCGGCCGTACGTGTTCCTAGTTGGTACACAAGTCGCTGGAACTCCCAAAAATCTGAGCCAATTGGGTCTGCATTTCCCTCTTTCAATTCATGGTCCTTTGTCAAGATGTCAGTGTCAGGAAATAAACTTTGAAAACCTTTCTCGGCGTATGAGTCTCAATCCAAACTGAGACCCATTAGACGTTTTGTCAAGTCAATTCAGATCTAATCTTGTCCATAAATGGACCTACTACTAAAAATGTTGGGTTAGTTGATCATGCTGGTCTTTGACAAATAATAATAATAATACCACAGTCACCAAACTGCCACCTTTAGTGGTTCTCTGATAGGATGTGTAGCCTTTCCTTAGTGGAAATGAATTATTAGCACTGCCAGTAGGAATTAACGACCATACTAGTTCATGATAATAATGTGTCAACGTCTACTCACTCATCAGAAATTAATTCAAAATAAAATAGATATGCATACTAATGACAATATATCCGTGCAAGTTTCCATTTTTTCTAAGAATAAAACCGAAGAGTAAGACAAGTATGTATTAATACTGTGAAAAAACACAGATAGTCTCACTAATTTAGACTGATGTCTTAACATGTGACTCACAAAGTAACTAGTATATTGGATTATAACCTGACTTATCATAATCCATCTGAGAAAAAACTGAATTAAATAAAGAGTGTGTGTATTATTGTTTTGGAAACAAATATCTGTGCCAAAATATGGTAAGGAATTGCCGTAGTGTAAATTAGCGCGATGCCTTATTTCTTTGATAAAGAGACAAATATTTAGGATTGCTATATGACTCATTACACATATCTTTCTTTGATAAAGAGACACAAATTACGTGTAAATTAGCGCGATGCCTGAAACGACAAAACAAACAAGACATACGTAGTGGATGCACATGCACATTGGCATATGTTGGGTATTTTGCCAAATAGAAAGCCGCAGCAAGGCAGCTGGTTTCTCTAAGCCAACTAGCCATGCTTGGTTCTGAACCCGTGATCCTCATATAAAAAAAGTCCAGCCTCCTCCAAAGCCGTGACAGAGAGCAATAGAGCCTTTCTCGTTCCCACTTCTACCTCCATCCATCTCTCAACAAGTCTCCACACCTTTCCCCATCGCATAGCTAGCTAGCACCAAGAACCAGAGGTATACCTACGCCATCGCCAGTGTTCAGTTCCTATGGGGCCTCAGCAAGACAGGTCGTCGTCCATGGCGAACGGCACGATGGCAGCGAGGAGCAAGGAGACGAAGGTGGTGCACTACCGGGAGTGCCAGCGCAACCACGCAGCGTCCATCGGCAGGCACGCCGTGGACGGGTGTCGGGAGTTCATGGCGTCGGGCGCGGAGGGCACGGCGGCAGCGTTGGCGTGCGCGGCCTGCGGGTGCCACCGCAGCTTCCACAGGCGCGAGGTGCAGGCCGGCGACGACGACCGCGACTGCTCCTCCACCTCCGGCTGATGAGCCGTCAGCAGCAGCTAGCAGATGGGCATTGAAATGGCATTGATGGTGCATTACATGCATTCAGCCGTATATGGACCAATATTTTCCTTTTAATTTCTTCCTTTCTTTTCACAACCTCCGGCCCTCTTGTTCTTGGATGATTCAGTGAAATTTATGTGTGATGTAACATAGGTGTATATGGTCCTTGTAACTGATGTGTGGCTGCACATGATTTGTCTGTTATTTACTTATAGAAACAGACATCTTATATATTTGGTACATATGTATATATTGGAATTTGTGTGTTTGCTCTTGATGCCTTTTTTTTCTCCTCAACTCTGGTATCTCGCTTGTACGTCATCTGATCTTAATGGAGAATCGATCCAATCTTTTTTTTTTGGCAAAAAGAAGGAAGACTTATATTAAATATTGACGGCGCATCCTCAAATTATGCATAAAAATCTATAATAAAAATACATAATATTTTATCAAAATTATTCCATCTTCTTTTCTGACGGTTTCCTTCGAATATTGAAGCCAAAGTACAGTTCTTATATTGAATCCAACGACCAATCCCAGAACATTAGACATTCCGCAAGATTCAACGCTTCGGAACCAATTCAAAACACATCTAAGTCGTTGAAAGAATATCGGTAGATGCATCGTCGGGTACAACATATAGGATGCACATTCATCACCTTGAGACCTTGAACCCAGAAGCACCCCTCCCTTTATAGATAAATGCCACAAATTGGTTGATTGCCTATGAAATCGAAGCCTCCAACGGTGATCTCACCGTACCAATTACCGAAGTAATCACAGGAAACACGATCCCAACTGAAAATCATCTGATTTTGTCGGTAGAAATTTTTTATACTAAACCCTAAGCTACGGGAAAAAACTATGGAAAATTAAAGAGATGGATCGCCTCCCCTTCTTATCCTGGCAGACGAGCCGAAGATGAAGGAGAGGGGCCCTATGAGCGGTGGCGAGGAACATGAACTTCGGCAGGCAGCTATGACGGATTGCATGAGAATTGATCCATTCAGTTAAACTTATTTTGTTTTGTTTAGGTGGAAAACAGGATCGATTCTCCATTATTTGTTGTCCTCTCACTGACAAGGATGATGCATGGTTCGTCATGTTCATCGTCTTCAATGATGAAAAAATGTATTTGTCATCAAAATGTTTTATTCGAGACTCTTTTGCCCATGGTTTAGCCATTTGTGAACGCATTGCTGCTATATATGATGCGTAACCTTAAGTCATAAAATTTACCGTGTATTCATTCAGAGATCCAGATTCAAGAAATGCAATCCTACAGACGTGGTAAAATCTAAACTATTTTTAGTGGAAAGTTAAATCTTTTTTTTGTTTTATTTATCTTTATTAGAAAAAAATTGTAAATTATTTTTAGCGCAAATAAATAAATTTAAGGATGTAGTTCAATTGGTTGATTTTTAGTCTAAGCATAATAAAGTTAGAGGTTTGATTCCTTGGGTCTCTAAAATATTCTTTTTGAAAAAAAATCCTTTTGATAAAAAAATAACAAACTAATTTTCCCAGTGCAAAAATATACCACACAGTTGGGCATGTAGCTGAATTTACCAACCAACACAGTTCATGCACAAACTTTACTATGACATCATCGCTTCAAGCCTTCAAAGGACAAGAGAACTACAAAAGTAGAGCCTTGCTTAGATTCAAAAAATTTATGGAATTTTGAACTGTAGCGGTTCGTTTGTATTCGGTAATTATTATCCAACTATAGAGTAGCTAGTATCAAAAAATGATTTCATAAGTAGAGCCTTGCCGCGAGGTAGGCTCGCTAGTACATTTGTGTGCCAGTGTCAAAAGTCTGGCGTCAGAAACTTTTTGAGCGCAAAAATTCTTTTGCACCCGAAAGTTTTTTAGCACAGAAATTCTTTTGCACTTCTCATTCCAAATAACACATACTCAAATAGGCTTTAGTCATCACCACCGTACAGTTCTAACTTCTAAGTACTACTCTTGTAGCATGTTAACAGCCTTACATAATGATTCAATTGGTCTCATCGACATCGACATACATAAAATCTTCTTCTACTCCCCACATGCGCTGGACGGCGAAGTTGTTCTTGCAGATAAGCCATGAATTGCTCATAGAATGTTCTCCGCGGACCACTTTCTCAAATTCTTCGCCTCCACCATGGAATTTCATCGAAGCTGGATGGACAACCCTTGCTCCTTCAGCCTCACAATACAAGCACCGCACATGCTCTGCTATCATTCAAAGATGATTAGAAATATGAAATGATAAGAATAGTATTATGATAAGTATTACAGATGTTCAATTAAATTTTGCATGTCCCGCTAGCAAAGAGAGGTCACACAAAGGACAAGTGCTACGTGGAAGGAAAAAAGAGCCCAACTATTTTTTAAGCCTTAGCTATCTATTCTTAAAACAGTAGGGGCGAGCCCTCCTGTTTTCCTAAACAACAACAAATTACAGAGCCCGGATTGCCGCAGCCAGGGCGACACCTGTCTAGTCTTCAAGATCGCGTCGGACGTCGGTACTGCGGCCCTGTCCCGGTCCTGGCCGGACACGTTGCGGCTATGCAAGGGCAGCGGCTATCTCGTCTTCAAGGACCACTTGAGTCCGCGGCGCGTGCTTCTTCCGTCCCGACCATGCCCGTTGCAGCTGTTCGAACACAGCTGCCCCATGATCAAGGCAATCCCGTGACCGCACACGGGTCAAGCCTACCTGATCTCCAGGGACGCGACAGGCGGCGACGCCACGTCCTCCCCCGACGTGGCCTGGCACGCTGCAGCTCTGTGCGAGGAACACCTGCCTCGTGTTCAAGATCGCGTCGGTCGGCAGCTCCAAGCCCCCCGCCTCTCCAGCGGCATCGCCATCAACGAGGCCAAGGAATGTCTGGCTTCTGGGACCATGCAGGCGGACTGCACAGTTTTTCCAGTAGACGCATCCTTGACCGCCCACTGGGGAAGGCGGCGACGGGGTACCACTCCTCGGGCACCGGAGGTACGACACCATGGAAAGATCCATGGTGCCGGTCCCCGAGAGCAACGATTGGGGCGGTGACACGAACGACGCGAACAGCGTCCCCCGGCAGCCGGGTGCCACCCCATCGAGGGGAGTTGGCACCCACACATCGACCCTGGAGCCGAAACCACGACAGTCACGCTCGGGAGGGCCATGGGCAGGAGATAGACGACACGAGGAGGTCGCGCATGTCGCAGGCCTTCCTCTAATCTCTCCCACCCGACGATGTGGGACACCGGCGCCCCTCACGCAGAAATTCCTCTAATCTCAGCTCGCCCTCAGAGGGCTACTCGCAATGGCGGCTCAAGAGCACCACCAACCGAACCAAGGAGGAAGAAAGAGCAAGCCATGCTGTGAGGATGTTGAGGCCTCTTGCAAGCAGCTACCCGTATTTATAGCCCGCGCAAGAACACGCGCGGCAACCAACCCGTGAAGCTACAACACTCGCCCCCCCCCCCCCCCCCCCGACTACCCCGCACTGTGCCTATTTTTGCAAAGGCACAACAAGGCCTTAAATGGCCAAACAGTCCGAAGCTGCACCGCTCCCTGGCGGAAAAACACGGCGCGTCCGCATTGGACCGACAAGGGGCGCAGCCAGGCTTTCCGGGTGACTACACAGCATCGACCCGCCCACCAGGCACCGCCATCAATGACCGGCGCTGCGCAGTTTCGACTCATCGCGTCAAAACACGCTGGCCGCACCTCGTGACAGTCTTGGCGTGTAAGCCAAGCTCTGGCTCCAAGCGTACGGAGCAGGCCTCCTACTTCCTCACCTCCTGAAGGGGGCGAAGGGTCAAACACTGAAGACTCGATCGAATAAGCCCTTAGGAGGAAAATCATCCTCCTAAGGCCTCGGGGGCTACACTCGACCGGTGCGCTCGCGCGCACCAGCGCACCCACCAGAATAAAAAAAATACCCACTACGGCTAAAAGCTCTCAAAGCCTCCGATGTAGTCGCAACACTCCATCACAGGCTCGGGGGCTACTGTCGGATACCTGAAAATAGGGTACCCTAACAACGGGTTTTAAAAAAACAAAAACCACTTAGGGAAAGCTCACTCTAACCCTTCCCCTGCTAGGCGTTGGGAGGGCTCGGCCCGATAACAAGACAAGCTCTCGGACGCACCTCTCGAAGGCACTCCGCCTCGCCCGATCGGGGGTGACGTCGTCGCCTCGGAGGCACTCCGCCTCGTCCGACCGGGGGTGACGCCATTGGCGAAGTCAGCCCCCCTCGGAGGCACTCCGCCTCGTCCGACCGGGGGTGACGCCATTGGCAAAGTCAGCCCCCCCTCGGAGGCACTCCGCCTCGTCCGACCGGGGGTGACACCATCGGTGACGTCATCCCTCCTCGGAGACACTTCGCCTCGACCGACCGAGGGTGACATCATCGGTGACGTCATCCCTCCTCGGAGGCGCTCTTTCTTTATTGGACCAAGGGCGTTGTGCTCTTGACAAAAGCAACACAAACCCGGCCATCCCCTCCACTGTGGGGACAGGACTGCCCAAGTATGGCCAATTGCGACGGCCCCTGTTGGGATCAAGGTACGACGCTCATGCTACCTACTCCCCGATTGGGACTCGCCATGCCTGCACAGGGCGCGTGCTGGCCACGCGAACAGGGGTCGGTACGCTCTAAACGTTGTATGATGGGAGGCAGGGGTACCTGGCCCTGTTATGCCAACCCTCTCCCATGCCCCAAATCAGGAAACAGGAGCCCCCCTGATCGGGGGGGGGGGGGGGGCGTGGTTACAGTGAACCCAAAGGACGAACAGGTCCCAGCGGCGTGCCAACGACGCAATCTTGCCCGAGAAGGAAGACAGATGAGGATTCGCGGCGCCCCTGGAGTCAACACTCTGTACCACGTGCACACACTCTCCCTCTCCCTCTCCCTCTGATGTATTTTGTCCTCTCTCCCTACGGTATAAAGGGAGAGAGTACGCCCCAGCCTCTCTCTCGCAACCACGAACACACACACGCGCACACACAACTCGGACATCCCTCTCGAGCTCTTTGACGCCTGAGCTCCGGGATTGATGAACTCTCACCAGAATCAAAGAACGCACGCACGAGACTTGGGAATCCATCTTCCCTCTCTCACCCGCTTGTAGCTCCCCTCTACGAGCACCCCCGTGCTTGGTAACACGACCTCGACTCACACGGGACGTAGGGCGTTCGTGCCCGAACCAGTATACATCGCCGTGTCATCCTCGCACAACCATCCGAGCTCAGACGCGCTTAGAAATTTACTAGTTGGCTGTCTAGATCCCGCCATTTTAGACACCAACACTTATGTGGAGTCCAACAAAATTGGATTTTTCTGTTTTATAATTTTTTTGTGATTTACTGTGATTTTTTTAAAAAATAGTCGAAATAAATAAAAAAAAGACATATAAAACCACCGTCATTGTAGCAAAACCGGTCAGGAAGGTAAAATGAGTGGTTTTCAAAATTAGAGAAGGGAAGATTCCTAGCTTATAGTTCGGGACGGGAAAAATGGACGTATGACAAAATTGAATGACTTTTTCCTTTGCAATGGGTCCGGCCCATTTTGAGACGACCAATGCATGTATGCACATTGGTGAGCGGCAGCGGCCCGAACGCTGCATAGGCGGCTCATCGCATGGGTCCACGCCGTTGGTTTATGCGCCTACAGTTGAAGGTGGTAGTGGCACAAGCTTAGAGAGTCCGCCATGGCGACGACAGACTAAACAGAGGGAGAGAGCAAGAGGGACTCAGAGAGAGACGCTGATAGGTGCCCTAGAAGCCACGTCATCAAAGGCAGCCACAATGGAGCGCCACGTATGCAAAACCACCCAACAAAACCACTCATGAGGTTATTTGTCCGGTTTTACAAAGTTTGTGTATAATACCTAGTTTTATAGTTCAGCGGGTTATATAGAACACCTTCAATACGTTAGGGGGTTAGTTAGACTTTTTCCCAATAATAAATATAGTTTTATTTCTACTTAATAGAAAGTTGTATTTTTTAGTGCAAAAAATGATTTTAGGGATGTACTTCAATTGGTTGATTGTTACTCTAAGAGCAACTCCAACAGTTTGACAATTTTGGTTTCGCAAAACATGGAATTTGTCAACTCTGAAATAGATATACCAAAGCAAAAAAAATACAATCTCCAACAGTTCCCCATAATGACTTGGCAAAAACGGAAATTATGGATGAGTGGACCCGGTTAGTAATTTTTCGCGGCATTTTTCTGTTCCTGGCCGCGCGCCATCTGGACTCGCAAAAAAAAAAGGGCCGCGCCGCCGGCCAGGGTTCCGCCGTAGCCAAACCCTGCCCGTCGTCTGCCATCGTCCTAGATCGCCGTCGTCCGGATTCCCTGCTCTGATTGGAAATAGTACAGCACCTGCACACTAGTACAGCTGCTCTTGCGCTCTGTTTCCCAACAGCACAGAAGAAGCTGCTCTTCGTTCACTCTTTCCCAGGCGAATCATAGTTTGTGGGGTAGGCGGAGAGAGAGGGAGACCGCATGAGAGCTGGCGAGCCGACAAAAGCCAATCTTCCCTCGGGTGGTCATCGAGTGGTGATTGACCACCGGAAGGACTTGGACAGCACCCTTCAGTAGGTGCAATGACCCAGCAAGAGCAGCAACGACAGGAGCAGGTGGGTGCACCAACAAGGCACATGGCTAGGAGCACGCAGAAACACATGTTGAGCAGCTCCAGGTGTATACTTGAGCGATGTTGCACATAAGTAGGGATGCAAGCAATCAGGTCGTGTACCCGCATACACGCTTAATTTTGTGGGCTGCCACGAGAAACCCACAAAATTAAGCCTATATGTGGGTTCGCGGGCCAACCCGCTTAACCAAGACCAATGCCATATGAGGCTTTGGACCCAAACCCGGCTAGTGAAACTGGAGCAACCGATGCCATGTGGCCCAGGAGGTGTTGGGTGGCCTCGAGGCGCCAAAGCAGCTGATGTTGCACATGGCACGAGTCGTGGCTGGCATGGTGATGACGAGGTAGCCAAGCTATGCGAGATACTAGCGATCCCAGCGAGGGAAGGATCAAGGTCTGTAGGCGCCAAGTGTTCAACCAACGAACATGACCAGCCTAATGGTGATGGACCCTGTCAGACTGGGTGTGCCACCCATGGTGCTGTTGTCATGGCGGCGGCACAATTGCTGCTGACAACTGAGTCAGCACCAACAAGGCAATTGGAGCCGCCATTGGTGCAGGCGAAGAAGGGTCGTCGACAAGTTGTTCCCTGGAAGCGCTAGGACGGCAGCCTTCTCCCGCGTGGTGAGGAGGGCGATCAACGGTTGCGAGGAGAGCGGGTTCATGGTCGGTTCCTTGAGAAGGGGGTCACTGCGGACCTCACTGAATGTCAGGAACGACCAGGAGCGCTTCAGGAGAGCCTTCATGTGGTAATATTGAGAGGCTTCCTATGAAATATTTAGGCATCCCTATCCATAATCACTACCTTAGAGTCGTAAATTTCCTATATGTAAATGAAAAGGATAACAAGGTTAGGAAAATCAAATATGATAATGCCCTTTTTTGAGCTCAGGTAGAAAATCTAGGCTGATATTTTCTTTATATACTTTCAATAACGCAGGGCTAAACGTTTAATCTATCAAATCAAAGGTTAGTTTGTTATATGCTAAATGTAAAATAGACAAACTCACGCGTTTTCTTTTGATCACGAACTTCTCCTGTTAGTGATTTTCCTCCAACTTCAATCTCTCCTAAGCAAAATTGGAAACCGAGTGACAGCTGAAATATAAATAATAACAACAATTAATATAAAATATGTTAGATTCGATTTAAGAGACTGAAAATAAAATGTTTCAAACCTTTCTTTCACAGTAGCTGCACTGGAAAGCTGGTAGATTGAAAAAACGATGTTTTGTTGGATTGTTCAAAGTCCCGCAGCGACACCTCCATGGTTTCCCGTCATTAATACTACGAGAGGTTTTATTCTTTGCCATATTTTTCACCTATCAAATTTGAACCAATATCCAATACATAAATTGAAGAGCTAAAACCAAGCATATTAAAGAGCTAAACTGCGACCACTTATGACCAATATCCAATACTATCTTTCAGTTGTTACTAGCTCTTCAATTTACCAAGCATGAGTTGAAGAGCTAGTAACCAAGCATGAGATGTTAAATAGACTCTGTCTATTTTAAGTAAATTCTATAAAACATAAATTGAAGAGCTAGTAACCAAGCATGAGTTTAATTAACAATTGAAGAGCCCAAAGAAAATTATGTCTTTGTGTTTTAGAATTTACTTAAAATAGACTTTGTTATCTATTTCTACCATTTCTGTTAACTCTCCGTTAGCTGAGAAACATGACAGCAATACAAGCATTCTTTGGATCAATCCTGTGATATGCAGCTCGAAACACATGGAATAGAGGGGGGAAATACGGCTCAATTCACAAAAAAATTGAGATCCTCATTCAGCATGTTCCACACACAAATACTAGTATATAGTACAAACTGGAAGAATAAAGAGAGGTTGAGAGGGGATTACCCTTCTGGAACTTCAGTACCATCCATCCATCCTCAAATCCCCAATCCCTTGTCTCAACACTATAAAATCTCCAAGAACTAGGGTTTAGACCATGGAACCAGAGCACGAGAAAGAGATAAGGAAGAGGAGGGGCGGAGGGTGTAGTGCACACCATGGAAGAGTCGAGGAGTGCCTTGCCGCCGGGATGGGCGCCGGCGCGGAGTGGATGCCGGGAGGAACGCCGCCGGTGCCCTTCGCTCTGCTGCGTGCGTGCGTGGTCGGGTGCTGTGTGTGTGTGGGTTTTGGCCTGGGTCGGAGGGGATAAAGTGTGTGAGTTTTTTCAATTTTCATTTTTCATGTGGAGTTAACGTTGATATAATATAACGTGAATGGTAATAACCAATCACGCAGGCACGGACCAACCTTTCGGTGCTAGTTTTATGAGACTGAATCTTTCAATGGTATTTTTTAAAACTTTAGATCTTTTATAATGGTTTCTGAAATTCTTTTTTTTTATGAAATAGGAGGGGAAAAACCCCTACTGGACTTTTATTAAAACTTTTAGAGAACAAAGCAAAACAGTACATAACACCTTAAGAAACAAAAAAGGTGGGTTTCTGAAATTCTAAGGCAATGGTTTTTGAAATTCTAAATAACGTCCCCCTAAATGTCTCTTTTACAAGGACAACAATTGGGATCAAGTTGTTTGACTGGAATACTTAGGGCATGTTTGAATAGCAGTGCTAAATTTTAGCACTGTATTTTTAGCTTTATTTTTTTAGCACTAAAGATTCAAACGAGTGTGCTAACAACAATGCTAAAAGTGTTCAAAAACTACAAGATGTGCTAAAAAAATAGCATCAAATGAGACCCTAAAATTTAGCGCTAAAGTTTAGCATATGTCAAATAGATTTAAACACCCCCTTAGTGACACGCATTGCGAATGTCAATTTACAATTAGGTAGAGACATGATTACTTGGTCTTTGAACAAAAATGGTTCTTACTCACTTAGTTCTATTCTATGTACAAGCTTTTGACAAATATAGGCATCAACTTCCCACATGAAATTTGGGGGCAACAACCTTTTGCTGGTCTATTTGATTAACAAGAAACAAGATAATTTTTGACAATTGTAAACCTAAAAACTTTGTGCAGGTCTTATTCTGAGGAACTTCTTGGCTCCGTCTTTAGAGTCAATCGCAGCGTAGTGGTGACAAGAAAGAACTCATGGTCTCTACTTGTCGCACATTAGAGTTTGTGGCAATGGCCTTCTTCGCCGGATGGTCTTATGTCTTTAGGTTTATAAACTAAGTTTCTTTCTTTTTTGGGGTCAACTATTTTGTTTTAAGCTTTTATATTCTGTAATAATTGTGGTCTGATTTGTCATTAATGAGGATGAAGTCGGATGTTTTTTTTCTTCCATTATCTTTTTTTAAAAAAAGAGAATCTTTTAATGGTACTCATCCAATTTTCTCTAAATTTTAGTTGATACACTGGATATTTTAGTTGATACACTGGATTTTGAGCTGCTTCGGCTGATTGCAAACATCGTTTTTCTTTTTCACGAAACAATTGCAAACATCGTTTCAGCAGCTAACTAATCACTGATTCGATCTACACTGAAATCTTGCTACACGTACCGGCACCGGGAGCAGTCGTCAGTCAGAAATATTTATGTGCTCCCCAAGCCTCCGCGCGCGACGTCCCTTGCCTTGGATTTGGATCCACCTCGACCTCTCGGGGTCGGCACGCCTGACGACCACCGGCCTGGCCAGGAAGCAGCCATGGCCGATTCGTTTCCTTGGGATCTGACGGACGGAGACGAGGGCTGGAGCCGGAGGAGGCATGAGAGAGGGTGAGCGTGAGCTGGGAGGGAGAGTGACTGCCCACCAACCGCTGTCTGCACTGCAGTAATAATCAGTCACGGGGTTTGTGCCAGCCAGCCGCCCGCGGACGTCCGTCCGTCCGGTTCGCTGTCGTGGCGGCCTGCACTGCACTTGTCGATGGTCGTACAGCACGGTACGTGAGGTCACGTCTACTAGGTACTAGCTGAAAGTTCTTAGGTTCTCTTTAGTTGCTCCTAACTAAAACTTTAGTCAGTCACATCAAAACTAATTTAAAATGTTGAATACAAAACTAATTATATAGATTAAGACTAATTTACGAGACCAATCTAGATAATATAATATAAAGTGATAATGATGGAGGATCCTCTATTTTCTATGCATCATGTTATAGTGATTCTAATTATAACTATAATCATTTTTTTTGTGCAATGACTATGTTGAATTTGAGTTTCTTTTTGCCCACAAAAAGTTCAGGATTTTCTAGAAGCATATTTCTATTTATATGATTTCTTACGAATATATATATATATATATATATATATATATATATATATATATATATATATATATATATATATATATATATATATATACTTTCATGTGAATTAAAATTCAGGTGTATTAACCAAACGATCTTGATTCTAATTCATCACTCAAGCGTTTCCATCTAGAATCTATATCCAAAATGTTTCTACAATAATAAATTTGGACCCACGCAGGGGCGGGCCTAGGCCTAAGGCCAGTAGGGCCATGGCCCTAGTCGTGGCCCAAATTTTATAGGAGCAACTCTTCGTTATATAGTTCAAAATTTTCTCTGTATTTACAAACATTGTTTGAGAATATTTGTTTTCTATGACTATATACATATGGTCGTATAGACTATAATTTAGTATGTAGCTCTTGGATTGTGGTCGCTAGAATTTGACCGCTAAGATTTGACACTAGTCTTGGCTAAATCCTGGGTCCGCCACTGGACCCACGCCAATCACTCTCTTAGTAACCTTATACAAAAATGTGTGGCAAACTCGTGGCATGTTTGGTTTTGTACCATACATCAATAGACTAATATTTTTTTATTACCATAAGTTTGATTTTTTGGAGACATCCTATTCAATTCCTAGAGACGACCCTAAATATCACCACCTCTTTAAAAATACCCCCTAAGTTTTTAGAGGCGGGTGCCTCTGGCAACCATAACAATCGACTTTTTTTTTTTGAGCTCATAACAATCGAATTGATATTATCGATATTATTAGGAACTTACATTAGATGTTGTGATGACTCGTGATGCTAGTCGGCCGTGAGTTTTTGTTGTTGGGCTAGCGGGCCGGCATGGGCGCTCGGCTCTATGGATACGCTAGGCCGACGCTCTCCACGTGGCCGGGCTGCCAGCTCCCCATTCCCAGTGGCCAGTGCCCCGCCGCTTGCCGCTCTAGTTTTCTGCATCTGCTGCTCCTGCTCTGCAGTCAGCTACCAATCGATCTCAGCCATCCAAAGCTACCATCGGACGGCACAACGGGACGCTACGAGCACCAATGAACCCGCACGCGCACCACCACCACCACCTGCGTCAGCTCCAAGCCGTCCTCCTCCGCCGCGGCCACGCCCCAATCCCGCCGCCGCCAGCGACCCACCCAGACCCCGACCGGGCCCACCTCGCCACCATCCGCGCAGCCGCCGCCGCCTCCACCACCCCACGCCTCGCGCTCGCTGCCTGCGCCAGCCTCCGCCGCGCCGGCCTGCCACCGCCGGGGCCCCGAGCGCTTCCAGCCCTGCTCCGCTCCGCTGCTCGCTGTCGCTGTCACTGCGAGGGTGCTGCTGCGTACGTCGCGGGCGCGCACGCGCTGGCGCTCACGGTTGGGTCACTCGACGATGGCTTCGTTGGAACCGCGCTGGTCGGGGCGTATGCGGCGTGCGGACGCGTGCGGGACGCGCGGAGAGTGTTTGATGGAATCGCCGTGCGGGATGTCGTATCCTGGGGCGTCATGCTTGATAGGTATATACTCGCTTGAGCCAACATGTTTGTTTCTGCAATTGTTTGTGAAAATTGGATTGGGACAAGTTGATTTTGCGTGCCAAGTTAACTAGGTTCACATTCAATCATATGATTCAAATCTGCTCTGCTCAGTATGTGAAGCATAGTTTATAACTCTGTTTTCGAATCTGGAAATGTTGTTGTAGCTAGAACTTAACTTGGCATAAGCATTTATTAGTACCATCTCAAACCTTTAGAAAACTGTGCTTCTGCCAGATTTCTCCACGATTCATATACTTTACAGATGGCACGTTGAAACCCAATATTTAGTTTTTTCAAAGAATCTCTGTTTACCATGAAGAAAGTCTAGGGATAGCGAAATTCTGTCTAATGCAGTCATCTTTAAAAATAAATAGTTCATTTGCTGCTACTCTGTCTTCTCCATTCTGCGTGCTACTTGACCATTGCATTTTTTTTCTACAAACTGTTATAGACTTTTTACTAATCAATTGGCAGTTATTGTCAGACTCGGAACTATATAGAAGCATTGCTTCTATTCGCTAAGATGAAGAATTCTGGAGTTCTTCCAGACCAATTGATCCTTGCTACTGTTCTATCAGCCTGTGGGCATACAAGGCATTTGAGAACTGGGAGAGCCATCCACTCGTACATGTTGGTGTCAGACATCCTTGTCAGCGCCCACATCAGTAGTGCTCTCATAAGCTTGTATGCTAGTTGTGCGAACATGGAGATAGCAGAAAAGCTATATAACGAAATGCCAAGGAAGGACTTGGTATCATCAACTGCCATGGTTTTTGGGTATGCCAGGAACAGAAAAGTTGAGATTGCTCGCTCTATATTTGATGGGATGCCAGAGAAGGATGTGGTATCATGGAGTGCTATGATATCAGGATATGTTGATAGTAACCAGCCTAACGAAGCATTGAGTCTGTTCCATGATATGCAAGAGTGTGGTATCAGGCCTGATGAAGTTACCATGTTAAGTGTCATATCTGCGTGTGCTAATTTAGGTTCCCTCAATAAAGCCAATTGGATTCATGCCTTCATTAAGAATAATGGGTTGAATAAGAAATTGCATATTTGCAATGCTCTTATTGATATGTTTGCCAAATGTGGGGGTATTAACCTTGCATTGAACATCTTCAATGAAATGCCTCAAAAGAATGTCATCACCTGGACAAGTATGATTACTGTCTTCGCTATGCACGGTGATGGAAAGTCTGCCTTATGTCTGTTTGAGCAGATGAAAAATGAAGGCGCTGAACCCAATGAAGTGACATTTCTTAATTTACTTTATGCTTGCTGTCATGCTGGTCTAGTTCATGAAGGCCGTTTACTGTTTAGCTCTATGGTTCAGCAATACGGGATTGAACCCAAGCATGAGCACTATGGTTGTATGGTAGATCTTTTAGGAAGGGCTAAACTTATGCAAGATGCAGTTAATCTCATAGAGTCAATGCACTTAGAGCCCAATGTGCCTATCTGGGGATCTCTTTTAGCAGCATGCTGGATGCATGGTGATCTCAAGCTTGGCGCATTTGCTGCCAAGAAAATTTTGCAGTTGGATCCTAATCATGACGGAGCATCTGTGCTTTTGTCGAAGATATACATGAAATCTGATAACTTGAACGATGCTCAGGAGGTGAGGGAAGTAATGAAACTACACACGGTCTCAAAAGAAACAGGCTTGAGTTGGATGGAGCTGAATGAGCCTTTTCATGAGTTTGCAGCTGGAGGTGAAAAATATCCAGAAAGTGGCAAGATCTTCCTTCAAAAAGTTGTGAATTAAAGATGCATGGATGTTGAGATTGTTTAAGTAGACTTGTGAAATGAGGATATGAGAGAATCTGTTCTGCTGCATAGTGGGAAACTTGTTTTTTTTTCTGCCTAGTAATTTAAGGTAGGGGATACCACATCTTGCCAAAGAGTAGCCAACTTTTTTTAGAATTGCCACTCATTTCTAGATTGCATAGTGTGAATGCAGGTCTTATCAGTTTTTATTCATTACTATGTAGTATTGTGCTATCTAACAATTATTCTTAGTTCTCCACGTAACAGAGCATCCTTTGATTAGTATATATTTTATAACTTGTTTACTGCAATAGGATGACCCTCATTTATCAGTTTAGAAATTGTTTGACTAACACATGATTGCTCATCTGATAAACTTCTTGGCTTGTAGCAAAGTTATTTTCAGCCTGTTCGCTTGGCTTTTCAGCCGGCTTAAATCCAGCCATCTCACAAGAAATCAGCCAGCAGTGCATAATCCTGCCAAACGATTGCCCTGCTATATAACTCTTTGAGCCACATCTCAGTGACATAATTCAGTGGCAAAACAATTTGGAGACTTGACCTCGGAATTGCCATTTAGTTTTCTGTAGAAATATAAACAAGAAGCTTATTAGATTGCTTACTGTGATGAACTTTGAGAAAATAAAAACCAACGGATTTTGGTGCTTTTTACAATAAAGAGACCAAGTTAATGGTAATTTTCATGTGAGATGAAAATTTGAATCAACAAAATCAGTATGGTGTACAGCTTTGCTCAAGTAGCCAAATATCTTTGACCATTCCTGTATGTCTCCAATTGACAATTATACTTCACATGCTATGTTTATATATGTGTTCTGAACCTGCCAGGCTAAGTTTACCTTGAGAGCAATGCTTTATGATTTTTTTTGGAATGCTAAGTTTTCCTTGAGAGGGATCATGCTCTGTATCTTTTGACACCAGTAGAGAAGATCTGGTTCCATTTGTGCTCTGTTTCTGACCTAGGCTGCTTGTATAAAAAAATTGCACTTGCCTGTACACAAATGCTCATGTGGAGAGACATATGTAGATAGCACAGAATATTGCACTTGTATTGCAAGGTCATCATGAACTTCCTGCCATCTTATTCTCCATGATCATGAACAGCTTAGAAAATGAACATTTTGTGTCTGACATCTTATTTGCAAAACATATCTTGTGTAGTACATCGATTAATAATATCTCTTACATGATCAGAGACTATGGAAGGCAATGGAATGTGGGAGCAGCACCCACTGAGACTAAGAGACCAAATCAGAAAAGATCAAAGAATTTCAGCGAGCAGGAAGTTGCACTGTTGGTGTCAGCATGACTCAATGTTACTATGGATCCAGTCAAAGAACCGACCAAACTAGGAGCACCTATTGGAATCAAAGTTATGATTACTTCCATTCCAACGAGGATTTCCCCTCAAGCTGCAACCAAAATCCTCTGATGCATCGTTGGGGCACAATGTAAGAGAATGTCAACTAGTCAGTTGGATGTGTGGCACAAATTAATGGTAGAGGGCAAAGTGGTATGACAATACAAGACAGGTACGAATTCCATATGTTTTCTGATTCCATTGTGCATTTCTATGCATGCAATTCATGCTGTACTAACTTCAATCTGGGTGTCAATGTCGTGTACAGATTGTGGAAGCCTGTGCTGTGTTCAAGTCTGAAGATCACGAGTCTTTCCAATCCCTTCATTGTTGGAATCTTCTTCCTCTAGCACACACAGCCAAGTTGGAAACAGCACGAGCGCACACCTGCGTGGGTGGCCGTGCGGTGAGCCACTCCACTACCACCAACGTGCAGGTGGTGTCGACACATCACCGTCTCCCTCCTTGGTTCAGCTGTCCATGGATTAGTTCATGTGCCTGATGTGTGACAAATTGTTCCGTGAGGGTGTGGCTGTGATGGATACGGCTCTGCAGCGAGCGCTCCGCTAGCATCCCAAGTTTGAAGTACAGCTGCCGCTTTAACCAACGTTTTGTAGTTAGGGACATTGACAAATCATACACAACACAAGTATAGCACAACGGACATTGGACAATAGGAAATGAACAAGGATTGGATGGATTCATAGTGGGGTAGGGACAGAGTGTTCCCCCTACTGAATCTTTGGGCAAGAAAGCCTATGTAAAACTATGCGTACTCATGGACAGACAGAGTAGTTAATGTGACGAATGAGAGCATGATGAAGGCATTGCAATCTGCATGTGCATTTTTGGGAGAATGGGGGCATTTCGCAATGTTTTGGTGCCTGATGACGTTCGATTGCGCTTGCGGCTGACGGCCTGTAACGTTTCCCTTCCCTAGTACACAGTTACCTTTCTTCAGAGATCTGATTCCGTGTATACAGGAACCTTGTCCATGTGCAATCTTTATGCTAGCCTAGAAGTCGTTTCCATGTTTTACCACAGTTTCTTTATGCAATGCTGGCCCATTTGTTCTGTTTCTGTTTGAGCGGGTGAATCTGTTTGACACGCATAACCCATCAGGTTATTAATCCAGTAGATCAAACACAGATCTCCGAAGCATAAAAATGTATTACAAAACAGACTAGGGCCATAAGGTCGGTAAAAAGAATAAACATCAAATCCATGTG
Organism: Microstegium vimineum; assembly: GCA_022036555.1. Classification (NCBI taxonomy): domain Eukaryota; kingdom Viridiplantae; phylum Streptophyta; class Magnoliopsida; order Poales; family Poaceae; genus Microstegium; species Microstegium vimineum. Next base: position 51,552,485 of record CM039133.1, on the reverse strand, counting down.
GATCCAATCCGTGATTGTTTACTCATGGCGTTGCATCATCCGGCGTCTGCAGTGGAAAGAATAGAATCAATTAGACATTTTTTTTCATGACGCCCTGCCCAAAGGCACAAAAAAAAATGTATTTTCCACTATATAACCTTGGAGGATGGGAAGGAAGACTCGTGCAATATGCTGATCATAACATCCAAGCCTTCATTCCGGATCATGTGGGAAACCTCGAGTCCACACGGCTCGGAAAAGCTCAAGGCAACAAGCTTGTTCTCTCTCTTCATCCAATCGCACATCTCTTTGGCCTCATTTACCATACCCTTATGAGTAGGTATTATGAAAACATTCATCATTTTGCAACCAGTGCCAATATGAGTAGGTAATTTATTTACAGAAAAGAAATGGATCGATACTTGTTAAAATTCAGCACACACAGGTAGGCACTAACCATCATTGCAGCGGCAGAAGCAAAAGATTGGTGTCCTTTGAGAAAGCCCAAGGCGCATATGCGGATTACGCTGCTCAGCTGGATGATGTAATTAAAAGGCTTAGCACCATGCTTCAGCAGCTCACGCATCAGTTCACCTCCTTGGTAATACACTTGAAACCAACGCTAGGTATTAGTAAAAAAAAAACTGTAGGAAGAATCAAAGAAATACCCTATATATATTCTGCCCAAAGAACTGCTTTTTACTGAAGGTGTTCGTACGTATGTGCTGCTGAGTTGGATGGAACTAGTCCAAGCTATCAGTGTGGACAAGTGAAACAGTGAACATTTAAGACTTGGGTTCACAAGGCCATACTTAAATACTGTGCAATCAAACAGTAAATATTTTATTTCAAGCACCGTCAAGGCAGTGTTTCAAGATTACATGAAAGATACAAGATGATTGCCTTTAATTTACCACAATGAGTAGCACATCACAATGACAGCATGACAGTGAGACAAAGGTTTTTCATTTTCCTGCCCTCCGAGCATGATTTTCATCCCCCACCCCTCATTTTAGCATTTTTTTTAATAACAGCAGCACAAATTCAATCACTACGATTCAGAGAAGAATAGCATTCCAGTGGTATAATACCAAACAGCATGTTTTATTTGGTTTGTTCAGACAAGGTAGCTTAGGTGCACATACCACAAAAGCAATGGCAGAAGGAAGATCCAATTCAGCCCCTGTGCCACAGATTAGAAGCGCATGCTCTTTGATCAGGCTACTCTCAATGGTAGCGGTGAGTAGGAGGTCATCAAACCTACGAAACACTCGAGTATTCCACACAGACAGGAGTTCCTCCTCCATTTCGAGACACTAGTTGAAAAAAAATGTGAGTTTGAAATATGTTACACAATCAGCTTCAGTAAGATCATCGGTGGTTTAGTAAAGATGCAAGAGGGTTACTAACAAATTTGACAACAGCAGGACCCATGTCAGTAACATTTTTAGCAGCAGCAGCAGCAGCAGCAACAACGAACCCAGAAACATTGCTTTCATAATACTTCTTTAGGTAGATCCTATAGTCAGAACACTTAACAGAACTGTCTGGTGGCATCACCAGCCTTTCCCAACACCATATTTTACCCAAAACATCTTCTGAAAACAACACCAAAACAACATTACATATGAAGTGTAATGCAAGGGAATTAAGAAAGCTCATAAGAATCATAAGTTTTGTGATTAGCTTATTTCTTACCTTCTTTCCTCTTCCTCTTATTACTCTTCTCACCACCTTTCCACTTGTTACTCTTCTCAACACCTTTCTTATACTGAGAACCCCTGGTAACAATGCAGACAAATGGCATATTATCACAATTCTTGTCACCAAGTAGTAACAAACAAAGACCACATAGAGCTGCATCAAGAAGGAAGAAAACAAGTGGACCATCCATACCCTGTGGTGTTTGCTGCCCCATCAGCAGAAATATTATCCCCATCACCACCAGGACCACTTGTAGCAGGTTCTTCCTTAACAGTCATGTGCTCAGCAGCAGGTTCTTCCTTAAACAGTCTTGTGCTTGGCAGCCGAAGAATTTTTTAGTATGTTGTTGACCATAAAATCCAGGGTACAGAGCCGGATATTATTGCAGTCCCACATCTCCGTAGGTGTGAAATAAACATAGATATCAATAGGCTTCTTATTTTTATGCATCCACGAACACATCATTTCCGCCTCCTTCGCCATACCCTTAAATTGAAGCCACCCGTTAGTATACCATTAGAGCCGACAAGCGCGCTAGTAGTAAAAAAAAAGTGTAAAGTGCAGTCCATTAGGCTCAAGAATGGATGGATGGATGATATTATAAAGTTTGACAGATGATCCCATAAGGTGATGATCATTGGTTTGTCAAATGGATGGAAGGATGATATAGGTCGATTTTTTGAAGGCAAAACGTACCAACATAACAGCGGATGCAGAAACAGAATTGTCCCGAGTGCAGCAGTCCATAAGGCTCAAGGCGCACAAGCGTATCGTTGTGCTCTGGATCATTAAATCATCATAAATGGGTGCTTCAAGCCTCAGCGACTCACACATCATGTCAGCCTCCTTAGCAATACACTTGAAGCCCTCGTTTTGCATTAGTACAATGACCATAAAAAATTCAAACAAAATAATAAAAAAAACATCCAACTCAATCGTCAAGGCAAATTTAGGTGCTAATTTAATTTATCCTTAACAAAAAAAAGGGAGCCACCAATTTCTTTCGGTTGGTCTACTGCATTTCTATAATGCACCAAGCTATTTCATCTATTTTACCTACGGTGTATATATACACCAAGTTGGACAATGCTAGACTGTCAGGTTGTCCTACATTTCTATAATGGACCTAAATGTTTCAGCTATTTTAATTAAGGTATATGTACAAAGTTGGATAGTGCTAAACTGTCAATTCAAGTTACCCATACCATATGGATGACAAATAAAGGATAAAATTGAAGAACCAGGACAGATATACTGCCTTGCATCTCCTCTGTTACTCCCACAGGGTACTAAACAAATGCTTTAGGAGAGTTACTGTAATCTCCTGAATGCGCATAGTAATTATCGTAACTCAATGTGCCCAGCTATGTATAGTCATGTAACAGTAAGTAGAACTAGTTTTCCAGGAGACGATGACAGTCTGACATTGATAAAAAAAACATGGTTCCGTTACAGTTAAGACAACAGATTTATTTTTCAGCTAATTGTCCAGGACAGATACAGAGAAACTACTACAGTACACAACATATTTTCATGGTCAAATATACATACAAGAGAAATGCTTGGTGTGTTACACACAGCTAGTCACAGCCAGGCCAGGAGAGGAATGAACATACCAACAAAGCCACACCAGAAACATCAGATAACTTGCAACCTGCAACCTGTAGGGGCGCCCTCGGCCCCTCAAGTTCCCTCAAAAAAACATTTTTGCAACCTGCAGGGTGGATAAATGAACGTACACGCTCCTGGATCAGGCAACTCAGAACGATCGATCTCCGCATCGGCCAATTCGACTTCTGTTCAGGTTCCACTTCCACCCTGGCCATCAACTCAGATGCAAGTTAATTGCTCCTCATTCGTGAGACACTGCTTACTTTTTTTCGAAAGGAACGACAAAAGCTTTGTCGTTAGATATATTAGACGAAGAAAGACAAAAGCAACTGTAAAAAAGAAAAACTCCGCAACACACCCTGTACAACCAGCTACTCGCAGCCCAAACGAAGAAAAAAACGGCCCACGCGGAGCATGGGAACCCAGCGTTGACCTCCATCGAGAAAATCCCCAGTCTTCACTCGTCCGCAACAAACACCGCCTACTCTCCTTCCGTCCTTCGCCGCTTGTTGCGTCGCAGTCGCCATGAGTGACAACGCAGCTACTGGGGCTTCCTTCCGCCGCGCGCACAGGCGAAAAAATGGCGGCCCCGGATGTTCCTGCAGAGCTTCTACAGCGCCTCGCCGCTAGCGGACCGGGTGCCCTTGCGTTGGCCCGTGCGAATCCGTGCCGCTCCCTTCACCGTCGTTATCGACAATATCAGAGCTGACTGATCCTCCAACGACTCTACCGATTGAGGGCGGACCAGGTCATTCCTTGTAACTTTGCAATGCGTAGACCGACCAAAGCTTATATCTTCCCCGTGGATCATTAAACTTTTGCAACGCAGCAGACATGAGGTTTTTGAATTATACTTACACTCCCAGCAAGTGAAGATATGCTCGTGTCCGTAGTAGTAGCTGCATGCACATTGCGACGGTGATATGCTTCAAGGTATGTGGTATAGACAGACAACAAGATACCCCCAAACTGAAGCAGCCTGTCCCATCCCCATAATTTCTCCAAGAGATCTTAGGAAACAAGTAAAAATGCAGAAGATCAGAGGCGAGAAGAAAGCATCATCAGAAGAGATAGATAGATATATATGGCAGCAAGCGTGCTCCTCTTATCATCCATGTTAATTTGTCGAACAAATTAATCTATAGAGTAGATAGATAGTAAATGAAAAACGCCCCGATCTTGACAGATTTCGGATGCTAAACGCCCCATGATGCATAATCAAGGAAAAACTTGAACTACAAAGTAATTGGTATAAAGGAATAACATACGAATGCATGCATGCTGAACTTTACCATGGTACTTGACAATGTGTGGAAGAGGCCTCTCCTTTGTAGTTTCCTCCCCCTCCTCCACCCACTCCTCATCCATCTCCATCTCCATCTCTTCCATGAGACCAGTAAAATACTTCCTATCTGCCTCGTCCTCCTTACTCATTGCCACAACCACCTTCGTCTCCGCGTGGTCGACGGGACGAGGACGCCCCGCTGAAGGGGAGCCGTGGCCCTCCATGGTCGTGGACTCTTGGTCTGGGTCCAAATTTGGAACTTGATCTCTCCAGTTAGGGCATCCACGGCTCCTGCAGTCAAGAGCATCTGACCATACCCATGAGATCAAACGGCTATCGGCTTCTATGTACGTGCCACTTCCGTTCGTTGTGTTGGGCCCTCAGCCCAACAAGACGACAACGTTGCTTTTTTTTTTTGTTTGACGCGGTCAGTAGTTGATGCTGGGTGGTGAGTGAAGGGGACTGAATATTTTATTTCGCTTTTTTGCCCTATTTGAAAGAGGGATGTTATACCATACATGTGTGTTTCAGGGACTGCCAACACACGAATTTTGTTTTTGTTCTTTCTATGTCTTTGTCCTTTTATAGAAAAAAAATGTTACTTATAATTTGTGTTTTGTTACTTGTGATTCGTAATTTATGGTTTGTGATTTGTGCCAGCGAGAATTTTCATTCGAAATTACTCTTTTACTCTTGGTGTCGAATGTTAGTTTAAATTTGTCAATGTTAGTTTAAATTTTCATATATTTTTATTAACTAGGTAAATGTGTGTGTTGCAATAGGAAAAAAAACTAATGCCATGATAATTTAAGTGTGTTGTATTGTTACTAAAAAAATATTATAAGTGTGATCTTAAAAACAATGTCATAAGTTTTTTCTTCAAAACATCATTGTAGATTTAACAAGGACCGACAACTAAGTAGTCCATGGTATTTGTATGGATGTGTTGGAAAAATATCCTATATATAGGATGTTTGATAGTTTTAAAAGTTAAAGTATTGTTGACTATCATGGAAAGTTTATGGAGTTAGAACCTCTTTATATAGATTTTCTTCATTAATATATCATTTACTAGCTTCTCTTTATACCCTTGTTCATGTCCTTCTCATAACTGGCACCGTCAAGATCTAATGTTTGATTTTATTTCTTCTAATGGATAGATCTACTCACAAGGATTCCAAAGCATCTTCATTTGCTATTTTACGATTTTCTATGAATTATTATGATTTTCTAAAGTTTAGACAACTTATATATATATATATTAAGTAATAGTTATATATATATATATTGAATTTTCTAAAACGGTTGGTAACTACCCACCGTGGTGTGGTAGCTACCCGCGATAGTGGATAGTCGAACATTCAATCGGATAAACTATGTTAACTTTCTCTAAGAGATACTATTGTTATATGGTAGGGTCTCTGCAGTATTCAAGGTTCTATTTGTGCAGAATGCATGCACATGGGGACCATCGTGGGACCTTGTCAGGAAATACCGAATGATTGCTTTATAAAAGGGGACCTTGTGAGAAAGTACCAAATGGTTGCTTTATAAAAGTGTACCTTGTCAGAAGGTATCGAATAGAAGAGCATCTATTGGTGAAGCTCAGCTTTGCTCATTCGAGTTATGTTCGGATCTGGGCACCATACACTAGCAAATGATGGCTGATTTTACGCATCTACTACTTGGCGTTTGGATTTTGATTTCTCAAATCTCTTTCCCAAATAATTATTCATGCAAACCAAACACAAAGTTTCAAGAGTTTCGGTGTGCACATCAAAATACAATCGGAAGTCTCTTCTAGGTGAAATAAATCACTAGACTTCCAAGCACGCCTTAAGTTTTATTAATTACCAAGTAGTTTGAACATTTATATTAGTTTCAACTTTGTTAAAAGAATTTTTTGTTTGTAAAGTTTGCCATTCAAGTTCGAGCCCAGTCCATCATTCTATGACCAACCGGAAATATTTTTATACGTGATTCAAACATGCCAGCCCTCGTAGACTGCTGCCATTAAAGACTGGGAGAACACTGAAGCGTGAATACTAGTATGCTCATGCCGAGAAGCGGGCAAAGAGATGTTAATAGCTTCAATGCACGGATACATAGCAATGACCAAGCTCTACATGCCTATCTAAAAGTAGCAAGTAAAGTTAAGGCGTTAGATCCTCTAGAGAGTTTTTTCTACTTTAGTAACTCTGGAGCAGGTGGGTATTTACCACCATGAGGGTGGTAGTTACCCTCTGTTTCATTTGGATATTTCTAATATATATATTAATAGATAAAATTAAAACACTTTCACAACAAGGACCATGTACTTTCCTCTAAGGCTCTAATCCACTGAGCATAGACATCGAAAACTACTCTCTCTAGACATCTTGCATCAGGAACCCTAATAAGAGTTTCTATTTAATTTTTAGCCCCTTTCCTTCTTTCTCGTTGGGTGGACATAGCGTGTTGTTGGCCGGTAGCATTGGCGGAGAAGCACCCTGCTCTTCCCACGTCATTTGCACGGGTGGTGTCGGCGTTGATCCATGGAATGGCGACGACACGGGAGGGCGCGGCATATGGAGGGGATTATGTGCACACGAGGGGGAACCGCCGAACGGGCTGCTAACGAGCGCGCGTGGGAATCGCCAAGCGGGTGTGGGAGCGAGCGCGTGTGGGAACCGTCAGGCAGGCATGGGAGTTGAGGGAGCGTGAAAACCGGTGGGTAGACTTTCACGCGGGGCAAGGTGAAATGTCGGGCGGTACGATTCCCTCCCTATTTTGGATTTGTAGTTGTAGATAGAGATAGAGAAGAAAACAATGATTTTCAAAATATTTTTGAATGAATCTGACCGGCTTTTGTTCATGTGGTGCTTGGTTGTTGCTTGAGTTTTGTGCTTTTGAGTGTGCTAAGTTTTCAAAACAGTTTAGACGTCGCCCAATCCTTATCATATATTTTTTAGACTTTTCTAGAACTTAGTGAATAAATAAGTGATTAGGAAGAACTTAGCATATTGTATTGATATAACGACCCAATATATATACAAGGTTAAGCAGTGTGGTGAGAGATGCCTTGTCATTAAAGGACAAGACAACTATTCCGACTCTCTACGCCAAAGGACATGCTCCTTTGGTGACTATGATATCCACCTAATACAATTAGTAACGTCTACTCTAGGCTTGATGAGATCACTTGTGAAGAGGTATCTATTTGGAGAAGCATCTTAAAGAGGCGTCTATTCAAAAAGGCACCTGTTTCACAACACCAAGTACCCCCTTCATATTGTAAAAGAATTTACTTTTGGACAAAGTTTTGGTCAAACATTATGAATATAAATTATAAATAACTTTTAAGTTGTTGAGTTTAAAAATGTGAAAACCAAATGAATAGATTTGACTTGAAATATACTTTCATAAAAGTGTACATATATTATTTTTAAATAAATATTTTTATAGAAATATGAAATCAAAGTCATGCTTTGGAGACCGTGTCGTTATCCAAAATGACTTCTTTTTCAATATAGAAGGTTATGGTGATATATGAAAGTCAACACTGCAGCGGTACTGGTTGTACAATTTGATTGACATGCTACTGATTGTACGGTTTGATCGACACACATAAGCAAAAACGAGAAGGCTAAAGGCATCCAAAGCATAAAAATTATTCCTTCCATCTGAAATTATAAGTCATGTTAACAATCTTAGAGTCAAAGAAAAATCCAATGATTGATATTCATTGATTCATTAATTGATCATTTGCCATGGCCTTACAATTCATTCTACCAATCTCTTGTATTTACTTTGCCTTGAGTAATGGTACTTTTCCTAGTTGTTTAGCTAGATCTTAATTAATTAGTTTTCTTGCTAGATCACCTAAAAGTAAAGTATTGACATAACATCATGTTAGCAAGATCACCTAGGAGTAAAGTAGTGACATAGCATTATGTGCCTAGTGATCTTAGCTAACTACACTTGTGGCTTGCAACCATCTCTTTATTAGTGCTAGTGTATGCAAAACTTGATTAACGCCAATTAATTTACTAACCACTTGTTTAAGTATTATTTATAGAATTTTTGTATAAACACCCCCCTCTAGTCATTTAGGACATTTCACCGGTACAAAATGAAAAGGCTGGTAGGAGGAATGATTCAGTTTGAATTCAGCAGTATCTTGTTCGATACAGACTCAGATCACTAGTCGCTACATCTTATAGCTAGACTTCCCATTCTGGGCCAGCTTAATTCTTGTTGGACTTGGGCGAGTCTTCGACTGAAGCCTGGGAGCCGGCGCCTTCTCCTGGAAGAGCATCGCTGGCGCCTTCTTCTGGAAGAGCATCAGCATGGCCCGAGGTAGCGGCAGTGCTAACAATATTTTGCTGGACCAGAAATGCATAGAATTATGTCAAAAACTGTCGCCATGAACCCAAAAAAAAGAGTATTTTCCACTAACCTTAGAGGAAGGAAAGAAACACTCATGCAACATTCTGGTCATAACATCCAAGGCTGTCAGCCGGATCAAGCAGCTCCAGTGGAGCTCATGAGGCGGATACAAGCTTAAGGTAACAAGCTTGTTCTCTCTCTTCATCCAATCACACATCATTTTAGCCTCATTTGCCATACCCTTGGATCGAATACATTCATCATTTTGCAATATGTAGGTAAATTTTACAGAAAAGAAATGGATAGATATAAATACTTGTTAGAATTCAGCACACGTATTGGCGGGGAGACAGGATGGGGTAGGGGCACTAACCACCATTGCAGCGGCGGAAGCAATAGATTGGGGTTCTCTGAGGTTCACAAGGCTCAAGGCGCACATGCGGATCACGCTGCTCAGCTGGATGATGTCATCAGAAGGCTTAGCACCATGCTTCAGCAGCTCACACATCAGGTCAGCCTCCTTGGTAATACACTGGAAAAACCAATGTTAATTAGGCATTAATCAAAAGACCATAGCAAGAATAAAAATACCCTATATTCTACCCAAAAGAACTACTGCTTACTGTATGTGCATTGAAACAGTGAACATTTAAGACTTACCAATGATTGAAACAGTAGTGAGCCAAGACCAGAATTGAAACAGGCCGGCTACTAATTCTTACCACTGATTATCTAAATTTGCACCATTTAATTTGTAAAACTACCAAAATTTAAACACCATCCCAGTAGTATCTTGGAAATCCGGTTTTTCATTTTCTCCCCCCCCCCCCCCCCCCCCCCCCCCCTTATTTTTCTTAATAGCAGCACAAATTCAATCACTAAGATTCAGAAAGGAATAACATTCCTGGTACAGTACAAAAAAAAAGTTTTGCTTGGCCTCTTCAGGCAAGGTAGGTAGGCAGATACCACAAAAGCAACAATAGAAGGAATATCCCCGGTGCCACAGATTTTAAGTGCACGGTCCTTAATCAGGCTACTCTCAATGATAGTGCTGTCGTCATCCAGGCTACACCGCAGGAGTTCCTCCTCCATCTTGAGACACTAAATGAAAAAAAAATGAGTTTGAAATATATGTTACACAAACAGATTCAGTTATATAATAACCAATGGTTATAGTAAGGATGCAAGAAGGTTCCTAACAAATTTGGCAACAGTAGCACCCATATCAGTAGTAGTGGTACTTTGTGGATTCTTGGCAGCAGCAGCAGCAGCAGCAACAAACCCATTAGCATTGTGTTTGTAATACTCCTCAAGATATCTGCCATAGTCAGACCACTTAACATTACTGCATAGTGGGACCAGCCTTTCCCAACCCAATAGTTTCTCCAAAAAACCTTCTGAAAACAACACGAAAAAACGTTACACATGAGCGTATAGCAAGGGAAATATGAAGCTCATAGCAACCATAATTTTGGTGATCAGCTTCTTTGTTACCTTCCCTCTCCGTCTCCTTACTGTCCTCTTCATCTCTAATATTTTTCTTATACTGAGAATAATTCAATACATCTGAAATGCTGCCCCTGGTGATAATACAGTGAAATGGCATAGTATCACAATGCTGCTTATCATGAAGTAACAAACTAATTCTCTTATAACACATGCAGCTGCATCAAGAAGGGGTTAAAAAAATAAGGACCATCCATACAACCATACCTTGTGCAGGTGTTTGCTGCTCCATCAACAGCAATGCCATACCCATCACCACGAGGACCACTTCTACTACTAGCAGGTTCTTCCTTATCAGTCTTGTGCTCAGCAGAAGACTTTTCTAGTATGCTGATCATAAAATTCAAGGTACCGGACCGGACTCTGTGTCTGTCTCTAATGTCATCAGTTATGTCCCTAATGTCATCAGTTATGTGATCATAATAGAAATCAACAGGCTCGTTATTTTTAAGCATCCACATACACATCATTTCAGCCTCCTTTGACATACCCTTAAATTGAAGCCACCCTTCAGTATACAGTTAGTGCCGATAGGCTAATAGTACTAGTTAAAACAAAATTGTGCATGCAAAGTGCAGTTCAAAGGCTCAATAATGGATGGACGACAGGCCCATTATTAAGCCTGATGGAAGGATGATAATATTAGGTAGGGTTTTAAGGCAGGCACGTACCAACATAGCAGCAGAGGCAGAAACAGAAGTGCAGTTCATTAGGCTCAAGGCACACAAGCGTATCACTCTGCCCTGGTTGATCAAATAATGATCAATGGGATCCGCGCCACGCCTCAGCAACTCACACGTCAGGCCAGCCTCCTTGGTAATACACTTGAAACCATCGTTTTGGATTAGTACAATGACCATAAATAAGTCGAGCAAAATAATCCATATACCATCCAAATCTCAGAAGATGGAAACACCATTAGTTGTGCTTTAATAAGACAAAACTGTGTATGTACCAGCTAGAAAAAAGAGAGAGGAAAACTTGACCAATGCAATTAATTTGTAGGTCGTATTGAGGTTGTTGGTGATTACAATGTCAATCACATTGCAGTTTATACAACTGCCCAAAGTACGCATAAAGACCCAGCAGATCGACATCATCAGACTTGGCCACTGAATCTTTGTAACAAATAAGTACAACTAGTAGCTTTCTTGGAGACAATGATAACTGAACATAGATGAAAAGAAAATGGTTCAATTATAGTTGCGACAGATTTCTATTTCAGCTAATTGTCCGGGGTGCAGAGAAAGGATTACATACATAACATTGCATGGTCAAATATAAGAGAAATGTTTCCTCAAAAAATATAAGAGAAATGTTTGCTGTGTTACAGCGCGCTAGGCCAGGGGAGGAATGAACATAACATACCAACAAAACCGCACCAGAAACATCAGAAAAGCTGCAATCTGCTGACTGGGCCACCACTGAACGTGCATGCTCCTGGATCAGGCAACTCAGAATGAATGATCTCCGTATCCTCAAGCTCGTCTCCTGTCCACGTGTCACCCGGAGCTTCAACTCAGATACAAGTTGCCTCTCATTGCTGAGACACTGCTCAATTGAAACCATCAGACAGAGTCAGTCAGTCACACAATCCATCGATCATCAAAATTTAAGATAGCGTCTTGTAATCAAACAACTTCTTCTGTCTTAATACAAAGACGCGCAAATCTTTTGAGTGATGGAGAAAAAAAAATAAGTTGGAAAAAAATTAAACGGGAGCAGGATATAAAAACTGGTGGTTTGGTAAAAGGGCACGCATGCTGGTGGTTCACTTACAGTCTCAGCGAGAGCAGATATGCTCGTGTCCGTAGTAACTGCATGCACATTGCGACGGTGATACTCTTCAAGGTATGTGATATAGACAGACAAAGACACGGAATTCGCCTTTGGTAGCAGTTTGTCCCATCCCCATAATTTCTCCAAGAGATCTTCCCGAACAAGTAAACCAAAAAAAAAAAAAAAAAACACACACACACACAACAAGAGGCGATCGAGATGGTTATTGAAGTTTGTCGAACAAATCCATATAGTAGATCGATAGGACTAGCGAATGATAAGCAGCTATATATGGACCCTAAACTTTATTACCATGGTACTTGACAATCTTTGGCTTTGGCATCTCCTCTGAAATTGTAACGTACTCCTCTTCCTCCTCCTCCATCTGCATCTGTTTCTGTTTCTGTTCCTCATCCATCTCCATGTCTATCTGTTTCTGCATCTCCATTTGTTTGATGAGACGAATAAAATACTTCCTTTCTTTATCTTCTTTGCTGGACTTCGCCATGACCAGCTCGTTTAGACGCCCCGCTGAACTGGAGCCGTGGGGCTCCATGGTCATGGCCTCGGTCCGAATTTGCGTCGCCGGCCTCCCGGATGTCTAGGGTTTCCTATCTGCTGGGTGCTGGCTACCGCAAGTATTACTTCAGTGACGATCTAGTACTATTTTTTTTTGGATCGGGTTATAACAATGAGCTGTGTGCTTCAAAGTTTATGGCCCTAGTATGGAATCCAAATGGGCCTAAGAACTGTTTGGGCCTTAAACAAGGACCGAAGGACGGTCAAATTAGCCTTTTTTTTCTTCTTTTCCTCCCGCTAATTTCCGACGATCTGAATCACTAAAAACTGAATTCATCCACATGTTTCACAGTTTGAGAAAGTGATGGTCCTTCCTTGGTCCTCTGCAGCTAAGGGCATGTCTGACCGGACGACTGTCTCTGGGTTGTCAAGTAGCATGTTGCCAGTTCTTATGCACACCACTCTGTCGCACCTCTGCGATGTATGTTTTGTAAGTCCCCTGATTTCTGGACACCTGATAGACTTTTATTTCACTCCAATAAGATTCACTTTCATTTGGTTGCCGTTAGGCAAAATTATGAGTCACTAGCTAAAAATCACTGGGCATTTATCTACTGAAAGTAAACTTCTCTGGCAATTGGCTTTTGTCTTTAAGAATTCACGTTCACATCAGTCAATCTTTTTAAGTTCTTCCCAACAAAACGTTGCCCAAATGGTTTCCCCCTAACAACTGGCAAGTTCAATTTTCCAATGCCTAACTTGTGTTTTCCTGTGTTTAGGTCTAACGATGATGCCCAATCCAATGTTGATCAAGATTGATGGTTGTTGGCTAACTGTTTAACTATCTATGAACAATAGAATATTTGATGATGACTTGGCATCCACTATATACTTTGACCTGTTACTCTGTCCTGCTCTCTTTTGGAGTTTTGGTTGATTTTCTTGTGGGAAAAGGTCTTATTTGTTGTTCCTATCAAAAATATCTTCAGCTGAGAGCTTTGTCTCTACAGCTTTGTTTACATCAATCAGAAAGACTGCCTTCGATCTACTACACAATACACATCACTACATGTAATTTGTTGCCTCGGCGCTAGGCCTTACGCCTTAGGATTTTTAATATTCTTTAGGTTAAGTTTGGTCGTTCTCAGTCATGAAAATTGCAAATCCACTGCCCAATCTGATGATACTTTTAGTCATGTACGTATTGAAAACAAATAGTGGTCCTATGCTAATTCCTTACATCAGGAATAATTTGGTGCTATGACCCACTTTAGAACTTTGGTTGATACTTGATAGGCACATAAAGCTACTGAAAAAGTGAGTTAAAAAAAATCCTAGTGAAAAGTGTCATTTAAAAAAATCATCTTGCAACTATGCCTTCTTGTTTACCATGCTTTCTATATGAAGTTAAATAGATATTGATGCCTTGATAGTGTAAAATGCCTCTCTTGAATTTAACGGTACAAGGATCATTTTACGTAAAATGCCTTTTCTTGATAAATTGGTGTGAAGATCGTACATCTTTAACTGTCCTCAGTTCGTTACAAGCCAAGGAAACATCTACTCTAGTTTGTCTTGACTCTGTAGAAACCTGAGTGCTTCCTGTCAACTTTTATGGCCCTTGCCACTATGAGTTGGCAGTGATCCACTACAATTTCCTTATATGAAAAAACACATAATCAATTGGTGGATCTGTGATCATAAATCAATTGGTGGATCTGTGATCATAAATTCATATAAACTTTTGCCGACCTGCAGATAGTGTTATCTGCTAATCTAATTTACAGACTGCACTAAGTTGTGCCAAATGGATCAACATTTTAGTTGAGCTCTCGCGTTGGAGCTTTTTCTACATGCATGTCAAGACTAATTTTCTGAAACTTTACAAGATTTTGATGAGAGGTTGTTATACGTAATGTTCTCATGACAATAAGTTGGTTGTGATAGGACTAGCAAGTCCTTTTTCAAGGCAATGGCTATGTGGTGTTCTTACATAATGGTAGAAGGATGGCTGAGCTGCTGAGGTGGTCCTTGCCTCCTTGGCGCTAGTCTGGTTAGACTTTGTAGTTAGGATGTGCTTACTAACTCTGTTCCATGGCTATGCTGTAAAAATGCAATTTCATTAAAACTAAGAAAATAATATACGCCCGTTTAGGATCAAGTGCTAGCTTGGAAAAACTTTATGGTGCAATGGTCACAATAGGACCATGCCTCAATTGCTGAATGGTGAGAGCAGGCGACAAGCAAGATTCAAAAGCAAGACCGCAGGCGGTTCAATGGCATGGGGATACACATTATGTAGAATTTGTGGAAGAAGAGGAATAGAAGAATCTTCGACAGCATGCACAGCACGGCACAACATGTGGCATTTTTTACCAAAGAGGACATAGTTCAAAGCCATGGCAATGAACTTTGGTGAGGGGTCAAACTAATAGTACGAGACATATTTCCTCCTCTTTGGTCGTCGGATCATGATGTTTAGACATGTCATGTGTCATTTGTATATAAACCTCTTTTCCAGTCTTAATTGAGCTGCCGAGTTTCTGCCTTTTATTTTTTTTTAAAAAGTCAAAGCTTGTCCAAAGATTGTGTTTTGAGACATTCTTCTGAATCAATAGTGCAACAAGCTGTAAGATGTTCTCTTGTATTCAGTGGCGGAGCTCGAGGCCGAATGAGGGGGGCCATTTTGTCAAACCAAGACCAAAGGCTAATATTTGTAATTTTTTCTTCTAGAAAAAAATGGAGAAATAGATATATCTTTATTAGTCATTTTTATTTACAAAAAAAACTTGACATATGCGCGTGCGTGCGTAAATAGTTCACGCGTACATCATACTATTATTTCTATATAAAACTACCAAATGGTAAGAACAATGTAATTATAGGATAATGACAAATAAACTAGTTAAAAAATTCTCAAACAAATAACGAAAGATCTCAATCGATACAAATTATCACTCAATTAGCCACTTCTAGACAACGTGATCTACGGTTCTAAAGAGTTTATAGAAAAAAAAGAGAGAAACAAAACTCAATGCCTCTGACGACGGTATAGAGACGAGTGTGGTTGTGTAAGTGTTGTTGGCTTCTTGGGGCGCCGCTGGGGGCTGGCCGACGGACCACAGCTGGAGTCGGCGCCACCGAGGACACCAGCTTGGGCATCCACGGCTCCGCTGCTCAGACCTTCGCTTTCGGCTCATAGATAATTTTATTCCCTGTTTTTCTACGTGTTAGACTGATGTCAGATCAGGTCATCCTACGTACGGCAGTGCGAGCTTGTATGTGGCCCAGGCGCCTAGCCTCATCTATTGGGCTAAATTAGCTAGCCTTGTTTGGAACGCAGAAATTTTTCTTTATTCCTGTGTTTTTTCTATAAAACTAAATTCCTATAAAATTCCTATGTAATTCCTGCGGCCAAGCGGACTCACACATAACTACTTGAACACATCAGCAAATCAGTATAGTCGTATGTCCTCTTTTTTTTTTTTGCCAAGCAATGGGGGGCCGGAGCCCTCTATGGCCAATGCAAGGCTCCGCCTATTGCAGTGGTATTTTCTTTTCTGCTGCCTTTGTTTCTCTTTTGGTGGCAAATTTCTGTAACAGTTCTTTAATATTTAGAAACATTGACTTAACTAGTTAACTTGTTAATTAAAGGTTCCGTCACGTGATTTTGCAATGTTCCCTCTTTATAGATCACCTTTAATTAGAGGTAGAGCCAAGCCTGCTGAGAACCTAGAACACTATGGATGGTTATTATTCTAGTACTTGTGATGGACATATTGTGGCTTTGACTTCTTGAACTCACAGCTTTTTCAGAAGAAATAGTTGATTCTTGAGTAAATAACCAAGTCACCGTAATTTCTTGAGCAGTTGTGCTCGTTTTTTCCGCTGGCAGGCAAAGGGGCAGCTTTTTGGACATATAATTTCCAGAAACTGGAATGCTATTGCCAATTCATTGTGATGATATTCTAGTTAGGGATGGGGCCAATGCCAGATCACTGGTTCTCTCATGAACATGTTGTGACACAGACATATATGATATATACGTGTAGACATGTCTTTGCACATAAAAAGATACTCATGCAGCCAATAGGCACAAATACTGTGCTTGATTGACAAAATAAGAAGGAAAAAAAATAGAATATGTGATTATTTATAGATGCACTAAGTTAAAGTAGTTTTTTTTAACATTTGCCATATCAGGCCACTTATAACGGACTAAAATTCATTTTGGTCAAAGGTATTTTTAAGCTTATGCCTGTTTTCATCAGACTGTAAACTCGCGCAATAATCCCAGTAGCAGTTCTACAAACATGAAGTAGAAATTGTTTTTGAGTTAACTGAAATCCTTATTCATGTATAACATTGTTCAGGTCGTCAGACCTTTCTCTCGTTTTTTTGGTTACATCATCTGCCTATTAAATAGCAATTAAATAACTGATAATGACACTATTCTTACTTTCAGATGCATTGTATTCTTACGAGTACTCCTGAGGGCTGAGGGTATCATCTATTTAGGGCAAACTGGTGCCAATAAAGGTTCAGCTTTGAGTCTATTGCATTGTCTTTGTGCATAAATAAAAAGAGATGCAACTCATGTCTGCCAAAGTGCCGATTGACGACATGGTACGGAATGTGCATCGATCTGCCCATATGACCAATGCATGTAGTGTTCAGATAACAAGGACCCATCCTGCTCCCTCGGTCTCCATGAAGAGAACAGTTGAAGCCTAGCTCTGTACAGAAAGAGTCGTTTTTCTGCTGGTATTGATGAGCTGTGAGGTACTAAGCTTTGCACAAGAGATTTCAGAATTGTTAGAACCGGTCCAGCAGTGGTCAGACTCACTGAACTGCCTTGTCAGCATGTGCTGCAAAATTATGAGGAATGGTTGTTTTCAGATCGCTCCAGTTCGATAACCGAAGACTGATTTTGCCTGTTATCAGAACAGATATGTAAAACGCTATTCGACAACGAAACTGACACCCAACCTATTGCTATTGCTATTGCTATGCTGCAAGAAGTTTCCTGAAAAGCAGTAGAGCTTGTCTCTGTCGTCTACAGGTAACATAAATATAATTGATCTTACATATATATATTTAAATCCTACCTGCGGGTTGGTTATGCTGGCACATTCCATTGTAATTAAACATGAGCAAGAGCAATAATGTCATATGGTCCTGCCTTGCATTGGTCCCCCTCATGTGAACTCAAGGCTCTACCGAGGATGAGATGTATGGCTCTGATCGATGCTTATTATGCTCTCTGTAGAACAGTAGTTACTATCCAGATTCTTTAATTTGCATATAGATAGATGAGTTAAACATGCGGTTCTTGCTGGCGTGCCTTCCATGAACCACACAAGATATATGCAGATCGATGAAGGTCGATCAAGTTCAACTGGCCAGCGTTTGTTCCGTATATATTTCGCGGTTCGAATCGTCCGCAGAGTGTGCATGGATTATTGCTTTTTTATGGGTTGATGCAGACGGCCCTCACTCGCCTACAGAAGGTAGGCATCCTCCTTTCATTTGGTTGAAGATTTAATGATATCAGTTACTTAGACTGTGACTGGACTTAAAACATTTTAGACTATGATCGATTGACATGCATGCATGCCGATTTTGTCTTCTTTTCTCTCTCTCTCTCTTTTTGTTTGTCCTTGCACAGAATTTTGTTCCACCTCACATTTTGTATGAATATAGATACCTGCATCATCTATCCATCCGTGTTTTTTCCTGAATTGTTCATGCACATTTTGATGTGAAGTTTTGTATTGGGAGCACAGGAGAACCTAAGGCACTGACTGGAACTGGATATGTATGTTCATGTGGTTGATACAGGACAAAGTTTGAACAGTATATGCTGTTATGATCTCTGGTCCAGCTCTACCTGATCTGAGGCATGCATATATCTAAACCAATGAAGCTTCGTCAGTCCGTTCTGTACTCAGGTGTGCAACATCAGGATTTCAGCGACATACTAGGCGTTGTACAGGCAGAACAATCAAAGCTTGAGCCGTCATCGTCTTGTTACACTTTGCTATGAGGTTTTTGCCCTCATCTGTAAAGATCTAATATACCATTTGAATTGTTCATTTTTTAAAAGAAAAAGAAATATACTTGAATGACTTGTGAAGTTCTTCGCGCGCTGTCTTTTGTCATATTTCTGACTGTCTATATCATGTTGTCTCAGTTCTTGGGTTCTGGCTATTGTCGTTTTTCTGTCAGTAGTACGAAATAGCTTGTCTCTGTTTTTGGCTGGTTGCGTGCTCTGCATTCTAGTAGGTCTTAAAACTCTTTCTCCTTTATATGAAAAAGATACTGAAAAATAGATGCAGAGGTTTCTGTTTTCTGCAAATGACATAAAAGGGACGACGTGTGTACCAGAGAAGGACACGTTGGATAATGTCTCAATCATGGAATATACTACTGTTCCCCGTATACTTGATGTCAGCACTCTCAGTTGTACCGTGTACCTTAGGATTTACGTATTCAGTTTGGCATCTGACTATAGCAATTGCATTTCCAGTTATTATATATGTTGATGGCTTGTTCACATATATGCTGCGTAACTAAATATGCGTTGTTTTCCATTGAAAGCTGTACTGCATAAATGCTCTAACACTTGTTCAATTTTCCATGGAAGCATTAAAGCGCCTCGAAAAGAAAAGAAAAGAAATGATTCGTGTTAAATGGATGGGATGGGGATAGGGGCCACATAATATAAGAAAATGAGTTTTCTTTCTGCACTGAATGTGATCAGGGACCATCTGCTTACAGATAGAGACTTGCCATTACATCAGGGACCACTGCACCTCTCTGCAGCTTGTTCTATCTAGCAAACATTAAGTCTACACTCATTCATCCATTCATTCATTCTTGATTTATTTATTTATTTGGTAATGCCGTTCTGCATTTCATATTTCAGGAATTTATACAAATTAAAAGAACTAAATAGCAAGGAGTCATGGTAGAGTCCACATGCACCATTGCTGGCTGGCTGGCTGGCTGGCTTGCTCTAGTAACACAGGTAGAAACTTTTGTCTGCTCCCGGCAAACTTAAGTAGTGTAATCGTCACATTTGTTCCTTTTTTTCTAGTAATTACTTCACTATTGATGGACAAATATATAGAAGCCAAAAGTTGAATATGCATGCAGAGGAATATATATATATTTTTATATACCAAAAAAAATATGAAATACAGATAACCCCAATTACATCATGCTTACTACATGTCATTCAGTCACTCTTATTCCTAGCCTGTTGCTATCCCTTATTCTTCTGACTTTTGATTGACAGTGTCAAATCTACCACAAGTAACATCTGTATGTATGTATACCTAATATAAAAAAAGGTGGGTAAGTAGCCTTCACACTTCACAGGGGTGTGTTTGACTTCGACCTATATATATATGTGTATGTATATATCTTGTTGTCTTGTCTCATGCATGCATCCATATATAATTCCATATATGTAACTTAACATATATATATGTAAGTATATATAACTTTGTTCAAAAAAAAAGTATAGTAACTTGCAGCAACAAATTATAACCTAACTGATATATAGCTGATGTGTATATATTGGGCTGTCATATAGTATAGTATATATGGTATATTATTGATCTCTTCTCTTTCTTTGTTTTTTTGATCTAAAACATCATTGGAACTGATGAGCAGCAGTCTTCAGACAGATCCATGAGGTCGCCGACCTGCTCGGCAGCCTCTTCGAACAGCCACTTCTCGATCGGAGACAGCGGGGACGGCTGCAGGTGCTGATGATGCCTGGGTCGTCGTCGTAACCGCCGTACCCGCCCATCAACGCCGCCTGCTGCTGCGGCGGCGGCGACGGCATCATGTCGTTGAAGGATGGCGTGCTCCCGGCGGTGCCGAAGGACGACATGTGATGGAACGACGACGACGTCGACGACAGCAGAGCATGGTGGTGGTGGTGGTTGTTGACTTGGGCGGCCGCCGAGGGCTTGATGTCAGCAGATGCAGCGTCGGGAGACGGGGAGCTCTGCTGCTGCTGCTTCATGAAGCCGGTGAGCAGCTTGGATATGTTGTCCATGCTAGAGGCGTACGACGAGGAGGAGCTGTCGCCGCCACCGCCGTCGGTGGAGAACGGCGAGCGCCGGGCGATGAGCTGGGCGACCTCAGCTGGGTTGTTGCTGTAGCAGCCTCCTCCTCCTGGGCGGGCGTGGTAGCTGTAGCTGCTGTCCTTGAGGTGATTGGCAGCAGCAGCAGCGGAGAGCATGTCATGGTCACCCCAATGGCTGCCGACGGTGGTGGATGTGGGCAAGACGATGGAAGACGAGGAGTCAGAGGGCGGTGGAGCGAAGATGGCGCCGATAGCCTGGTGTTTCTTGAGCTTCTTCTTGAGATGAGTATTCCAGTAGTTCTTGATGTCGTTATCGGTTCTCTGTGGGAGGTAAGAAGCAATGGCGGCCCACCTGTTACCAAGCAAAGACTGGAGGTGGACGATGATGCCTTCCTCGTGCGGTGTGAAGTTGCCGCGCCGGATGCCGGGACGGAGGTAGTTGGTCCACCGGAGACGGCAGCTCTTGCTGCAGCGCATCAGCCCCGTGTTGATCGGCACCGAGCGCCAGTTCCCTGGGCCGTGCTCCTGGATGTAGGACACCAGGATTATGTCCTCCTCTGGTGTCCATGGCCCCTTCTTTATCCCCTCCTTGTCGCAGCACGGTGGCCTTCCCATGGCTGCTGCTGCTGCTGCTGCTCCGGCCAGCTCGATCTCTCCTCTCTATGCAGGCAGCAGCCTGTGGCAGCTAGCTAGCTACCTGCCTGCAGCTAAGCTAGCTATGGCAATCCCATGAAGAGAGTGTGTACGTGCTGCAGTGTGTGGTGTGGAAGGATGGTTTGGTTATATATATAGGGAGAGGGGTGAATGTGAGTGAGCTCGTTTTCACTTGCTATCATCTAACTGACGAATGAAGCAACCTAGCTGCTCCTAAGTTTGCTGCAGGGCTGCAGCAACTACCTGAGGCTGAGTTAGCTTAGCTCTGATGGTTTAGTTTTCACTACTCATGCTTTGTCTTGACAGTTAGCTATAGCTAGCAGGCAGCTTACCTATGTATGTGTGTGTAGTGTAGTTTGTGCATGCATGCAGGCTCTCCCTTTCTGTCAACGACATCACATGGACCGGACGGGAAGATGGGAATTGACCCGGGGCCGGGGGCGGGCCCACTTTCAAAGCAAAGGAGAAAGGACCAAGGGGTTACCTGGTGGAACTGTTGGCTGCTACTGTGTGAAATTTAAAGCTACTAGGCTGGATGCCTGGACTTTTGCATGCATGCTCACTCAAGACTCAAGAGTCAAGGCATTTTGTTCTGCTCATGAGAGTAGTACATATACATGAAGGGTTGTCCCCATACTTTGGGTGACAGCTATGTATATATGGGCCTATTTTAGATTACCCTGTCGTCGTTGGATAATAGGATAAATGTGGGCTAATTTAAATTCTCTTTTCCTAACAACTGTTTTAGATCATTGACTAAAGTTTAGCCTGTCGTCGTTGGATAATAGGATGGATAATAGGATAAACGTGGGATAATTTAAATTCTCTTTTTCTAACGAGTTATATATACTCATCAATTAGCCTCTATTAGTTTTTGTTAGATCATACTTAGTTCATATTTAGGCCTTCTAGTTCTATTTAGCATCCAAACGCATGGGCTAAAGTTTAGTTTAGTCCATCCAAATTAAACATGGTATATGTTCTAGCTACAAAGGTCGTATTTTCTCTTACTGGAAATATGTCTTGTTATCATCCCAACTTATCAGCTATGATACATTATTTTTCTCAACAACAAAACAACACCAGCCGGCTTATCAACCACACAGAAAGCACCAACCGAACAAGCCAAATTCATTATGACAAACTATTTTACTTACTATTGATAAGCCGGCTTATCAATAGTCCTTATGGCAAACTATTTTACTTTATTAACTATTTGATATTTAAAATAATATACAGAGTGAAATACAACACAAGGTTGTCATTACCAAATTCATTATGCTAAATGTTTCTATAAGTCATCTACTACTCTTATATTGCTAAGACCCACTTAGAGGGTCCCCTCCAATCAGATTCAAGGATTTGCTAAAAGTGATGTCATCTTACATCACGTGATGGCATCAGCCCACTAACCCTCATTTATCTCCCCACTAGCTATTTCATTTTGAAATATAAAAAAATTCATAGCACCTAAACCAAGTATCATAATTAAAATCCAATTGCACCATGGTGTTTCTCGCAAGAAACTCTTCAAAACAAGACCCCACATGGATATATTTCGATAACTCTCTCGTGCGCCTCCATGGGCGAAACTCGTATTTCTGAGCAAAAATGTGGTAAAACTGCATATCACATGGATTTTGTGAGGTCTTTCAAAACGCCTCAAGGAACCATACACAAAACTACCAGAACTCTTGGGAGGGGAGATGCCCCTCGGGTATATTATGGGAAGAGGGTTCGTTTGAGTGAAACCTCGGGGTGAAAGGCTTCAAAAACACTAAGGTTTTCGAGGACCCTCTAACTAGGCTCCACCGAAAGCCAGTCACTCCCCTGGCCGTCGTAGTTGGCCCGTGGCCCGCCGTGGCTTTGGAATACCCGAAACCAGTGTTTCTGAGAAAAACATGACAATAGTGCATATCACATGGATTTTCTCAGGCCCTTCAAAACGCCTGAATGATCCATACACAAAACTTTTAGAACTCCTGGTAGGGGAGATGCCCCTTCGGTATATTAGGAGGAGAGGGTTCGGTTGAGTGAGACCTGGGGTGAAATGCTTCGAAACCACTAAGGTTTATGATGACCCTCTAACGAGGCTACACCGAAGATTGGTCACTTCCCCAGCCGCCGTGGTTGGCCCGTGGCCCGCTATGACTCTGGAATACCCGCAGCAAGACGCGGGGTATCCACCTAGTTTAATTAAAAGATACAACGCATTTTGTGTAGATATTGCTAGTCAAAGTTGAAAAGGAGTTTAATACTTATACAGTATGATTGTTGGTTAGTCCACCTAATCAAGTAGATAATATAATGGACCTGCATGCATGACTTTTATCAAGTGATGCAGTAGGCCCACCCTCATAATCATCCGACAACTTGCAACTTAGGCCCACATGCATTGGAACGCAAAATGTGCCCTGTAGTCCAGCCACATCTCTCCAATAAATAAGAACTGTGGATGAAACTGATCTCTCCTGTTACCACGGCACATCATGATCAGAACTCGGTTCCCACACGCCATATTTTTCTTGTATATATGGATCACAAACAGAATCCATCGGTATCTCATCGGTCAATCACTCTCAATGAGTATGCTTGCTAGCATGTACGATTTCTGTTTTAAATTATAGTTTATTTGAAACGATGGACTATTGCTAGTTGTGGCCTTGTGGGCCACTTGTGACTAAAAAATAGTTAGCTAGCTAGTAATTAGTGTTGTGAAATGACATATTCAGCAACATACACCTTTTCAAGAGATCAATGTTCTCCATGTTATGAATGCTCAATTCGAGTTCTTACAATTGAGAGCTCGAGGGAGAGAGTGGAACGCAGGGTACGCTACACCCCTATATATTGTAGAGTTTCGGTGGCTCGGGTGATGATCCGATACCATCTATCGTGGTGTGTGTCTCAGCTATTCCTAGTTGATGTCATATCTTATATATATTGAACTACAATGGGAGTACAAGTTATGTGGTTTGGGGCAAGAGGTTCTTGTCGTCCTAGGCTCTTGTTCTCCTTCAGTGTCATTGTGCGTCCTCCTTTGTCTATAACAGGGGACCTAAACATCCTAAGTGCCCCGTGACAACTTTTGATGCTACCTAGAGTTGGTCGTCAAGTGTTGTATGTTACTATTATACATTCTCCATGTGTGCCTTCTCGTTACACCCTGAGCGAAGGCGGCCCGAACACGGACTTAACTACTCTTGGCTCGTTCCCTTGTCAACAAGGGTTTCTTTAGGAGTGGGTAATTTGCAGCCACTGTGTTATCCCTTGTCAGCCAAAGGGTTCATGTGGGCGCACCCAATGGGTGTAGCCCACGAGATCCTAACTGATCTGGAGAATTAGTCATGGGTTAATTAACCTGACTGTCGTAGCGCTAACTCGCGGGTCTATTCACCCCTGTGTTTAGCGGCCACGAGCATTTGTTCCTCTATAAATTTCCCTAGCACAAAACTCAAAAAATAAAGGCTAGGCTCATATCTCTCAATAGCCATGGCCATCTAGCCAAAGCCAATACGTACCATGCCCTGCCGTGCCCTGGCATCCATGGTGTACTACGACACGGCATTGTGCGTTTTAATTTGTGGGAGGCTGGGTCTCCACGTCGTCACTCCATCACGCGTTACTCCTATTAATTAGTTCCCCTGCTGATTGATTCATGGCCAGCCCGGCCGTCGATCGCTAGTATAGCTTCTCTCCGAGCACTATTTATTACGCATATATATCCCACGTGCCCGTTTAATATATATATATATATATATATATATATATATATATATATATATATATATATATATATATAGGCGTTTACTTTACTGTCACTACTTCTGTACTGTGAAAGGGTGTTCGTGTACCTACGTCCTTTCCACGTCTTCTTCAAACATGGAAATGAGACAAATTTTTGTGCAATAACCGTGTGTATTCCAGCTACTAGGTCGTTAGCTCTTTCCCACGGCGACTTGTCGTCACATACACAGTGATGACGAGTAGTCGTGATCTTTGGGTCATTGGGTGTCAATGCCTGCTTAATTGTACGCCATGCATCGATCAATTCCGTGGATCAATATATGCGACAAAAAAAAAGGGACTCGCGGCTTAATTGCAAATTGCAAACGGACAAATACTCCTGTATAGTACTACTCCATCGTCCTCGTTTGTTAATTCTATGCCATTTCATTGCATCGTTTTCAAAACTATCATATCATTTAAAATAAAATAAAATTTGGACGAAACATCTGCTTTTAATATAGGGCATGTTCATCCGCACTATTTCATCACTATTTTTTAGCGAACGAGCAATAGTGTTTTCCTCTTACAACAATCAGCATAAGCACCCAGCATAAACCCAAATTCCAGCAAAACAAACAGAACAGGGTCATAAAGCTTGGTTCCATGGTTGTATCGACATTTAATTTTATGACTCATAGATAAATAGTTAGTAATTGTGCCAATAGATCGAGTTTTATCCTCATTAAACTCATTTTTCTCTCCGTTCATTAAAATGTTTTCATGTCATCAAAAATATATACGGGGCAGGCTATTGATTAAATGCAAATGAAGCTCTCAAGAAACTCTTATTGAGGATGCTGTGACTATTTATGATTTCTGCGTGGATTAAAATAAAGGTACTTTCATTATATATTTAGCCTTCTTTTTAAAATAATTTATTTTAAATAAATATATTATTTAAAGTTAAAATTGAACTTGAGACTATGCTTCACTGCTAGAATTTCAAGCGGCCCTAATAAAATTCTGGACCTGACACGACGAGAATTTTCATAGTTTAAGTTACTTTCATACTAATATATACTGTATAAGTATATAACCTTTTATAAGATAATTTATTGTGAGTAAATAATGTTAACTGAATTTAAAATGGTTTGAGTTAAGATTACAATGTTATTATTACGTGTACAGACTATTATAAGTATATAGCCTAATATCATGCCACACTGCTACTCCATAATTAGTAGGAGTTGTGTGTGGAGGAGGCAGACTATTAAATGAAGAAAAAGGAGTCTCATGCTCGGCATTTAAGCCTGTGTCGTCGACTGTCGACCCATACTCCATTAGTGATAGGTCCATATACAATCGAGAGCTGATCCATGCACCAGTCATATCTAAGGCTTATTTGGATGTTTATATATCTACTTTAGACCTTATTTAAATGTCCATATATCCATATTAATCTACGTGTTAAGATGGATTGATGAGAAAATTAAACTAAATTTTATCGCAACACACATAGATTAAGACAAATATATATAGACATCCAAACAAAGTCTAATCCATTTGTTGTTGAGGTGAATTGGTGTTCATATGTGTTGGAGTTGATTGGTGCGTCCATCACAACACATAGATTAAGGTAGATATATGGATATCAAACAAGCTCGTCTAAGAACATGTAACTTCATCATCGTTTAAGTAGACATGAGTGGGGGCCAAAAACTCTAAACTCTCTCGGCTAGCAACACTCTTCTATCTGTCTTTCGTTCGTTGAAGCCGCTAGCTGGATCGATCGATTTCAATCATGTTTATTTCATTATTTGTGACTTTTGTGATTATTTGTTGTGTTTATTTCCCCATTCCATTTTACATATATCGATGTCAACACTAAAAGGTTTCATTGTTGTAAAATTTCTACGTTCTCTTTTATAAGGCACAACTAAATTTGACAGTCTCCATGCATGTTACACTCTGACTATGTGTTTATTTTAGTAATATTTATACTTATAAACTTATGATAATTGGACAGTAAATTTAATTATAAATCTAACCATATCAAATTTGTATTATAATAATTAAAAATTGTTAGTCAAATTATTGGTCAAAGACGACTTTAAAGTTTAAATCTTGATATACGTACATGTGCACCTTATAAAATAGAATGTAGGTAGTTAAACTTTGTGGTGCCCAAATGTAACACCCTAAAATTTGAATTAGAAAATAGATTTGAATTTGAGTTTAATTTGGTTTAATTTCAAATCTTTTTGTGATGCATAGAATTGAATCTATAAAACTAAAATTAAATCTCATGTTAGGGTTCCACATGTTTGTGCATCTCATGCTCTTGCATTCTTTGGTTGTGTGGCTTTGCAAAACTTTGGAAAAAGGATTTCAAAATTGTCACACACAATTTTAAGGATAAAATTGAATATGAATAACTCATGTGTGCCCAGAGATCAATCACACACATAAGCCGACAAATCTTTAAATAGTACCATCACTGAGTGTTTATTACATAACGAATAATATTTAAATAACATAACAACGGAATATAAAGATAACTCTCGCGACGAAGCTCCACTTCACAGGGAACGCCGACTGGTTGACTACTAGCCTAGTACTCCTCACGGTAGCCTTCATAGCCATCTGAAGGGGTTGAGAAAGCAAGAGTGAGCACTTACGTACTCAGCAAGAGTAACATAGGGTTATGAAGCTCAAAAGGTTGACACTGTTTGTACTGCGGTTGCTTTTAACTTGGTCAAGTTTTACCAACACTTAGCTTTAATTATGCATAGCCCAATTAATAACCACATGATAATATTAATAAGCATCATTAACCATTAAACAACATGATCATCTACACTGTGAGTTTTCCAGGCCGCTCGTAACCGTGAGCACGGCTATCATGATAGATTTACACTCTGCAGAGGTTATACACTTTACCCACAAGCCATGTTACCCATATGCCCGGGATCATGACTCCCAAAATACTTCCAAGGTGAGCGGACAGGGAACACTATGAAGTCTTTCAAAAGTCTTCCTAACATGTTGATAGACCCTACGGACCCAATGCAAAGGGGTATATGGGACACCCCGATGGTACCACCCGCAGCGGTCCCCACACAAGCTATACCCCATAACCAGCTCGGCAAAGGTGCCTTTCACGAACTGCCAACATGCTAGTACGAATCTTAATACTTGACTAAAGCCAGAGCCATTATAGCACTTGTGGTTGTATTAGAAATCCCAGCTTTTGCCCTACAGTGGGGTCCTATTCCATGTTGCTATAAAAGCCAATGTTATCTCCTTGTTGCATATATCATTAGTCAAGATTCATCTCAAGTTCCATTATTGTAAAGCATAGCAAAGCTACCCATATGCATTTAAACCCATGGTGACAAGGTAAAGGATAACAAAGCTATGGTATAGATCTAATAGGAATCAAATTAGACACATGCAATATGACTAGATTGAATTATGGTGAATAGGTAACAAGGATAATCCCATGTTAAACTTTCCTTGATCCCAAAGCTCTTGGTGATCCTGATCTGCTGCAAAGAACTCTTAGTCAACGAAGATCTCACCGGCTGTACTCGATCAACATCACCACGCAATCATCCGAACAATCATACACGAAGCAAACAAGACATGATCAGAACATTACACCATAAACAATAGAAAGACTTTGAAAAGGTTATAAAACAGATCTAAACTTTACTACGATCACAAAGATACAAGAATCACGCTAATCGGATCTAAAACGAAGAAGTTAGAGATAAAACGGGATTTTGAAGAGAGATAGGTTTAGCAAAAGCAAAGTAATTTTCATTGGTTTTCAAAAGTACTTAACATAGGTGAAACCTATACTACTGGATAGAGCATGAAAATACGGATCTAACGCAACTCGAACGGGTCGATTTGGATTTGAAACGAAGAAAATATAGACATTTGAAGATTAGAGATCAAAAGGGAAAATTAGGGTTTTATTTATTTTCGGAATTAAACTGAATTCAGAGAGGAATACGTTTTCCCGACGAAAAAACATAAAGGGCAAAGGCGTTTTGGACTGCGGGTTCAGAGGGGGAAAAACAGAGGGACTCTTTAGCAAAATCCGCAGACAAAGGGGTATGGTGGATCTGGAGCCGTTGGATTAGAAACCAATGGATAGGATTAGATCCCGGGGAGAGAGAGAGCGGGCGGGCGGCGCTCCTGCCGGAGTTGGGCGGCGCTCGGCGGCTCCATTGCCGGCCGAGGCGATTTCTCGCCGGCGTAAGCCGATAGGACGCTGTGGTGCTCCGTTTCCAGGTCCGAGAGCATCGGGAGATCGAGGACGTGATGGCGAACACGCTCAGGACCATAGCAAGGCTTGGGGACGGATGGAGACGCCCGACGACGCGAAACAGCGGCGGCAGTTGCTCGGTGTGCGGCGGCGCACGGCAGAAGAGAGCGCGGATGGCTAATTCAGCCGGGAAACGATGCGGAGAGCGAGCAGGGAGCACTGCGAGGCGAGCTAGGGCTTCTGCAGGGCTCGATAGGGACGGAGGAGGGCCGTCGGCGGTACGCCGTGGCGGCGGGATCTCGGCGCATGGCGACGGGTTGACACAGAGCACAAGAGAGGGAGAGGGAAGGGAGATGACGCGTTCGGAACTCACGCGAACGTGTTGCGGTACTTGGCGAAGCGATTGGGGCGGTCGGCAGAGCGGAACGGCGGCGGTGTGCTGCTCGGACGACGGCGGCGCGATGGCGGCTCTGCTCTGCTGCGATTGCGGCGAAAACCAGACGAGAAGATGAGCCTACAGCGCAGGGGATTCGCCGCTATTTAAAGGGGGTCATGGTAGAGTCCGCACCGGAGGGGAACGCGGAGGTTCCGCGTCGGCGGTTCGCGGCGGCGAGGCGTATTCGCCTCGGACTCGAGCAGAGAAGGGAGAAGGAGGAGATGACAGCCGGGTCCGGCCTGTCAGTGAAACCGAGAGAGAGAAGGAGGGAGGCGCGCGGCGCCGACAGGCGGGCCAGGGCGGTCAGAGGGAGAGAGGAGGCCGCGGGCGCGGTACTGGGCCGGGGAAGATGGGCCGCGGGGAGAAAGAGAGAAGGGAGAGGGAGCCGGGCCGAGTTGGCTCTCGGGCCAGAAGCAGAAAATGAACAGTGTTTTTCTTTTTTTCCTTTTTCTGAATTTTGCAAAAGATTTTCCAAAGAATTTTGAAATCCCTTTTTCCAAGTTTTGCAAAGCCACACAAAGAGGATGCAAGAGCATGCAATGCACAACCATGTGAACCCTAACATGGGATTTAATTTAAGTTTTATATATTTAATTCTATGCTTCACAAAATACTTTAAATTAAATCAAATTCAAAACAAATTCAAATCTATTTAGCTATTCAAATTTTAGGGTGTTACAAAAATTTATTTTGAAAATCAAATTGCAAAATCAATTCAGAAAATAAAAAGAAAATGAAAAACTCCCTCTTTCTCCCTTTCAACCGAGGAGCCGGCCCGGCCTGCTCCCTCCCCCTCTCTCCTTCTCCCTCCGCAGTGGGCCGGCCCACTTGGCCGCAGCCCAGCGCACCGCGCCCTCCCTCTCTCTCTCACGCTGACACCCGGGACCCGCTTGTCGGCGCCTCCCTTTTCTCTCTCCCTTTCACTGACATCCTAGCCCCACCTGTCAGCTCTCCCTCCCCCCCCCCCCTCGTGTCCGAGCCGGACACTGGCGCCGCGTCGCCGCCGCGTCTGCAACTGCTCCCCGCGAGTTCCGCGCCTGCGCTCGAGTGCGGGTAGGACTCTACCCTCGGCCGCTTTATATAGCACGCACCGGCGCCGTTTTCCGCCATTGCAATCGCCCCTGCTCGCCTCGCAAGCTGCAACCGCCGTCGACCCGCCAGCGAGCCGCCGCCGTTCTACGCCTCGGAACGCCGCAAGCTTGCCATCGGGTTGCGCATCGCGTTCGCGTGAGTATCAAACACATCCCGCCCCTCTTTTTCCCCTTTGTTGCGCTCTGTCCGATCCCGCCGTCGTGCGCCGTGGTCCGCCACCGCGGTGTACCGCCGACGGCCCTCCTCCGTCCCCATCGAGCTCCGCAGAGGCCCTAGATAGCTTCGCCGTGCTCCTCGCATGCTTCCCGCACCTTTTCCCGGTCGGATTGGACCGTCTGCGCCCTAACCGCCGTGCACCGAGCACCCGCCGCCGCCGTTCCGCGTCGTCGAGTGTCTTCCGTCCGTCCTCGTGCCTCGCCATAGCCCTAGGCGAGCTCGCGGTATCGCCCTCGACCTTCCGGTGCCCTCGGTTTTGAAAACGGTGCCCCAGAACGCCCGATCGGCTCACGCCGACGAGGAATCGCCTCGGCCAGCCATGGCGCCGCCAAGCGCCGCTCTGCTCCGGTGGGAAACCACCGTGTCCACCTCCCCCTTCTAATCTCCTCCACCAATCTCTAATCCTACGGCTCTGGATGCCCCGTACCCCTTCGGTGGCAATCTTTCTAAAGAGCCCCTGACCTTTTCTATGTCTTAACCCGCAGTCCTGAAGGCGCCTTTGATCTATACGCTTTCCCCTTGGGAAAACGTATTTCCTTTTCTGAGTTTGTTTAATTCAAAAATAAAAGGAATTTCTTATTTTCAGTTTTGCCTCTAATCTTTAAATAGCTATATTTTCCTCGTTTTTAATCCAAATCCATCCGTTCGAGTTGCGTTAGATCCGTATTTTCATGCTCTATCCAGTAGTATAGATTTCACCTATGTTAAGTACTTTTGAAAATCAGAGAAAATTACTTTGCTTTTGCTTAACCTATCTCTTTTCAAAATCCCGTTTAATCTATAACTTTTCCGTTTTAGATCCGATTAGTGTGGTTCTCGTGTCTTTGTGATCGTAGTAAAGTATAGATCTGTTTTATAACCTTTTCAAAGTCTTTTTATTGTTTATGGTGTAATGTTCTGATCACGTATTTATTGCTTCGTGTATGATTGTTCGGATGATTGCGTGGTGATGTTGATCGAGTACAGCCGGTGAGATCTTCGTTGACCAAGAGTTCTTTGCAGCAGATCAGGATCACCAAGAGCTTTGGGATCGAGGCAAGTTTAACATGGGATCATCCTTGTTACCTATTCACCATAATTCATCTAGTCATTATTGCATGTGTCTAATTTGCTTCCTATTAGATCTATACCATAGCTTTGTTATCCTTTACCTTGTCACCATGGGTTTATATGCATATGGGTAGCTTTGCTATGCTTTACAATAATGGATCTTGAGATGAATCTTGAGTAATGATATATGCAACAATGAGATAAAACTGGCTTTTGTAGCAACATGGAATAGGACCCCACTGTAGGGCAAAAGCTGGGATTTCTAATACAACCACGAGTGCTATATGGCTCTGGCTTTAGTTAAGTACAAAGTTTGGACTAGCATGCTTGTGGTTCGTGAAAGGCACCTTTGCCGAGCTGGTTATGGGGTATAGCTTGTGTGGGGACCGCTGCGGGTGGTACCATCGGGGTGTCCCATATTCCCCTTTGCATTGGGTCCGTAGGGTCCGCTACATGCTCGGAAGAGCTTTTGAAAGACTTCATAATGTTCCCTGCCCACTCACCTCGGCAGTGTTATGGGACTAGCTATCCCGGGCATATGGGTAACATGGCTTGTGGGTAAAGTGTATAACCTCTGCAGAGTGTAAATCTATCATGATAGCCGTGCTCACGGTTACGAGCGGCCTAAAACTCACAGTGTAGATGATCATGTTGTGTAATTATTAAGATGGTTTATTCTACTCTTATCATGTGGTTATCAACTGGGTTATGCATAATTAAAGCTAAGTGTTGGTAAAACTTAACCAAGTTAAAGGCAACCGCAGTACAGACAGTGTCAACCTTTTGAGCTTCATAACCCTATGTTACTCTTGTTGAGTACGTAAGTGCTCACTCTTGCTTTCTCAACCCCTTCAGATGGCTATGTAGACTACCGTGAGGAGTACTAGGCTAGTGGTCAACCAGTCGGCGTTCCCTGTGAAGTGGAGCTTCGTCGCGAGAGTTATCTTTATATTCCGCTGTTATGTTATTTAAATATTATTCGTTATGTAATAAGCACTCAGTGATGGTACTATTTAAAGATTTATCGGCTTATGTGTGTGATTGATCTCTGGGCACACATGAGTTATTCATATTCAATTTTATCCTTAAAATTGGGTATGACACCAAAGTTGTAGGCACATTGCATAGAAAGAGATAAATAATATACTTTCTTCTGGCAAAGAGTCTCATTATGGGTTTGTTCTAAATCAAATGATATTAATTTTGACCAAGTTTTTGTGTTGTAAATGTTGAAAATTTTCCCAACAAATTAAGTAAAACATAATATATTTATAACTAAACAAAAAAACACTCTGCGTGGAATAGAGGTAGTATAAGACAACCAAGTAGAAAGTTTCATGATTAATAGAGGTGCTGATGTGTTTGTTAAGGGCATCGCATATTGGCTCATCAATTTAGGACTACTTTGGAGAGCTCTGGCTCTAGCTCCACTTAAAGAGTAGTTTCTTTTGTGGATTGAAATCAACAAATGGGCCTCGCCCCCGGGCAGCAGCCTGGGCAGCACGAGGCCTAAATCCTCCCCTGCCTAAAAGCTCTAAACTATCCCGGCTTGCAAGACTCTTCTACCTGTCTCTCGTTCGTTGAAGCCGCTAGCTGGATCGACTAATTTCGATCATGTTTATTTCATTATTTGTGACTTTTGTGATTATTTATTGTGTTTATTTCCTCGTTCCATTCCACATTCATCGATGTCAACACTAAAAGGTTTCATTGTTGTAAAATTTCCACGGTCTCCATGCATGTTACACTTTGACTACACTTATAAACCTATGATATTTGGATAGTAGATTTAATTACAAATCTAACCATATCAAGTTTGTGTTATAATAATTAAAATTTGTTAGTCAAACTATTGGTCAAAGACTTTAAAGTTTAAATCTTGATATACATGTGTGCCTTATAAAATAGAATGTAGGTAGTTAAACTTTGTGGTGCCCAAAGTTGTAGGCACATTGCATAGAAAGCGATAAATAATATACTTTCTTCTGACAAAGAGTGTCATTATGGTTTTGTCCTAAGTCAAATGATATTAATTTTGACCAAGTTTATATGTGTTGTAAATGTTGAAAATTTTCTCTATAAATGTAGGTAAACATAATATATTTATAACTAAACAAAAAAAATCACTCTTCGTGGAATAGAGGTAGTATAAGACAACCAAGTAGAAAGTCGCATGATTAATAGAGGTGCTGATGTGTTAATTTGTTAAGGGCAACACATATTGGGTCATCAATTTAGGATTAGTTTGGAGAGCTCCGGCTCTAGCTCCACTTATAGAGTAGTTTCTTTTGTGGGTTGAAATCATTTTGGAAACCCTTTTGCAAAAAACAACTCTAATAAGAGTTTTGTTAGAACTTATACCAAATTTACGAGGAAATCAAAGTCTATAAGAACCGTATTTGTACGGCTCCTGCTCCTCAAATAAACGGCCAAGTCTCCTCGGAACTTCTTCGCCCAAGCCCACCCACTATTTGGCATGGTTTCGTGACAGGAGTAGTCGCAAGGAGGTAGCTAGACCTGGCGACCAAACGCCCTTACAATTTGCTGATCAATGGTATGTACTGTACCTTGTATTAACAAAAAAAAAATCAAAGCGCAATAAGATTTTGTTTTGTTTTCCTTTGAACGGATTATTATTTTCCATTGAGCGCGCTTTGTATATATGCCGTGCATAATAATAGTAAAATAAGTTCCTGATTGATTGATGATGCACTGAAACAGGATGTGTACTGTAAAATAGGTCGTGGTCGTGCTAGTACGTACATGCATACTCCAAAAAAAAAAAAGTCGTGATGTTGTCGGCATGTGTACTGTTCCCGTACGTACCGTAGCGGTCCTTCTGAGTTAGCGGCGGTGAACTAGGGATGGATTAAGGAAGACAGCGACGGGGAGGTCAATGGTCCCTCCTGCTAGCTGCTGGCCGTCGTCAACAGGTCTCTGCTAATAAAAGCCATATATTGGTCCATTCCTGATCTGGTAGGGTCACTCACTCACAATACACACACACATACTCCACCAAGGCCACCGGCATTTGATATCTTTCTCTTTCTTCTCTCTATATTTGCCTAGCTACTTGCTCGATCATAATAGCTATCTCTCTGTATGTGTATGGACCACTCCACCACCAGCAGCTTGCTTGATCCCTCAACACACATGTGTAGGATACTACTGATATTATTTGATCATAGCATAGCATAGCATAACATCAAGAGGGGCTACCTTGCTGTGAACCATAACAGGCCTGGCGGTAGGAGTAGTGGGCAAAATATCCGATATCCAATCCTCGAACCCGAAGTACCAATATCCGAAATATGCGATCATAATTTCAAACCTAAATATTAATTCGGGTAATGTTCCCGGTACCTGGATTACCTGAAATGTCTCAAATCTTTGCTCTTCTATTCCAAATATGAAGACATTAAGTGATTTTGTGCGGTGTAAATCTACTATTTGGTATGACTCAATATATATATATATAGATCTATGGTAGCCTGAGGATTGATTTCTTGTTTATTGATGTCAAGACGTGAAACAACTAAAATTCTGTAAAAAATTGTTTGGTGAGATCACGTGTTTTTAGCTAGTAAAGTTTGGTGATAAATTAAGTTTGCTGAGATCACTAGTAAGTTTGGTGAGAACCTAGGATCTTGCGCCCAAAAGGAGATTTTGGTGAGATGCACTTTTAGTAGCCCAGGTTGGATGGATTTTCGGCCCAGTGACGGAATCCGGTCAAATGGAACAAAAAAAAAGTGGAAAGTTAGGATGGTTTACTGGGGGCCCAGTTGGGTTTCGGCCCAGCAAAGAAATCAAGACTTCGGGTTTTGGATGGGATTTAGCGGAACAGTTTAAAGAGCACACAAAAACGCGGCATGCATGTTTCACTTTATATACATATACATATACATATTATTTATGCAACAACAAATAATAATCCCTTTTTATCAAAGTGATAAGTGTAAACTGTTTTTTGTTTTATCAAACATCTATTTTAAATTAACTTTATGAGTAAAGCTATTTTTTCAACTCTAATAAAGCTAAAAAAAAACTACCTTATTTCAACTTCTTTCCTCATTTCTATTTATCATTCATGTATGAAGCTGTTGGTGAAGTTATTAGCAAATAGTTTTTTTTCCAAAGCAGCTCAACTTCATATAAAAATTATTTTAAACTAAGGATCTGTTTGACACAAAACTTCATATCTCTATAAGATAAGAAGAAAAAATAGCTTTATCTATGAAGGTGTTTTAAAAATAATTATTTGGAGAAAAAACTAATAATCATAAATTACTTTCTTTATTTTAAATTATAAGTTATTTTAAAAATCTTGAAATGTTTAGACTGTCCAAGATTATTAATGCCTCGGTGGGAAGGAGCGGAGGGAGTACGGATTACGTGGTGCTGTAGCAGGTAGGCAGAGTCCACGCGGGCCCACGTGGCCAGTTACAAGTTACTCCTGCCTTCTAGTAGCAGTTTCCCGTACGATGTGATACGTACACGGCTGGGAACATGAGAGGAGGTGGGCCCACACCACACCACACAACAAACAAAGCATCGCACTACACCACCATTCCACAGCCTTCTTCCCCGGCACGTTCCAGTACCCCATCCTCCTTCACGTCGTCGCCACTGCAGATCCGGCACCGGCCCCGACCGATCGATCCCCACTCCCCTCAGCGAGGCGCGTGCAGGTGAGCGATGATCCCCGGCCCTCCCCCACCCCCCTCCCCTCCCCTGCCTGCTTCCCCCCTCTGCGCTGCGCCTGCGCTGATCTGATTCCATTTGTCCGCAGAGAGCCGAGTCGGACCACCACACGAGGCGTCGTCGTCGCGGAGCGATCAGAGGCCGCCTCGTCTTCTTCCTCCTCCCCCGCCCACCTTCTCTCTCGGTAAGGGATCCCGCCCGGCCTTTTTACTCGTCCTGTTCCGCGGCGTCGTCTTCTGCTTTGGTATGGTAATTTCTTCGTCCTCACCCCCCGTTGGAGTGAGTGAGTGAGTGAATGAGAGCCCCGTCCGTAGTTTCCATCGCCCCGTCCCCAGCGAGCGGCCTCACCGCACTAACCCAACCTCTTCTTCACGCTCTTCCGGGATCCCGGGGTGGCAGCCTCCTCTGCAGCTGCCGCTGCTGCTGCTGGCTCCATCCAAACACCCCCTTCCGATTTTAATTTCTTAATTAGTGTAATAAATAATAAATATATTTTCCCTCTCTTGCGGCGTTGGCCTGCTGCTCTGCTGCAGCGCATCACACACAGTGCACCAGCAAGTGCCACGCCTCCACAGCCTCACCTCACATGCCCCCTCGTTTATCTATCTATCTGTCAAACCCGCGCCATGCCATGCTCTCTCCGCCACTGGAGTCCCCATCCGTCGCATTCAGTTAAATTGCAGGTTCCCGGCACGGAGAAATCCATCCATACCGGCGGTCACGTCCGTTCTTTCGTTCCATTTAAATCCCACTTGTTTTACTTACTACTACTACTATACCATATCTAACTATCTATCCTCACCAAGTCATGGACCCCGTTGCCCATCATCATCTCCTGGTCAACTTCGTGGCTTCTTCTATCTACTTATAATAAAGTAAAGCAAGCCCCCAATTTAGAATCTAATAATGCCGTCCTGTCACGCGCATCAGCTTCTGGCTGGTTCTACACGCCAGCCCACCTTCCTTGCACTTGGTCTCGGTCTCCCTGCTTACTGTTATTATCTTATAAATATAACTGTCCTTTGAAAGGTCCTTGCTTTGGCAGCGTAGCCCTAAGCCTAAGCCATCGCTGCTCATATTCTAAGCAGATCGATCCCACCCATATTAAACATTTCTTAAATTTTGGCACTAGTGGTTACAAGAACACCCTTTTACCAATCCGTTATGCTGCCTAGTGGCGTGGTAAAACTGGTACCCCCACGGTAGTAGTTCCCCATCATGGATCATCACCCATGTTGCACTCACTCAATGCTGTTATTATGTACAGATTCAGGTGCATCAGAGTTGTTACTTTTATAACATGCCAACATGCATAACCCTGTGCTTACTTTTTAGTATGCAGTAAATTTCGTCAAAAAGTTACTTTCAATGCTCCAGATATAGCAGAAAACCGTATAGGAACAAAAAGTCACTGATGATAATTCAGAGTTCACACATGTCAGTTCTAAAAAGGGTTGCTACAACTACAAGTGTCACCACGGAAGTGATTTCTGAGTCTGTTAAAGTTTAGGTCTATTGATGTGACAAGTGCCTCTAGTCTCACTGCTATCCCCGCCATCAAAACCGTGGTACTTGTGTTGTTCTGACTTTCTGACTCCTTGTCGTCATGATGCCCTGGGCAGCTCCATCCATTGCTTCACCTAAAGTAAAGCAAGCTGCAATTTTCTAGCATCATTTTGCTCTGCCGTGTTCGACATGAGCATCGTACCTTTATATTATTGAGCTCTGGAAGGTTCTTGCTTCGACATAGAGCTAACTCTTAATCTGTCTGCTCAGATGCTGAGCTCATCGATAACACCCTAATGTTGTTACTCTTTATGTAGTATTTAGAATAATGCCTTTTTCCTTTCCATTATGCTGCCTAGTGGTGTGGCACCCACAATATATTCCCTCATCATGAATCATCACCCATGTTGCACTCACTGACTCTCTCAATGTTGTTATGTACAAATTCAAGTGCATCAGAGTTGTTACTTTTATAACATGCCAACACGCATAACCCTGTGGTTTTAACTTTTATGCAGCCAAATTTGTCAAGTTACTGTCAATGCTCCAGATATAGTGGAAAACCATGGGAGAAGTTAGTGATGATAATTCCAACATGTCCTTTCTAAAAAGAATTGCTACAAGTGACGTACCGCTGCTGAAAGAGTATGGTGTGAATGGAGTTGTCATCGCCCTGCTTCTGGCTGTAGTTACTCCTGTCTTGCTTTCAATGATGTTTGGCAAGAAGACAAAGCAAAGGGCGGTGCGAGCTGATGTGGGTGGAGAGGAGGGATTTGCCATGCGGAACAGTAGGTTTTCCTCCTTGGTTGAAGTCCCATGGGAGGGCGCCACCACAATGGCAGCTCTGTTCGAGATGGCCAGCAAAAAGTACTCTCGACGGAGGTGTCTTGGCATGAGGAAGCTAATTAAGAGGGAATTTGTGGAATCTTCTGATGGTAGGAAGTTTGAGAAACAACACCTTGGTGAATATGAATGGGATAGCTACGCTGAGGCATTTAATCGCGCATGTAATTTTGCTTCTGGACTTATCAAGATGGGCCACGACCTAGATAGTCATGCTGCTATTTTCTCTGATACAAGAGCTGAGTGGATCATTGCTGCTCAGGTAATCATATTATGCATGCCATTGTATCAGGTCATTTGCTGGAACTTGTGAAACTCTCTGACTGTGGTATAATCTTTTTTTTTCTTTTAGGGATGCTTCCGACAAAATTTAACGGTTGTAACAATATATGCATCTCTTGGTGAGGATGCACTGGTGCATTCACTAAACGAGGTACTGTGGATTTGGTGCACTGTTATACATTTTTTGTGTGTGTGTTTGTGTGTTGGGGGTCATCTTTCCTTGCACTCTATCCAGTTGAGAACTATGCAATACCATTTCTCTAAACTCTTCATTTAACTTGATACCTTTAGAAAAAACCTGTATGTCAGCTGTTTATAAGCAGTGACGGAGCTTCAAAGTGGCACGGTCTGGCCACCGCCATACCTTGAGTCCAGCCAATACTGTACTAAAGTATTTCAGTTTCATTAGTCTAGGTATTGTGGAATGCAGCTCATCGTTTTATTTGCTAGCTACGCCATACCTTGTTTTTCATCTGTCCTCCGCCACTGTTTATAAGTGCTTGATGCCTGTATCTGAAAGTGCTTAGTGCTTACCGGTATACATTATTTGGTGCCCAAGTGTTCAATTATTGGAGGAATTCAATGAGCAGCAATTCGTTTGGTCACACATCTTAAATATACTCTTCTGTTGAATTTCAGACACAGGTTTCCACTCTGATATGTGATTCGAAGCAACTTAAGAAGATACCTGCAATCAGCTCTAAATTGCAGAGTCTTAGGCATATTATCTATATTGAGGATGAACCTGTTGAGGCTGAGACACTGAACCAAGTGAAGCATCTGACAACATTGTCCTTCACTGAATTAGAGGAGCTAGGAAAGACATCTCATATTGATGCAAGGTTACCTTCAAGCTCTGATACTGCAGTTATCATGTATACAAGCGGAAGTACTGGTCTTCCCAAGGTATACCGTTGATCAAAGATTTTGCAATTTCTGATGCATTCATAATCTTGTAATTTGCATGAACATAAATAAAAAAGATAAAAGGCGATTGGTGCTGAATAAAAAATCAGAACCAATTGCTTGGATATATATATATGGTCCTTGATAAAGAATCTACAGTGGCAGGACCAATTGGGTCATTAATAGTGATGCGGGCAAATCAGCCACATCTTAATGTTCATTGCAGCTATTTTTTTCGTCTAATGCATAGATAATAACTGACACTACAAAATTTATACTGGACAAATCTTTCACTTGACATTGCTTCTAAAATATGCATAGATATCAAAACTCTGGTGCAAGTGCACTTAAATGCGTAATATCAAGAGTAGTTTTCTAGAGTTTATCACGCCACATCGACTAGTTAGTTATATATATTGTAGCATGTTAGAGGCTTGTTTCTTCCTATGATTTTTATTGCTGAAATCATTGATTTACCAGGCGTTTTCTCTGCTTTAATTTAGTTATTCATTTTGTTGTAGGGTGTAATGATCACACATGGGAACATGGTGGCCACAACTGCAGCAGTCATGACAATAATCCCAAACCTTGGCATGAATGATGTTTATCTGGCTTACCTTCCATTGGCTCATGTCTTTGAACTAGCAGCAGAGGTGATATACATTATAATTCATGTACATGTAGTTTTACAAGAGTTGTCGCTATCTTTAATGATGTGATGTTGTCAATCCAGACTGTCATGTTAGCTTCTGGTACTGCTATTGGATATGGTTCAGCATTGACTATGACTGATACATCAAACAAGATTAAGAAGGGGACAAAAGGAGATGTTTCTGCACTGAATCCTACTCTTATGATTTCAGTTCCTGCAATTTTGGATCGTATCAGAGATGCAGTGTTTAAGAAAGTGAGTTTATTTCCTGAATTTTATATTTCCACCAAATGCCATTGATTAGCATTGTTCCCGTTAGAATATTCATGTATATGGTAATTATAACCTAGTGTACAGTGCTTTGTGTAAACGTTCCTTTGTATAGTCATCCCTTGTGCTCAACTCTTTGTGATACAACTATGCGCAGTTGATTTGATAAAATTGTCACATAACTTGAGCAAGCTTTAGATTTTGAGTACCTCCCTCTTGTGGCATATATTGTGACACATATAAGTTTGTGGCTAGAATATATCACTGTTAAGAGAGTTCATTTGTTTCATGTGGTAGGATTTCTACGCCAGTTATACAAGGTCACATACCATACAGACCACCATGCTTCTTTGAATTAGATTTGCACAACGATTTTCAATGACACATAATTAACTGCCCTCAATGGCATTAATCACATGGGATCATGAGTTAGCAATTAACTATTTTTTGTTGCGAAAATTAA
Organism: Microstegium vimineum; assembly: GCA_022036555.1. Taxonomy (NCBI): domain Eukaryota; kingdom Viridiplantae; phylum Streptophyta; class Magnoliopsida; order Poales; family Poaceae; genus Microstegium; species Microstegium vimineum. The sequence continues at coordinate 51,510,557 of CM039133.1, read as the reverse complement.
TGTTTCTATTTCTCTTTCCAGGTTGGTGAGAAGGGTGGTCTGACAAAAAAGCTGTTTGATTTTGCATATAAGCGAAATCTTGCAGCAATTGAGGGGAGTTGGTTTGGATCTTGGGCACCGGAGAGGATGATATGGGACAACATTATTTATAAACCAATACGGGCAATGCTTGGAGGACGTGTAAGATTTGTTCTTTGTGGTGGTGCACCTCTATCAAGTGACACACAAAGATTTATGAATATATGTCTAGGGTAATGTCTTCTGCCCTGCTTATCTCAAATTACGATTTATTACCTTGTCTGATTGAATGGATGGTATAATGTGATTCTTAGTTATGGAACAGTATATCGTTGAGATTCTATATGCCGCTAGGCTCAGAATCTTCAACTAGTTGCTATACAGGAAACTCTTGAGCATAGTTACTGAGTGATCTTGATTCGTAGCAGCTGTAAAGTTATTCCCATGCATTTAACTAGTGATTGTTAGACTGAATTTGCAATCATAGTTTGCTTATAAGAACTCTTGACTAGTGTTCTCATTGAATGTACACAAATGACAAATTTGGCATGCTCATATTAGGTCCAGGTCCATGTCATCCTGATTCTCAGTCATTATCAGTTGGGTTAGTTCATTCTAAAATATCTAGAGTTATTGTTCTGAATATCCTTGCGAATTCAAAGGTGATAAACTGAAGAATACTAATCAGTGGAACTTTCTATATTCAATGAATCAATGGCATATGTAACCTATGAACTTTCCTAATAAGGTAAGGTGTTTCCTTTGTTTCTTGTCCTTATATATCCCACTTAATTGTTGTTGCAGTGTCCCAGTGGGTCAAGGCTATGGATTGACTGAAACTTGTGCTGGAGCAGCTTTCGCTGAATGGGATGACATAAGTGTGGGTCGTGTTGGTCCTCCACTTCCTTGCTGCTATGTCAAGGTTTGTGTTTACGAATTTGATGTTTGCTGGATCTGTTAACAAATATAGTTGATATTCATGTGGCAGATGTAACAGATGAAACCTGCATTAAGAAGAATGAGTGATAGATTTAGGCGTGTCTGGGATGCTTGGCACCTTTTTCTGGATCCACTTTATCAATCACGTAGCTTAGAATTTTAGTTTTTCCAATGGAATGCTCAAACCCGTTGCCCCCAACTGTTTGATTCCCTAACGAGTACACTGAACACTTCTGAAATGTGAAATATGTTCCCTTTTTTTCGTTGAACCAATGTAGCTTGTTTCATGGGAAGAAGGTGGTTATAGAATTTCTGATTCTCCGATGCCAAGAGGAGAGGTCGTGGTTGGTGGACACAGTATAACAAAAGGTTATTTCAACAATGAAGCAAAGACGAATGAAGTATATAAGGTAAGACTCTACTAGAAGTCCAGAGCATTATAGCCTTAGAGTTGTCACTTTATTTCCATTTCGTATGGCTTACAGGTTGATGAGAGGGGCATACGCTGGTTCTACACTGGTGATATTGGTCAGTTCTATCCTGATGGGTGCCTTGAGATTATTGACAGGAAAAAAGATATAGTAAAGCTTCAGCATGGAGAATATGTGTCTCTTGGCAAGGTTTGTTTTTCTTTTGAAAAAAAAGGTCTACTGTGAATATTTTGTTGAAAGAGTGATTTACCATCTCTCTTTGCAGGTTGAATCGGCTCTAGCAACAAGCAGTTATGTGGAGAACATCATGGTCTATGCTGATCCATTTCATAATTATTGTGTTGCCCTGGTTGTTCCAGCACACCAGGCCTTGGAGAAGTGGGCTCAGGATTCTGGGATAAACTATAAAGGTTTTGAAGAGCTTTGCCAGAATGATCAAGCAGTTAAGGAGGTTCAGCAATCACTATCAAAGGTTAGACATAACTGACTTTGTCTTACTCTTACATACATAGACTAAAAAATTGTACTAACATAGTTGCTGCGTCAAAGGAAGAGTACCTCATTGGTTTACATAGGCACAATTTTGTGTTTCAGAGGTTGCAGTGTGTTTTGGTTTACCTTTTCTAGTAGCAGTAGCAAGCTAGCAACAATCATGTGCCTTGAAATCTTTTTACCATGGTGTGAGCGTACTGTACCCACATGTTAGTCATGCTAGGTTTTAGTTTATGTTGCAACGGTGGATTAGAGCCTATGTGGTCCATTTTTATTTATAGATTTAGAGGTGTCATGTAAGGTGACCTGATCCAACTGTGCAGGCCGCGAAATCAGCGAGGCTCGAGAAATTCGAGGTGCCAGCGAAGATCGTGTTGTTGCCTGAACCATGGACACCGGAGTCCGGGCTGGTGACGGCAGCGCTTAAACTGAAGAGGGAGCAGATAAAGACCAAATTCAAAGACGGTTTGGACAAGCTCTACCACTGAAGAAGCGACGAGAGGACGGTTTGCTGCACCTACGCGTCCAGAAGCTTGCGTTGCCTAGAGCTTCCTGGATGGGAACTAACTGTGACCTGCACGAGTGGTGTTGTGTGCGTGTATCCCTGCCGATACACAGGAGTTTGTTCTTCTGTGAGGAAAAATAAGCCCAGTGTTGGAACGATCTTGATTTGTATAGCTTCACGTCGTGGGATTTTAATTTTGTTCCAGCGGTCGACATAGAAGATGCTCAATTTCACGTCCGTTTACGGCCAGTGTTCCTTTTTCCCTTGTTGAGTTACGTATGACGCTATATAAATATATTGTAAATGTTTTTGTTTATTCAAACTAGGCTTAAAAATGATGTTTCTTTTGGATATTTGTTGCTTGATATCTGTCATGTGTGCAACACTGCCAACAGCACTTGCTGCTTTGTAAATGTTGCTTGATACCGAGGATGAGGTGAACACGAGTGATTGGATGGATGGTGGTCACTGAAATGGATTAGTCTGATGTATCTGTATCTGTATCTGTATGCAAGGATAGGAGCTTCGATGTTGTGCAAGGTATATATGAACTTGACGTGCACAAGTGGAACCAAATAAATTGGTCGTCACAGGGGGAAACCCAAATAAATTGGAACGTCGATGGCAGAAATAAGGAAAGAAGCCCAGAAGATGAGGCCCGGCCAAAATAAGAGTATCCAGCTCGACCCACCAAAGGTATGGCTTTTTTTTTGAAAGAGTCTGCCAGGGAGTCAAAGGGCTCGTTGAGCCAATACGCACATGGGCCTGAATGCATCTTCTCCGAAAGGAAAAGGTCTAATCTGCCTGTCTAATTAATCTAATTGCAACCCAGTTTTCTTTACCACCTAGTTGGAAGATGTTTTTTTGGTGTTTTTTAGGGTAGTTTTGCTGATGTGGCTTCACACTAGAGAGGATAAATCAAACTTAAAAGTCCAGAGAAGTAAATTGGGCTACAAATGATTTTAAAAGTATCTAAAATCATTAAAAATAAAAAAATAAATTTGTATAAATACTTTTAGATGGAAAAATAATACAATTAAAATCAAAATTTGATGTAATGTTAGAAAATTTGTTTTACCTTAGAAACTTATGAAACTATTTTTGGAGTTTTCCCCCTAAAATCATGCTCTATCAGTCTATCTTATGCATGCATGCATGTTTCATGCGCGCCTGCTTGTTTGTTAGCAGTGGGGCGCGAGCGAGCACGACCCCCGGGGGGCGCGCGAGCACGGTCGCCGGGGCGCAAGCGGGACACCTGGGGCGCGCACGATCTCGATCGCTGAGGCACGCGCGAGCACGGCCGCCAAGGGCGAGCGCGGCCGGGACTCCTGTGGGCACGTTGAGTAGGGGAGAGAAGAAAAGGGAGAGGGAAGAAGAAGAGGGCAGGGGCAAAAAGGACATTTCATCGCTCTTCTCTCACCTCCAAAGTCAGAAACGAATATTTTAATAGGTCCGGTGTCCGTCATCAAATTTACTAGAAAACAGAGTGAGTAATCTTTATATTCTCAGTGTCCGCCAGCAAATGGAGATCACTTTGCATGTCTTGTGGCCAATTCTCCCTATATAAAAAAGGTTTGTGTAGTAGTATAAGCAAACCACCAAACAGAAAGTCTAAGGGAGAAGTAACCTATCGTGAATGGCAGCATCCATGCATATGCATGGTGGTTTTGTGGTCCAATTCAGTTATTCTGAGGAAGATGAGAGCACAAATCTGTAAGGATAACTGAATTGGACCACATGATGTGTAGTAGTACGTGAGGTACGATCGAATAGTGGGATGGAATCTGTAATAATCATACATGGAGCAGAGGAGCATGTAGCTGCACGTCGTGGATGCATCCCAGCTTCAACTGTTGCTTCTGCTGCTGTTGACACAAAAAGCGTCAGGATCTGCGAACACCTCGGGCTTATATCCGAATTCGATATCCGAGGGCGTGCCAGTCGATTTGACCAGTTAATCGACAAGGACGATAAATAGAACAAGATCCGAACGAGACAACGGCGATGCGCCCAGATGTCAAGGCTCAAACCTGATCAGGATAACTAGAGTAGAGCTGAACGAGACGACAGCGATGCGCCCGGACGTCAAGGCTCAGATTGCTCAAACGCGAAACTTGCAAGGGTTGACGGAGGTCGATGAGATGCAGCCCGTCGAAACATAAAGAACTCGTAGATAATTAAACCTAATGCGGTAAATGTAAATTACTGGTAAAATAGATAAAAAGGTAATTGATTTATTTGATATGTTTGGATATATTTTTTTCTCACAACCCCTAGGTACATATTTATACTCCGGCAATAGGAGTTGTAGACAGACACGACTCGTACCTTTCCTAAACAAAACAAACTCCTATTTTAAAGGAAATAACTGACTCGCGCAGGAGTCGGACCCAAATAACAATAATATTTATCTAAACAAACACCTATATTTTTAAGGAAACAAACGACTCGTGCAAGAGTCAGACTCAAACTTCTATAACAATACTGGTATAAGATCACCAGTTTTCTTATGTCTTCTCTCCGATGAAACTTTCCATTGACATATTCTTCCGATCCGCAACTTTCTTTTAGCGCCATCGGCAACTGTATGCTCACGTTAGCCATGTCATCCTGCTTCCATCGGCAGCATCTACCATTCATCGGCAGCTTTCCATCTTCATTGGCAATATTCTCTCTATCAGCAACAGGCTTTGACTCTTATCGGCAACGCTTCCTTGCCCCCATCGGCAACATCTTGCCTCCATCAGCAACATCGCTGTTTTCATCACATCGGTAATGAGCTTTGGTTCTTATCGACAATGTTCTTTCTGTCGGCAACATTCATATCTCTATCGACAACATCCCCTTGCCTTCATCAACAATGTCTTCCTGCCTCAATCGGCAATAAGTCCCTGTCTGCATCAGCAACATTCTTGCCTTTATCGGCAATCTGACAGGTAATATTCCAATGCCGATAAGGAACGACAACTAGCCTTTTGTCGATCGGCACAATCCTTAGATCATATTGACACGTGCCAAAAAAATGATGTCAACACATGCCCCCCAATTTCGCAGTATAAGATATCTTATGCATCGAAATTTCTTCTACTACAATCTCCTCTTCCAAGATGCCTGCACTACTTCCTTGACTATTGCACATAAGCATTGCAAAACCACTCTCATAATCTTTCAGCTTGTATCAAATATTTCCTTTTGCAGCCAACAAATTCATCGGCAGCGCTGCTCCCAGTGCATAAACTCTTCACTCAGCCTGCTGATGCCCCCCAAGTGTAACAGTTAAAACGCCTGGGCTCACCAAGTGCTGCTCCCAAGCCAAAATGCCCAAGACCATCGACTCTAGTTACGCTATTGGTAACATATTGACATCTGCCGATGGATCCTCATCTTTACGTTTTGGCCTTCATCGCTTATCTAAAGATTTCTCTCTGGAAGGATTTTTATCGTGACACAAATCTTCTTGGCGCTCGCGCTGCATCCTCCTTATTTGAGTCTTTGTAAGACCCTTGAGGCACCATTGAGGGAGCTTAGTTCTCCAAACAGGCTGGTACTGTTTCTTATTGCTTGTATCTGCACCACCCCTTATGTTTGGATCTTTAGAGAATATTTCTTCATCGGACACTCTTGCATCAGCCATCTCCTCAAGCTCTTCTCGATAAATACGCTTGCCAAGCCTGTCATGTACGCTGAGGTTGCCCCCCAGCCGATCATGTGCTGATCCTTTTTCTCTGATCGGCCTGCCATAGCTTGATGTCCGATCGTCAAAACAAGGTTTCTTTTCTGACCGATTGGCAGGGTAGTACCCATTGCATTCAGAACAATTATCGGCAGTGGGTAGCTTGATGCCTTCTTCCCAACAATGAACAAAGAAGGGACATCTCCAATGATCTTTATGCCGAAGCCACTCTTGGTGCCTTTCTTCTTCCTACCGCCGATATCGCTTCTCCTGCGATTGCCAATAATCTTGTCGTGGCCGTCTATGCGTGATTATAACACCATGAGATCTCCTGGTGTTACTGCTTTCATCGGCAACCCTCTTGCCTTTCCTATCATCGACAAACTTCTTCCCTGTTACTTCATACGCAACTATCTTATGTTCAGGGTCTACCGATGCACTTTTCTTGGCAGCTTCCGATGTCAGCACCTTAGTTTTCCCACTAGTCTCCACCATATTATTTGAAAACGGGTGCTGGTCAATCGGCTTCTGGGCTTTGGAATTTTCAAACTTGATTCGCCTAGATTCAATTTCCGATTGCAACTGCTGCCTAAAGACTTTGCAATCATTGGTACTGTACGAAGTTGCATTGTGCCACTTGCAGTACCTGATCCTTCTGAGCTCTTCGGCCGATGGAATTACTTGGTTAGGCGCCAGCCTAATCCTCCCTTCTTGAAATAATAGGTCAAACATCCTATCGGCCTTGGTGATATCAAAGATGAATCTCTCAGCTTCTTTCTGGTCGAACGGATAAGATATCGGTTTTTTATTCTCTACCCATTCAACTAAACTGATACTTGCTTCTTCGTCTGAATCTATCTTCTTAGTTAAAGACACCTCCTTATCCCAATTTTCTCTAGGCTCGAAAATCTTGGTGTCTTGATCGGCAACCCTTTGCACAGATGGCTCAAGCTTTCAAACTCTTGAGACGCGTACTTGTCCCTGATATGCGGTAGTAGTCCCTGGAAAGCCAAATCTGCCAGTTGCCAATCATCAAGTACCAGGCTGTAGCACTTGTTCTTTACGTCTCGCAGCCTCTGAACAAAGCTTTCCACCGATTCATCATTACGCTGCCTCAGCTTAACTAAATCGGTAAGCTTCTTCTCATGCACGTCAACGAAGAAGTATTTATGAAACTGCTTCTCCAGATCGGCCCATGTGATTATAGAGTTCGGAGGCAGTGAAATGAACCACGTGAACGCCGATCCAGACAATGATGATGAGAACAATCTCACACTTAGCTCTTCTCTGCTGGCAGCTTCTCCACACTGGATAATGAAACGGTTGATGTGCTCCGTCGTTGACGTGTCACCTTGGCCAGAGAACTTGGTAAAATCCGGCACCTTGTATCGATTTGGAAGAGGGATTAAATCGTATCCCGGAGGGTATGGCGGCCGATAAGAGTATGTGTTAACCTTGGGTTTAATGCCGAATTGTTCCTTCATCACTTCAACAATCTTATTGGCCCAGTACGCATCCTGTTCTTGCCGACTCATTGGTTGGACGTTGACCGGTGGAGTTGACTGATACGCCCCTTCAGGTCTTGGTGGCAAAGTGCTTGAAGTAATTGGTGCATGCGCAGTACCAGTCATCTGAACATTATGAATCGGCTGATTGGCCGATGGGTAGCTTTGCACACTCACTGGATTATGCTGTGGCATTATATTCATCGGTTGTTGTACCGATGCTCCACCTTGAGCATTTGCCAAGTATTGATCCCGGGTTGTACCACCTGATGCTGAATTGGTGGTGGAGCAGTCCAACCAAGATTGTAAATCATCGGTATATAATTCACCGATGGCTGATAGCTAACTGGAGCGTGTCGCTCCTGTATTCTGGAGCAATCAATAATTAGACTGCCTTGAGGCCTTGGTGCTCCAGCTTGAGGATTTGCCACAACCATAGGCTGACTCGTATTTGCAGGACCCTGCTGCATCGGTAAAGAACTTGCCGATGGTGGCATTAGAGGCATTTTAGGTATCTCCACCTGAAGCTCTTCTGACGGCAATTGCATACTTGGAGCAGACGTAGCATAATGCATCATGAGATTCATCAGCTGCGAAGACACTGCCGATGCCATAGGACTATTCCATGTTGTACTATTACTCTGGATTAGATTGGAATCAACAGATAGATTTGGAGGCATACCGTATCCCCACCAGTTGACGGGAGTTGGCTGACTCTTAGCTGCGGGTCCTGACATTGCCGATGCCACCAGATCTGTATTCAACGGAGTGACGCTTGCAGGGCTCGATCTTGGTGACGTAGCCACATCGGCAGACGGATCCACAGGAGTGGAAGACACCATTGGAACTGCCGATGGGTTTATAGATGCCGATCCAGGTTGATACGCTGGACCAACATAACGGGGTGCATGTCCCCCCTTGAAAGATTGCATGACAGCATTGTATACAGTATTGGACAACACGTTGGAGTGGTTAACTAAAGCATGATTTAAGGCAGAATTAACCATCTCTTGTAATTTACCAGGATCGGTGTCGAAAGTGACCTACCGTGGCAACGGCGGATCTTGCTTCTGGTGCTTCGCCGATTCTGTTTAGGCTGAAGGACTTGAGATATAACTGTTTGTACTCTTCCATAGCCCGCTCCATAGCTTGCTTCTGATCATCTCTCAGATTTGCTTCGGAGACTTCAATGACGTTCCTCGGATTGATCTCAGCAGTATTGTCCATTAAGCTTGTAATGGGTTAAACCGTGGCCAAAAGATGTGATATTGTCCCACTAGGCGTGCCAAAAGAGGTGTTGACACAAAAAGCGTCAGGATCTGCGAACACCTCGGGCTTAGACCCGAATTCGATATCCGAGGGCATGCCAGTCGATTTGACCAGTTAATCGACAAGGACGATTAATAGAACAAGATCCGAATGAGACAACGGTGATGCGCCCAGATGTCAAGGCTCAAACCTGATCAGGATAACTAGAGTAGAGCTGAACGAGACGACAGCGATGCGCCCGGACGTCATGGCTCAGATTGCTCAAACGCGGAACTTGCAAGGGTTGACGGAGGTCGATGAGATGCAACCCGTCGAAACTTGAAGAACTCATAGATAATTAAACCTAATGCGGTAAAGGTAAATTACTGGTAAAGTAGATAAAAAGGTAATTGATTTATTTGATATGCTTGGATATATTTTTTTCTCACGATCCCTAGGTACATATTTATACTCCGGCAATAGGAGTTGTAGACAGACACGACTCGTACCTTTCCTAAACAAAACAAACTCCTATTTTAAAGGAAATAACTGACTCGCGCAGGAGTCGGACCCAAATAACAATAATATTTTTCTAAACAAACACCTCTATTTTTAAGGAAACAAACGACTCGTGCAAGAGTCGGACTCAAACTTCTATAACAATACTGGTATAAGATCACCAGTTTCCTTATGTCTTCTCTCCGATGAAACTTTCCATCGTCATATCCTTCCGATCCGCAACTTCTTTTTAGCGCCATCGGCAACTGTATGCTCACGTTAGCCATGTCATCCTGCTTCCATCGGCAGCATCTACCATTCATCGGCAGCTTTCCATCTTCATTGGCAATATTCTCTCTATCAGCAACAGGCTTTGGCTCTTATCGGCAACGCTTCCTTGCCCCCATCGGCAACATCTTGCCTCCATCAGCAACATCGTTGTTTTCATCACATCGGTAATAAGCTTTGGTTCTTATCGACAATGTTCTTTCTGTCGGCAACATTCATATCTCTATCGACAACATCCCCTTGCCTTCATCAACAATGTCTTCCTGTCTCAATCGGCAATAAGTCCTTGTCTGCATCAGCAACATTCTTGCCTTTATCGGTAATCTGACCGGTAATATTCCAATGCCGATAATAAACAGCAACTAACCTTTTGTCAATCGACACAATCCTTAGATCATATTGACATGTGAAAAAAAAACGGTGTCAACAGCTTTGCTGCGGATGGATGGCGATAGCATTTCCGTATTGCCGTGCACGAAGCAGCTGAGTTAGCAGCCGTTGCGGCCGTCAGATGAGGGGACAGGGTGACGACAGGAGCTCTCATCAGGATCCGAGCTTGCTGTGGTGTGGGACCCACCCAGCAGATTTCAGTCAGGCTCCTGCGATTCGAGTTGACCAAGGTAGGCAGGCAAGCAGCACGCAGCACCCACGTCGTCAACCTCCGATCCGATCCCCGGCCGTCAGCGGCACCAACCAACCACGACGACGCCACGCTTCGCCGTCTCCATCTCCATCGCCGGCGGTTTCCAAACCACCATCTATATATCACGCCTTTTTTTTTTTACTTACTAATGACTACTGTACTAGATTATTAGATCACCACCACTACCTAATAAATACTTCTTCTTAACCAACTGTTTGTTTCCCTTTCGTTCAAACGGCCATTTCCTTCCTAATCCTCCCCCTTTGTTTCTTTCTTTTGCGTCTCCATCTAGCCTAGCGCGCGCGCGCTCTCTCTCTCTCCGTCTCTCCATTTGGCAGTGGCAGTCTGGCAGCCACGCACGCACGAGGCACGCCGGCTGAGACCGACCGACCGACCGCCGCCGGCCAGCTAGAGCTCCTCTCTCGCTCTCCGGCGGCCATCGTCAATCGCCATAGCGGCGGAGTCTATTGCATGAGCAGGTAAGCATTCGTCTCTTCATTATTCCTTTCTTTTCTACCACCGTACCGGTACCCATCCATCCGATTGTTAACTACAGAAGTTTCCTTCCTTCGATTATATTTCTTCAATTCGTTGCTTCTTTCCCTCTCAACTTTGATCTTCTATGTATGTTAGCATATATACATAATACATATGCTTTCATTTTCTTGCTCGAAGGAAGAGAAGGTCCGTCTTCCATGGATTTCGGCTGTCTCCTCGTCGATCGTCACATTGTTTCATTCCATTTAGTCTTTGTTACCTACAAAAGGAGTTGTTTTTTCCCCTTCTTCTCTCTTTTTCATTACTCACAAAACAATCATTATTGCAACTTTATTTTCTCTCTAATCTTCTTATATCTTCGACACCTTCCTGTTCCCAACTTACCACCAGTTATGCACTATATAATATTATATACCATGCTCATTCCGATGAAATTCATTCATTCATTCGTTCTTGCCAAGTACTCCCAATTAACTATTTAATTAATTCCAAAAGAAGAAAACAACAAATCTTGGGTCAAATCATCTTTTTTTCTTGGAAACACAGCGTCCGTTTGCTTTGATTTTGATTTGTTTTTGGACGCTTCCAAGGCCAAAAACGGCTGCCTCGGTTTCCGTGTACGATTGCTCCATTTACTACACACACTGTTACCTTATTATTATTACGATGAAGGACATGGAAGCAGCATGTTGTTCAGCTTTGACCTGTTCCTCCTGTCTGCATCTGATACAATGCTGTTTTGGAGGTTTCTGCCTTTCTGCACGCACTACTACTCGCTAGCTGTTCCATTCCAGCCCCTTCTTCATTCAAATGTGGAGTACCACCACAAGCTCAGCTGTTTTAAACACAAATAAAGCTTTTGCAGCCACCATTTCATTAGTAATTCCTAGCCTTCTTAGCTTCCCCGGTGGTGGTTCCTAGAGCAACCCTCCAATCTATGGAGGAGTGTTATTTGTTAATACAGCACGATGCACTTGTTGACAGCCTGCTATCTAGGCTTATATATATATATATATATGTAGGTTAGTTTATTCAGTTCTTGCCAACTTTATTTCCTTGCTTCCTTGCGTAGTGGAGACAGCTTGTCAAACCCCAATTTTTCTGAAGCGTCTGTCTTTTGCTCCCCTTCCTCCAGCTATTTCTTCATCCCTGCTTCCCATGCCTGCCTCCCACCAGCTAGCTGCTCCCCATCATATGCATGTAAGATCTCCAGACTCTCCCTTTTCTAGCTAGCTGCTTCCCATGCCTGGCGTTCAGGATTTGTCTTTTTTCTTTTGTTTCGTCGCTGCTCGAATTGAAAGAAAATGGTGTGCGTTCTCTGCAATGGCCATTTGGATCTACCAAAGAATATTCAGGATATAAACTACCATTCGAATATTCCTATGCTTGTGCAAACATACGCGAATCGAATCGCCCTCCGTCCTGTTGTCTCTACTCTCTAGCTTGTCCACTGGTTTTACTTTACGAGCTTTTTCTGTGGTTTGTTTCATTTTCGCCAGCACGTTAGATAATAAATGTTTCTCAAGATTCAAATTTCTTATTGATATGTTGATGGCAGCAGCAGGGCAGCAGCATCTGTGCCTGTTGTAGCCCCCAGTCGGAACTTCCAATAGGCCATAGCTGTTTTAAACCTGTCTGCTTGGTCAACTGCTACTGTTCCATTGGACCGGATCACAGCCACAAATTTGGATGATATGTCCGACATGTAGATTTTTCCATTGAGGATGGACCATATATATATGCTTCGTAATCGTCCTTACTGCATTTTTTGGTATTTTTTTTAAAAGAGTCATGACGTACTTTCTGGCAAAAAAAAAGACCTTTTGTAGTAGAGATGTTTTTAGTTCAGCTAGTTCTTTTCCTGTCAGCAGCTGCTCGGTTGAAATTTTCCACTTTGTCCATTCTATTCTGTAACTGTATCTTGCAGAAGACAGACACTGTTCCGTTTGGTGATCTGTTGAGACTCTTTTTTTTAGATAATGGATAATAAAATATCCGGTCTCTACATCCTTGGATATACATAGCCTAAACTTACAGAAATCCAACTTCAAAAACAGAAAGAACAAGCCACGGTCTAACAATGACCAGGAAACTAGAGCAAACAGTATAATTGTTTCCACCCTTTATTTGAAAAGTCTAAAGCAATTGTCTCTAATCTCTTGCTTATTGACGAAAGGATGTCTTCGGCTTGCACATCACGCTGCAATTGGGACCAGAAACGAAGCCATTATGCACCCCTGAAAATAACCTACATAAAAGAGTTATTTTTGAGTTTGTTAAAAATCACATCATTCCGGCAACGTCAAATTGCCCAGCAGATCACAGCCACTCCAACCCAGATCAGCCCTCTAAGCCCTTTGTGTTGATTCTGAAACCAAGAACCGAACATGTGGTTTATAGACCTTGGTGGAGTTAAATTAGTGGCGTAAAAAATCATCCTCCAAACTACTTTGATAAATGGGCAGTCGATGAATAAATGTTGAATAGTCTCATTCATATTATAACAAATACACTTCTGACTCCCTTTCCAATTTCTTCTAGAGAGATTGTCCTTGGTTAAGACCACTCCCCTTTGTAGAAACCGCAGGAAGATTTTAATCTTGAGAGGGATTTTTATTTTCCAGAGTTTCTTTCTCGGAAAAGAGAGACGTGTATCGAGGAGATGGAGATACAACGATCGGACAGAAAATAACCCGGATTTGGTTAAATTCCATCTAAAGAAATCCGAACCCTCTATCAAATGAACATGTGAGACCTGAGCCACTAAATTAATCCATTGTACCAGTTTATTTCCCACCAGCGCCCTCCGAAAGGAGATATTTAAGGGCGTGGAGGCAATCACCTTCGCAACAGTTGCATGGCGATCACGCACTATATTAAAAAGATAAGGGTATTGACATTTTAGAGGTCTATCTCCTACCCATGTATCCTCCCAGAATCTTGTGTTGGCCCCATCTTTAATATCGAAAGAATCTTTAGTCAAGCCCTCATCTTAAATGAGAATCATGGGGTTTGGCTGTAATTTGGGTTAGGGTTTTCGAGCGAAGGTATTTGTTCGTTAGTATGGACTGCCATGTGCCGTCGGTGTTAAGAAGATTAACCAACCACTTAGCCAAAATGCATTTCTTATGTTCAGTTAGGTTAATATTACTGTTCAAAACAATGTTTCCAAACGAGCTGCTGGTGCCTTTTCACTTTCTCGTTGTGCCTTTGAATTTCTTTTGGCTCCAGTCTTTGTCCAGAAGAACAAGTCTTTGAAATCCTTCGATTTCGTATTTTCATCACTAGACTAGACTCTTCTGCTTGGTTTCGTGTGAAGCTGAAACTTGTACCTACCTAACCTACCTATCTGACTTGTTCTGAAAACCTTCTTCATGCAGGCGTTGTCTTTGTTTTATGAACTGTTCGTTTGACGCTGGTTGCAGAAATTAAAATGAGTTCAGACATGGACAAGAGTACCAGCAGAAGGAAGAAGAAGGTAGCGTCTTTTGTATTCCATCCGGCCAAAACTTCAAATACTAGTCAGTTTACCTTTTCACAATTTTTCTTATCATTTTTGCCTCTCCTTTCCAGTTTCTCTTTCCAAAACTTCACGGAACAAGAAATTGGAATGGCTCACCAAGGCATAGCACCACAGAGTCTTTCAACAACTCCACAGGTTTTACCTAACAGCGAAGCTACCATTTTTTTCACTCTCGAGTAATCCATGAGGATCCTGTATCCCAAATCTCATGTTATAAAAAGTTACTGTATAAATTGCTGTGATAATTCCAGTCAAATTCAGACAATACTGTTGTTTTTTCAGTTGAGTTGAAAGGGTCCCCAGAACAGTCATCAGTGGCTTCCCCGTCAGCATCATCCTCATCCTTCTTCAAAAGTCTTTCGGGTATGTATGTATTTATCCCATTCTGCTCCATTAATTCTACACCCAATCACTAAATTAGCCTTTTGTCTTTCCATGTGTTATCTTAACTCTCTTGACCTTGAAGTCTAAGTCAGGTTTCCCTTTCCATTTTCTAACTTCATCTTGTTCCAAATAGATAGTAGAAGTCTAAAATTCGGCGGTTTCGGTTCCCCTGCAACAACGAGTACTACTCATATGGAAGCTTTCAGGTGAGCATGCATAGTCGGTCAGTCAAGCCACATGCAAGTTTCCAATGCCTCTACTTTTCTGTTACAAGATTCAGATCTCTTAATTTCATTTGCTCAAATTTTGATATTTTACTCTGCCTTGGATTGCTCTTATCATATCATAGGGTATTTGCAGCCACATGGAATGTTGCCGGAAAAACCCCGGACAAGGGTCTCAATCTGAATGATTTCCTGCCGTCTGATGACTATTCAGACATTTATGTGCTAGGGTATGTATGCTCAAATTTAAGCATTATTCCCATTGTCTTATCCGATTGAGATTTCTTCAGTGTCTTCTACGCAACGCAAATCTTGAGGCATCATATCTCGAGACATAACAGTCTAGCTCTGACACGTATGCTTTGCTTTCGGGCTTAAATCGTTGTCATTTTCATGTCTCCAGAACCACGAGAGATTTCAGCACATTTTCTTCTTTTTTTTTGATTTGAGGGTTGATTTCAGCACATTTAATGTTGTGCTCTTGATCGATCTTCCCGTCGTGCAAACCAATCACGATTTTGCCTTGTGGCTGTCCTGCATTTCTAGGTTCTTATTGTACTGAGTCACTGACAGTTACCTTGCAACTACGTACTAGCACTGTCAGCTGTCTATTCATCATTAAACCAATAATTTCATCATACTGGAAAATCAATTATCATCGTAACACGATTAATGCAACAAGCAAAATTACAATTTTAGTTTCATGGAGTAGTATATTGTAGTAATTTTTAATCCATAGACTATGTTATCAACCACATTTAGTTTACTTGGAAGTTCAATTTGAAGCAGTTTTAACTTGGTAGGATTATTTTCCCACCAAAATTCGAACCAATACGATGCAGGTTCCAAGAAGTGGTCCCCTGAACGCCGGCAACGTGCTGGTGATCGAGGACAACGAGCCGGCGTCGAGATGGCTAGCGCTAATCAACCAGGCGCTGAACCGGCCATCGCCGCCGCCTTCTTCCGACGCCTCCGCCGTGTTAGAAGCTTCAGGCAGCAGCTACTCGTTCTCGTTCAGCCGGTCCCTGAACGCGGCGGCGCCCTCGGCATCCTCGGCGTCCCCGGCGGCGGCAACGCAGACGCCGAGCTCCAGCCCATTAGACCCGTCCCGGTTCCACAAGTCGTCGAACAGGGAGATCCGGCGCGCCGCCATCACCCGGGGTCGACGGCTCAAGGCGTGCACGTGCCCGTCAACCGACCACCACCACCACCACCGGCCGCCACGGAGACGAAGGCCGCCGTATTGCAGAGCGGCCTGCCTGATGGGCTGCGGCGGTGGCGGCAGGAACGCTCCGAGCGCCGCCGTCGAGGGCGACACGACGACGTCGGACGATGAGGACGACGAGGAGGAGGTGGAGAACGACGACGACGAGGTCCGAGCCAGCAGCAGCTTCGCGGCGGCGTCGGCCGACGTGATGATGATGAAGAGCCCGCCGGGGCGGCGCGAGAGGTACTGTCTGGTGGCGTGCAAGCAGATGGTGGGGCTGTTCGCGACGGTGTGGGTGCGGCGAGGTCTGGTCCCCCACGTCGGCCATGTCCGCTTCTCCTGCGTCGGCCGTGGCATCATGGGTTACCTCGGCAACAAGGGGTGCATCTCGGTGAGCATGTCGCTGCACCAGACGAGCCTGTGCTTCGTGTGCAGCCACCTGGCGTCCGGGGAGAAAGAAGGCGACGAGCTGAGACGGAACTCCGACGTGGTCGAGATCCTCAAGAACACGCAGTTCCGCCGCCTCTGCAAACGCTCCGGTCGCCGGATCCCCGAACGAATCCTCGACCACGAGCGTGTGATCTGGCTAGGAGATCTCAACTACAGGATTGCTCTGAGCTACACGGAGGCCAAGAAGCTCGTGCAGGCCAACGACTGGGGCGCTCTCTTCCAGAAGGATCAGGTATGTATGTAGCCATGAAATGAAATGATGCAAACCCAAGCTCGCTCATTTGATCTTTTTTTGCACAAACTCTGTCAGTGTCAGAGCTCTACATGTAAATATGCAATGCAATGTGAGTATGTCGTCATCTGGAATTCTGATGAAATGAAATGGCAATGCAATGCAGCTCAAGAGTGAGAGGGAGAGCGGGTGTTCAGAGGGTGGAACGAGGGAAAGATCCTCTTCGCCCCAACGTACAAGTACTCGTGGAACTCCGACACCTACGCCGGCGAGGACGTGTCGTCGTCCAAGAAGAAGAGGAGGACGCCGGCATGGTGAGTGAGCCTTCACCTTCGCCTTCCGTTCCGACTTCCGACAACAGAAAAAATAAATGTTCATGTGTATGTGTTTTCAGAAAATGTTCAGTGTTCATGCCCTGATGCTGACCAAAACCCCCCCAAAAACTTCTGCCTGAACTGCAGGTGTGACCGGATCCTCTGGCACGGCGAAGGGATAGTGCAGCTCTCCTACATCCGTGGCGAGTCCAAGTTCTCCGACCACCGCCCTGTCTGCGGTGTGTTCATCGTCGAGGCCGCGGTTCCTGACAACAACAGGCTTGTCAAGTTCGCGTCAGGCCCCAACATGAAAGTTGGCGCGGAGGAACTCCTGCTCGCCTCCACCTCCAAGTAGCAGCAGACTGTGCAGGGGCAGCATGCATTTTGCTCAACCTCAGTTGCATCATACAAGTAATGCAATGCTTGTTCCAAGTACCCTGGAAGTTGGGACATAGTGTCCTGAAGTACAGACTTGAAACATTGCGTGCACTGCTGAAGTGCTGAGATCAGGAGATATGGATGCAGGGGAGGCAACTGTCCTGAAGAGCTTGGTAATGAATGACTAGCTAGGTGGTGGGTGTTGACCATATATAGTGTACTGCAAACCAGTCTAGAGACTCAATTAGGCTAACTGAAAATGATCCACACCATACATCGTTTGTTCATTGTTATTCCAAGAATCAAGATTGTGTGTTACCTTCCACAGAGGGCCAGAAAACCAAATGGTTCCCAAGACAGGATTGATGCCATATATTGATTCTATATATGGGCTGTGATTCATTTGATTTAATTTGTGTCAAGGTTGAGGAAACTAGTAGCGCAGTAACTTAACTGGTGTTTCTCCATTTCAAAAGAAAAAAAATGCAGTCGTATACTAATTGCTGCTACTGTAATGCTCAAATACCACATACCTGTTGGTTTGTTATATTCCATGTCGCGAAACTCATGCTAACTCAAGAAACACATCAATTGTAATTTCATTTAACATGAAACTGGCAATTTCATTTCACAAGGTCGACATAGTCCATAAATAGTTGCATAAACAGCTATATATGGAATACCATGCTGTACTTCCTCTGACACAAATTTCATATCATTTAGTTGTCGATATCGATGCACAATTTTAAGATCAACGGTTCCTTCGAGCGTGGTCGATCCTCATTCCTTTTTCTCGGCATTCAGTACTGCAGAAAGCGCTTTCTCCCCTGCAGCATCAAGTAATAATCAAACAGAAGGAAGGAGCAAAATCTCCAACTCCAAGGCTAAGAAAAAATAGAAGTATCCTCTCCGTTGTCAAACTTCTCTAGCTTAAGTTCATAGAAAAATACACAAATATTTACAACATCAAAATAGTACTTTTACACAATAAAATAAAATATATCCTGATAATACTTTTATTTGATATTTTAGATGTTAATATGTTTTCTATAAACTTGGTCAAACTTAGATAGGTTTGACTTAGGACAAACCTAAATCGACTTACAATTTCAAATGGATTGAGACCTGGAGTAGCATTTCTTACAAAGAATGGTAGGAGTAGAAGATTGAACAATGTATAAAACAAATAGAATTCTTTCTTATGAAAAGTAACCTGAATAAAACCTCCTTGCATGAATAGAACATGGCAAAATCTAAGAAGTAAGAACCAACACATGTTCTGATGAAAAGTAACTTGATTAAACCTCATTGCATCAATAGACATCACAAAATCTAAGAACCAACATGTACCAATTGCAGACCAAAAGCTAACTTGATTAAAAGTTCCAAACTGAGTATAACAACCAGAAATTAGGTAAAAAAGTTATAACTTCATGGATAAAATATCAAGGCAAAGCCAAGAAACATACTTGTAAATGTAGATGTCAACCTCTGGGCCAAGTGTACGGTTGCATAAACCACAATACTGAAGAAAGAGCAGGGGTTGCATATGCATGCCTGTAGATGGCACTGAACGAACACATATGCCAGTCTCAGTGTGGTGACCGTGTGTTTCATCCCCAGCTGTTTCTGCCGTCTGAGCAGGATTCTGCGACATTGAGGGTGTGGTGCTCATAGTAAGTGAGCGGTTTAAGTTTTCTAACATAGTAATACTTTATTTATAATTTATTAGTTTGTGTGCTTCTCTCTACTTCTCTTGTTATGTCCTTCTTGTCAGGTTGCCTGTCTCACTGTTTTCAGTATAGGAAGTGAGAGAATGATATGTCCGTGCAGTCCTAGTGAATTAGTGATCTATAAGAGTCGGCAGGGACACTTTTTTTCCTTTTTAAGGGAAAGAGGACATGGTAGGTGCCATTTCTACAGGTCGATTGATGACGCTGACATGATGGGACACTAGTCTTCTTCTTAGTAAACATAGTCATGTTAGCAATGCAGATGCAGTAATGCACACCATGGTAACAGTCAGTAATCAATTAAACTGCTTTATTTTGCAACACTCGAGTACAATTTTGAAATGTTTGAAGATCAACTGAAGCATATGTCTGAAACTGTGTTAAAAAAAATCATGTCTGAAACAGCATGACGATACATATCAGTGGGAATGCAGAATGACACGTCTTGCAGCAAACAGTCCTAGTCAGCACAGGCATTTGGAGACCATTATAGCCTTGAGGGTAGGTGTATAGTTGAAGAGCTGCACTTTCTGGCCGGATCATCTCCCTTCATCAAATTTTCATGGGGATGGGGGTGACAACTGACAAGATTTGCCTACAAAAACATTACTGTGCCTGGGCCAACACACTGTTGGAAATGACTATTCATTCCAAATTTTGTTGGTTGGTATGATTATTATCACTCTGATAATTGAGAAACCGCAAGTTCTTTTAAATAGGGGAGAGAAAGATAGAATCTCGCTGTCAACACATAACATCATCGTCGACGGGCCTTTTCAGATGTTACTTTTACTCCACTGTTTTGATTTCGTTTTCCTTGTCTTTATCCTACAAAACGACGAGGCACTGAGGTCCCGGTTCCTCGAGACCACCATTTTACTTGCATATGTACTGCATACAACGTTGATTGTCCATGTTCATGTCCTCCTTCCTATTCAGCATTCGCCAAAGCCAGGAATTCCAAACAGACCATGTTGGTTAAAGATTTATGATCCTAGAAATTATGGGTTGCAGTTGATCTAATTGTTTGTTCCAAGACCAATATTTCAAATTCAAGTTCACAAATTTGGGTAATTTGTTATCACAAAGGCGAAAATCTTAAACAACTTGTAAACTATGGGACAAAAACGTGCGGAGACTCACCAGGTAACACTCCCGAGCTCCAGTGAGCTCCCTTGCAGGCCGCAGGTCCCGCAGATGGAGAAGATGGGATGGCGACCTGCGGCGGCGCCGGGGCCGGCCAATGTAGCAACATCGCCGCCTATGCCGCTGTCACGCTCCTCCACCGCCAGGGGCCCCGACGGCCAGCAGCAGACGGCGCGACGCTGTCGTGGGCAGAGCCCCAGTCCGAGGAGGATCGTGTGCCGCGAGGGGAGCCATCGCCCCGATGGTGACGAGTCCGGCGGTCGACGGCGTCGCGGAGACACTGGAGCTGGAGGGGGCAGCATGTGGCGAGCGAGGGAGGAGGGCATTCTCCACTCTTTTTCAAGCCTGTGCTTAGTATTATCAAAGGCAAACTCTCATGTATTTCTATCTCAACAACGTTCGCAAGTTTTTCAATTTCCCGTGCAAAGTTTACACTGTTGCTTAATCAGTCATGACACTGAAACATTATAATGAATTTTATTTTATATAGACAATCTAAAGTACCCAAATTCTCCGAAGACAGGTATACGACTATCACAAGCAGGTACATGCGCAGTCCAGAGAAGCACGGGCATCAGACGCATCAAAGAGGCAGAACAGCACACCCACGCTTGCTAAAACCTAAAAGTTTTATAAAATAGTTGAAGTCTGAACATTTTGAGCTGGAAAATGAAGTCTTGAGTCAACATTTCAGGAGCCAATGACAGCAATTTATGACACCACACCAGCGATCAATTGGTTGGTGCTAATGAGGTTGGAATGCTAACCATTCCCTCATCTGGATGGATAAGACCATGCCGATCAATTTGTACCAGCAGCAGGTTCAGGCTCCAGCAGCAGTGCAATCGTTGCCAGTTTCTTCGCCCTGAATCACCCATGTAAAAAGCTCTCCTGACTTAGAAATGTCTGGTGCATATCTTCCCCTGCGCCAAGAGAACCAATGAATTTTGTGAACTTTTTAAGCCGGTGACAAGCAAAATCAGGTTGGGAGGGATCTGGAGACATAGTGAGAAGCTTTTTTTTCAAGCAGATCAAAACTCAGTGCATCAGTTGATTCATGTGAAGCTAATGCCCATTTTCGATCCCCCACTATGATAAATGTTAATTGACAGCACAGTCACCAACTGAACGTCCCACTGTCTAAACCATATTTTCTAGGTTTGCAGTAGTAATGGACATGAATTGTAAACATTCCAGCAAAAACTTAAGAAAATGCTCACCTGCATATTTCACAAGGGAAAAGTGAAAAGGTAAGGGGGGAAATGCTTGAGTTATTCAGTTCCCTCTAATATTAGAAGTCCAGTGGCATTCCAAACATATCATTGATCTCTGCCATGACGTCACGGGTGGTGATTGTTGGCTCAAATAGACCATCCTCAGCATTAAATTTGGAAGAATTGTTCTGATCAGCTTTGCTTGTAGGGTTATCTTTTAGGTCCTCATCAGCTAATATGGAGAAACCAGAAGCTGGAGCTGTTTTTCTATCTGACAGTGCATTAGCTTTCCGCTTTGTTCTGTCACCCTTGAAGTTCAGTGGTCTCCCAAACATATTATTTATATCTTCCATAGCCTCCTTTAGATTGACAGTTGGATCGACTAGCCCATGGTGGCATGCATTTTCCACCTTAGGCTCATCATCAATAGCGGATCCAACAAATCTATGAATGACAACAGTGTCTTCTCCAAGCCCAGAACTCACAGGATGAGAACCTTCATGATATCTTGTTCCAGAATCATCTCGAACTGCACAGAGCAAAGTATTATTATCATTAGTAGACTGCACAGTTCTAGAATTCATCTTCACACTGTCATCAGTTTTCTCACATTGTTCTTCATCATCATCTGGCAATATTGCAAACCCTCCAACAAATGGCTTCTGGAAGTTACTTTCGTCTCGATGCTTAGATGAATAACCCAATGGTCTTGGAGGACGCCTATTCTCCTTGTGGCATGTGGCATTCTGGGCATTTACATCAGCCTCATTTTCATCAACAAAGATTTGAAATGTATTTGTTTCCGGATTTAACTTCATATTTTCCTTAGAGTTCTTGCTTTGCCTTACATTTTGGTCGTTGCCATCAGGACTATCCTCATCAACAAAGATCGCAAATCCTCCTGTTTGCTGACTGGATTTCGGATGGTCTTCCTTCATGCTGCTGTTGTGAAGCACATTTGGTTTACCTTTAGGTTCATCTTCATCAACAAAGATGCCAAATGCACTTGCCTGCTGATCATAATTTGGTTTCTTAGGTTTTGATCGTCTCTTGAGCATTGTCTCAGGTTCCACTGGCTCCAAAAACATGCTATTGATGGCATCCATAGCCTCCTTAGTGTTTATAGTTGGTTCAACTAAGCCATGATGGCAGGCATCTTCAGTTTCTGACTTCCCAACCAATGCAGAGCCTACAAACCGTACAACTACAGTATCATCACTATTGCAACGGGGCAAATTCCTTTTAGCTCCTGAGTTGCCTCTGCAAAGCGTACCCACTTTAGCAGGCCCTGACGGAGGATAACAACCTACTGAGGGATTAGAACTGCTTCTTGACTTTTGCATTGTATTGGATTGCAGTTCTTTACAGTTTCTGCTTTCACCTGCAACATATTCAAAAGTAAGTATGGTAACACAGACCAAATTAACATCTATATTTACGTTTCAATCAAATTAGAAAATGTGTTTAAAAGAAAAGTTTGAGATAAGGAACCACAGAAGGATTTTGTTTCTTCATTTTGGGGAAGATTGATTAATAAGTTTTTAATAGAGAGAAAACTGGCAAAGACTATATGGTTACACCAGGAACTGATTTCTATACCCTTTTTTCACAGGCCTACCTTCAACTTGGTTCTTCAGTGTAGCACTTGACTCAGCTTTCCTAGGCATTCTTTCCTGCAGCTAAAGTGCACAAACAAAAAAGGAGGTCAACAAACCCAACACTGACCATGATATAAACTGTTGTAATACATAAATGAGAAATATACTTTCTCTTTCCTCCTCTTGTATGATTCAACGCGAAGAATAAACTGTGCATGTGCTTTTTGCAACTCCCCAATAGGCTCTGCAAGGCTACAATTCACTTCCAGTAAGTAACCAGCTTGACTCTTAAAGGAACTATATATGTACTGAGATCTATTTTTCAACATGGAGCTCCATTTGCCATATTATAACAATTGTAGTAGTAGGAGATGGTATCCAACAAAAACAAAATGAGGGTAAAAGGCTTACTTCTGGACCCCCAAACAATACATTCTCTCCGCATCATTAAACCTCTTGTGCTTCTCATAATACAGAGCATAAGCCATATAAAATGAAGCTCTCTTGAGGCCTATTCCATTCCGCTCCATCTTCTTGAGCAATGGCTTCGCATCCGCCACATAGTCCATCTGCATGGTTAAGAAATTAAACCCAGTAAGAAAGGGGCTCGTAAGAAAGTGTCTTATAACAAGGGCTTGGAAGCCAAATGGAGAATGATACATATGCTTGAGCCATTTCCTCAAGAGCACATTTCCTGTTCCACTATGATGCAATGTACAGAAAAGGTTGCAGTGAGCCTATTGCAGTATTGCCAAGCGTTTGGAGGAAAGCACAATAATGACGCGGCATTGTATACTACGGTATGCGCAAACAAAAAGCTGTGCTGTGGAATCCGTACATCAGACAGAAAGAAATGGCAACCCGAACCAGTGCAGATTCAGGAGGCGACTCCCCCTCGAAAATGTCAACTGAACTAGACATCTAGTGCAGATTCAGGAAGCCATGCTACTCTGATCTGAAATGATGAAAAGTGAAAAAAAAATCCCAAAGCCTGTCAGCCTGATGAGCCGACGACCCACAACGAAGCGCAGAGAGCTAACCAGCTGGATCCAGACGCGGAGGTATCGCGGGTCATCACGGTAGCGCGCGTCGCCCTGAAACTCCTGCGCGCACTTCTGCAGGAACCTGGGCAGCTTCTCCCGCAGCGTCGCCGGCGGCAGCGCCCGCTCCATCTTCCGCATCCCCCTAGCAAGCAAGCAAAGCAACAGCCCGGAAGAAGGGGTCAGGGTCATCAGTCCATCCGTCATCGGCGCGCAAAACACAGGGACGAAACTGTCGGGAGGCGAGAGGGAGGGAGAGAGCGGCGGGCGGTGGCGGCGCCGTACCGGAGCCACGGGCGGAGCGGGTCGGACCCTGAGTAGGAGCGGATTTCGTCCACCACCGACGAGAGGAGTCCTTCTCCTTCTCCTTCTCCTGCTCCAAGACGGAGGCGCAGGCGGCGGCGGCCATGGGTCCGCTCCGATTGGTGGACCCGAGCGGCGGATGTGCCCTGCCTGTGCCGCCGCCTCCCCGACCCCCTCTCCAATTCAAATGGATGGAGCCCCAGCCCCCCTCTCCATCTCTCTCCAGTCTCCACGGGCAACGGACATGGGATGGGAGAGGCCCACCGGTCAGACGCTTCACGGCTGGCCCAGCACGCAGAGTAAAAGCCCGCTTGCCTCTCTGGCATGCGGGCCCGTCCTGTCATCCACCCAGCGCTGGAACCATGGATGGAGTATTCCTGTTCCAGTTCCAGCGTCAGTTTCAGAGGCGGAGTTGGAGATGGTCACAAAAGACTCGCGGAAAAAAACGCTTCTATCACGCAGAGGGGAGCCGCCGCCGCCGCCACCGCCCGCGGCCCCCGTTCCCTCGTCTCCAGTCTCGTTGCCGGTGTGACGCGGAGCGGGGTCTGCCTCGTTTTACAGTTTTTTTTTGTCTCCATAGGGTCTTAGTCGAGTTTTAGGTCTAGAGTTTGCTCACCGTCGATGTTCGGCGGCGGAGTTAGGTTTGGCCGGAGAAGCGTGTCTCCTTTGCGGTTTGGTTTTCCCGGTGACGTCGGCGATGCGGAAGCGGCGGCGGCGGCGCAGCGGAATAATTTCTTCCAGCTTCTTCCGTTCTCCGATGACGATCTACTCCGACGTCAACGGAGAGGTTGGGGAGACCTCTTTTGGAGTCGAGGGCTGGCGCATCACTTGTCTTCAAGTGATGACGTTGTTGACCCTGTTAATCTCGATGAATATGTTCTTTGGCGAAAACTTGAGCACTGCTCGTGTTACCGGCGATGGAATCGAAGGATACGTCGTGGGTACATGAGTAGACCGATGCGTCTGGGAGGCAACGTCGGCTGATTATCCACCCTGTGGAGTTTGGCTCTGGTGCCTGACGATAATTGGTACGCGGTTTCGATGGCGGTGACGGATGGATCTCTGAAGGGTTCGAGGAAGATGAACAGGAGTTGTAAACTTTTATGTCATTTTTCTTTTATTTGGAGTCATGTCTGTAAAAGGGCCGGTGTAAGACACTAAGATGAATATCTGTTTCTTTAAAAAAATAAAAATAAAAATAAAGCGGAGTTGGAGATCGACGATCCGCTGAGCCCTGGACAGACACCGGCGGCCAAGCCTCCGATCTGCAGCCAAGCCGCGGGTGGAATCGAGGAGGGGGAGAGCAGAGGCAGGCCCGCGGGCGAAGCGGATGCCGGCCTGTAGGCCACCATGACCGGAGCCGCCCGCCCATCATTCACCTCGGTTCCCATCATTCACCTCGGTTCGTCCGCTCCCCTCTTCTCATGCCCTCTGATCCCGCGTTCGATGTTGCTTCATGCTTCCTCATTCTGCGGCCTCGCGTTGAATCGCGCACTGGCTGGTTCTGCAAACTACGCAGGAAATCGATCCGGTTTCGCTCGAAAACAACACTCGAGTTTTCCCAAATTGCAAAGCACAGTTCCCGTGCCTAACAATTAGGATTGGAGCAGTCAACAAGATACTACTAGAATAGAACAGTAGGAGAATTATTTAGATAAGCAAGACAGAGAGACCTCAACGGGACACACCACATGCCCAGCTGATTCCATTGTTTTTAGAGCTTGCCCAGATGATTACGGAGTATTTGTGTGCAACACATCCCCCAAATGATCATTTGTGTGCAACACATGCCCAGAAGATTATTTTGTATGCAAACGTATACAGAAGCAAATCTGTTACAAATTGAATCCCCAACACACCACCACCGCTGCTCTGATGACGAGGGCTTTACCATACTCTGCCCAAACCTGAGCCAAACTCAAGCACTAAGCCAACAGAGGCTGCACTCACATCCTCCATGCCATGCCATGCCGGTGCCAAACAATAGAGTGTCTTTTCTGCTTCTGCTGCTGACAACCACTTCCGTTGCTTGGCCTCGGCTTGAGGAGCCGATCCTGGATAAGCTAACTATAAGAGCTCCTTCATTTCGGTCTTGTGTGAGACGATGATGCATGGAAAATTAGAGATACATGTTTCTGATGCCGAGCAGATACTTTAACAGCCTGCAGAGATGGAGCTGAGGCCTGAGGAGCCGGTTTAAGAGTTTCCCCTTAACCCCTGAAGTCTTCTGTTCTCTTCCATGTACCATCTCTTCAGCCTCTCTTGAGCAACCGCCACCTGCAGATACGGGGGTTTATTTGTTAGAGGTGACTCAACATGTTGTGGTAGTACACCTTTTAGCTATTGTCTGAAGACTGGTTACAGTGAGTCAGTCAAGGTAAACCTGTTTTTCCCAGTCGGTCTTTGATGTTATGAACAGAAGCACAATAGTTTGGACTAGTGTTCCGAGCAGCATGCCAATCCAAATGCCCTACGATGAACAACCAAGGAGAGTAAGGACTTCACTTAGAGCAAAGAATTTTGTTTTTTTAGAGTTTCACAATGGTATAAACGCTGAACTCTAAATCGAACTCTGTGTATCACCTTTACTTGGAATCCCACTACATAGCCCAAGACTGCTCCAAGAGGGATGCCAATGAGGTAGTACGAAGTGACGTTGACATAGGCGACTACGCTTTGCCAGCCTGCGCCGACGGCGACGCCTATACATTTGATGATGATGACAATGGTTATCTTAGTGTCAATAAAACAAGGTGGTGGTAGCACATTGTAACGATCTCTATAATTTCAGTAGGTGTCCGTGTCTTAGGAGAAGGGTACCTGATAGCACTGGCTGAACACTGTTGAGCAATATGGAGAAGGCTAGCAGAGGCGAAAGGTCGGCAACTGCTTCTGCTACCGCTTGACTATCAGTAAATATGTAGGCAAGGCTTCCACGGAACAAAAGGAAGAGCACGAACAACACGAATCCGATCGAGAAAGATGTGATGACCACGTTGTAAATCGCAAACTTTGCCCTTCTTGCGCTTCCAGCTCCAAGCTCATTTGCCACTCGCACTCTGAAGAATGTATATATTGCATTCGTATCAAAAAAAAAACATTGGAAGTAGATATTATTATTACTGAATAATACAAAGGTAAAGACGAAGTGATTGATTTACGTACCCTGTTGCAGCCAGAAAGCCGAAAGAAATCATCATCTCCCAACCATTGATATTAAGGCTGCAGATTTCACAAATAACAAAAGTTGAATTGTTTGTTTGGATCTCAAACTGAATTATGGAAGCTATATTATTCCAAGATCTGGTGAGTGAGATGATTCCAAGATCTGGTGAGACGCGAGATCCGAACAGGAGGGAGTAACTAGCATGGCAGCCAATTATGAATGGAAGGACAAAAAGTGTATTGAACAAGTGTGAATAGCACCAAACTAGTATACTAACTAGCTAATATATAGAGTAATATATATATGCTTATATATTATTACCATATTGAAAGGGCGTCGAGTGCAACCTCTGCATCCTTCATGTACCCTGTGAGCAGCACCAATATGGTGTTGTACCACAGTTCCAAACTGTAAAGGCAAAATAAAAGCAGAGCAATGAATCTGTATTACAGCCTGGGTGTATCAAAACCAACCTTGATAAGAGATACTATATCGATAAAAAAAAAGTTTACTGTCAGTAACCCTGAAAATAAAAATGTACATGCATACTTACTGAACCAAAAAACGAACCCGCTTACCAAAGCATGACACCAGAAGACAGGGAGAGCTTGACGATGTCACGGAGGTCAGCAAAAGCAGCAGAGGAGAAGCCAGTCCACGTGTTGGGACACCCACCAAAGAAAACGAAGGCGAGCTGTCCAAACACAGGGATCCACATGGCGATGACCATGGACCCCATGACGCCCGCGACACCAAGCTGGAACTTAACGGTCATGAGCCACGACAAGGCGAGGTGGAGGCCGAGGTTGAGGATGGCGAGGTAGGTGACGATGAAGTTCTTGCTCTGCGCCTGTAGGTACATCTGCAGCGTGAATGACCAGACGTACGAGAACATCACCGGGATGTACCAGAGCGAGATGGTTCCGGCGACGGCGGAGATCTCTGGGTCCTGGCCTAGCGCGATGAGCAGCGGTGACGTGAAGAGGTAGATCGGGAGAAGCACGACGGCGCAGGCGAAGAGGATGATCCATGACCGTTGTAGGTAGATTCCCAGCATGTGGTACTGCTTCGCGCCGTATGACTGCCCGCACAGCGTCTCCAGCGCGCTCGCCATTCCCAGCTGCACATTCATTCATCACAGCGCGTAATTAATTATTAAGATCTCCATGCTTTGCTTGAGAACGTACAGCTCTGCCGAAATTATTATATTGGTTGGCATTTACAGATAGATATCCTGTTGAGCAGGCCAGTCATGCTGTTTTCGATCGATCATTCAGCTGTTGTCGATCTGTTGATGTATAATACTATGTTGATTTGTTTTTGTCAGCTGTTATTACACGGCGGCACACCAGAGGAGATGGTGGTTCATCTACGTGGGAAAAAGAAGAACCCGGAAGTGTTTGAGGCGGGCAAGAAAGGAAAAAAGGCACGCGAGTGTAATAAAGTAAAGGCACTGGAGACGAGCCGTCGTGCATGTATTTTCTACCATGACTTTGGTGGTGAGATGGACTATGACTTGGCAATAACCATCGATGCCGATGGCGACGGCGACGGGAACCCGATTCATCATCGCCATTTTCTTTCTTTGGCTCAGCTCGCGCCGAGCGAGAGAAGAACGAACGGGTTCAGCGTACGTCTCTGTACTGTAGTCTGTACCAGTGCATTGCATGTGCGAAAGGAAAGAGATTTCCATTTCCTCATGGAGGTTTGGTTGGGCGACATACACATACATGTCCCCAGGACCTACCTACCTAGGTCCCAGCAGGAAAGGAACTGATGCAGCTAGCAATGTTTGTTTCGTTTCCCCTGCTGGCACGGTGGCATCAGGCTTGGGTTAGTACTGGTCCTGAAATACGGGTGGAGATGTTCAAGTCGACCGTACTACTGGACCAGAGACGACAGGTAGGCACGAACATGATGCTCTGTACGTGTGTGTGTGTGTGTCACGTTACTCTCGTTGAGGCCAGCTACAGAAGATGTGTGCTTGGTGCCTTGGTGGTGTCTGGTGTGGTGTGTGGTCCTTGTTGCACCGCATGCACTGTTATGACCTAGTACTATGTATGAATGCAAAAATGCAGTATAAGACTGACTACTGGAAACAGAGGAGTAACTAGACTTGAAGACGTACTATACTAGGCGTGACGTGATAGATTCAAGTCGCTTTGCACCTCGCAATAAACAAACAAACAAATAAATAAAATAAAGTGGTCCTTTAATTAGTTTTCTCCTATGCATATTTTTGTACAATTTGCCATAGAAAAAATGGCATACACACATGTGTGAAATCATATATATATTTAAAAAATCAAAACATCAAAGCAACTTGTAATTTGGTGCAATTTGGAACTACAGAGGAAAGAATTAATTACGTGTATGTTCGTGGACGATGAACGAAGCTGTACTATGCTCGCTGTATATGATGATGATGATGATGATGATGCATGGATATACATGGAAAATGGGGGGGGGGGGGGGGGGGGGGGTGCAACGTGTATACGACGTTACCAGGATGCCGTTGCTGAACCTCATGAGGACGGTGGAGACGAGCGCGTAGGCGGCGAGCTCCGTGGCGCCGATGTGTCCGATGAACGCCTGGCTGATGACGGTGACGCCGAACGACGCGAACCGCGCGCAGATGGACGGACCCGCCACCACCCACAGCCTCTTGTTCTCCTCCCACGCGCGCCGCCGCAGCGGCTGCGCCGACCACTCCGCCTCGTCCTCGTCGTCGTCGTCCGCTTTTCCGACTCCTCCTCCTGCTTCCCCGTTGTGGATGTGCTGCTCCTGCTCCGCCGCCGCCCGTGGCTCCAGCAGCGGCACCTTATTCTCCGCCAGCTCATCGCCACCGCTTCTTTCCTCCTCCATACCGTCGCCTCTCTCGACTCGCCGCCGCCGCCTGCTGTGTCACGTATGGGCGCCGCCGGCCGTGCGACAAGCAAGCTAGCTAGCAGCTGTAAGCTCTGTTGAGGAGAAGAAGATTAGCCAAAATGATGAGCGTTGGTTGTTATATAAGTACACTCTGCTATCGTCCTGCAGTTTTAAGGCTTTAAGCTTCTTGGGGGTGGTGGGTGTGGCATGCTCGCGCGCGTCGATATTGACGCCGGCAAGTGCATGGACGAGACTGCCCTCGCTGCGTCGCAGCAGTGGCGGCAGCTGTGTTCGTAGGGAGGGGTACGACGGGCACATGATGCATGCTCGCTCGTGTCCATCGTGTCCTACCTACCTACACCAAGGAATAGGAATACGAATACGGTAATGTTGTTTGTCATACGTTCTACCGTCGAACGCAACAGCACGCCCTGGCGCACGGCCCATCAAAATAGAAAAGGGGAGCGCTCCACTCCATTCCCTCCACACGGCTACTCCCTTTGCTCTTCGGCCGCTCGCATCCACCGCACCATCGTCTCCACCGCGTCCTTGCCTTCTCCGGCCGCTCGCCTCCGCCCCTCCCTCGCATTCTTCCTCGAGCTCTCTCTCGCTCCTCCTCCCTTGCTCCCTCTTCCCCATGGCGGGCGGGCACCGGACGTCGATCTACGTGGGCCCCGTCGAATCCGGCGATGGAAGTTGTCGATCCGCCGGATCCGCCATGGTCGGCGGTGGATCCGGGCCAGGGAGGCCTGCTGCCCTTGCCTTCCTCCCCTCTCCATCTCCGGGGGTAGGAGCTAGGGTTCTGGCCATGGCCGGTGGCGAGAGGAGGTGGGCGGATCCGTCCATGGCCGTCGCGGCGGTGCCAGATCTAGCCATGGCAGTCACGGCGCAGCTGGTGGAGCGCGGCGGCGATGGTTATTGGCCTCCTCCTCGGATCTGGCAGAGGTAGGCGCCCTCTCCCTCCTCTCCTACCTCCTCATGTTTTGTGTTGTTTCTTTTGCTCTGAGTTAGATGTTGCTTAGGCTTTTATCGGTTGTTTCAGATCTTGTCTTTCACTTTTGTTTGGATAACATGTTTCATCTTCTTTTTTTAGTTTTTCTTCTTTATTTTTGTGTGTTTCAGGTAGTTGTCCTTCATTGTTTCATCAAAATATGGTCTCATGTTGGCGACCATATACCGATGAAAACTGAATATGGATTCACATGTTTCACTTGCTTTGAGTTAGATGTTACTTTTGGCTTTCATCGGTTGTTTCAAGTAGTTCTTGCTGCTCTTTTGCTGCTTGGTTGTTTCAAGTAGTTCTTACTTGTAATGCAGCACACACACGAGCACAGGAGCAGGGGGGCGTGCTCGTGTGTGTGTGTCGGGGGTGTTGCGGCGGGACGGCGACGTGTGTGCGCTCCCCGTCTGTGTGCCCCGCGCACGGCGTATGTGTGTGCTGCGGCGGAGCGAAACGGGTCGGGCCCTGTAACGTAGAACGTTCGGCGTCCGACGCATCGGACGTCCGAGCGCCAGCAGCTCCTGTGCGCGCGCTGCGGGGGGGGGGGGGGGGGGGGGGAGGGAACGGGCCGGACCGTGTACGTTCGATCGTCGAACGTTCTTTTGCCAGTATGACCCATCTCTGTATTACAAGTACTCCCACACAGGATGGATGGATGGCTCCACACAATCATCAAACCATCTTGTGGCCTCCACGAGGCCACGCATGCACGTCCCGTCGTCTGCCTTCTTTTGGCTCATCTCCACATGGGCCGGCTAGCCCTTTTCCAGCACGTACGCCTGCAAAAGCGTGGACATCCAATATACTTTTTGGTTTTCTAAAAGAAAAAAGGAGTATTCATTTTTTTCATATGCTACCTTGTGCTTTATCAATTCCCTATTTTTTATCAAAAAAAAGAGGACAAGGTAGCCGGCTAGCCGGCGGCGCCCGGCCCGGCGGCCATCGCTATACTCTACTCGGGCCGTGCCCGGCCGATGGTCGGTCCGTCGTCTAATGCCGTACCGTACGTACGTACAGCAGTCTGCCGCCCGCTGTCTAAGTACTTGTCGAAGAATTAATTAGACAATTTTCTGAATGATAATCTCATAAGCTAGCATCCAGTAGATTCCCAACATACTATTAGTCAAATAAATCAAACAGAAAATAGATTGGATCACGTTTCCTTTCGTTTGCAGAAGAGGACACGTACGGCGTCACGCTGTGGTGAATGTGATGTAGATCGAGGGAGATCGACAGTATGGTGGTGGTACCAAGTCGTTAATGAGCGGTGAAGGAAGATGAGGTCGCGACGACGAATACTCCACACGTGTAACACGCGCCTGATGACCTGCAGGCGGGGCTGCAGTGGAAGTCGGGAGGAGTACGTCGCACGAATACGGCGGCGGCGAGCAGGGCCGTGTCCGGAAAAAACTGGAGGCCCGGTATGAAACTAAAAAATGAGGTTTACTAACATAGTGAAAATAAGGTTAAATGTAGTACACTACAATAAGATATATAAAAGGATGGTACCAATGTCTAGATGAAAAGGTAAAAACAAAAAAACAAAATTTAAAGACCAACCCACTAGTTGCTATAAATTGCAGCTTTGCGCTATGATTGTTGTGAAAGAATTGAAAAAAGATAGCCCGCCGATAGGGCTTTAGGCCTCAGGGCGATGCCGCGGTAGCTAGGACTAGGAGACGTGATGACCGAAGATCTAAAGTTGTGATCTACTAATTGGGAACAAACAAAACGACGTTCAGCGTTCCGGCCACAAAGTCATTTTCTAATTGGCCTGCTAGGCTTGCTAATAGGCCAAAACTGTTGCTAATCTTACCTATGATATTTGGAGGCCTTGTGTGGTCGTACTTTCTGCACATGCGCAGAGACGGCCCTGGCGGCGAGCAATAATGGACGGTGGGGGCACGCTGATCAGCAGCAGCAGGCTGCAGCAATGCCTGCTGAAAAAACTACAAATCTCGATCAAATGATAGCATGATCGGTGATCATCCCGGCCCCGGACGCCCCACTCATCGAGAAAATGCCGATTCTGTCATTATGAAAACTGAGCTTCGCAATTTTGTCATTCCGTAATTGAGATTTTTAAATTTGCCATTATCAAACGAGACACATCCTCAAATATGTCCTGAAGTAGATTTGAAATGAAAAAGTTGTGAACTATAAAGTTTCATAACTTTTCGAGATCTATAACTCTCATGTAGAAAGTTTTTCCATCCGAGGTCGTTTACAAAAATCAAAAAAGTCAACTCTACAGGTATATCAGTGTCGGTTCCAGCCACGAACCGGCACTGAAGCTCATCATCACGTGGCTGGAACCGGCAGTGATATCATGGACACTTTCACTGCCGGTTCGTGGCTGGAACCGTTAGTAATATACGTATACCGTTATTTTTTTTTATTTTTGTAAACTACCTATGATGGAAACACTTTGTACATGAAAGTTGTAGATCTCGAAAAGTTATAAAACTTTGTAGTTCACAACTTTTCCATTTGTGTTGGAAAAAGCCCTTCTCCGAACAAAACCCAAAGGCCGAACGAAGGCCCAAGCTCCGCGGATGCCGAAGGTCTCGTTCGGTTAGCCTTCGAGTTTGTCGCTAGGGAACCTTTACAGTGCCGAAGGCCCACTACTCGAGCGAGAAGGATTAAGGGTTATGCGGTGGGCCCTCGCAGTGCCGAGGGACTCGACGAGGGTGGCAGCGGAAAAAGACAGTAAAACGGGAAACCCTAGAAATCAGAGATCTTGTCTCTTCTATTACGTTGGGTATTGACCCCTTTTTATAGTACACTGTTCACGTTACAATCTCGGTTACACAAATACCCTTCTACCTGCTCCCGAATATTCCGGGAGCCTTTCTAACGACTCCGGAGATCTTTCAGGAAAACAAAATCAGCAGAAGCCTATTGGGCCTCGAAGGGAACTAAGGGAGGACCAGCTGATCCGGCCCAACGCCTTGTCTTGGACGTCAGCTCCAGAGTCGGGCGGTGGGGGCTCTCAACCGCCGGCTTAGTCGATGGGTCGGAGGTCCCAACCGATTGCTCTGGGACCTTCGTACGACGGCCTGCTCAGCCCCGCCGCGGGGCGAAACTTTGCCGCCTTCGTCGAAAAGCGAAAGCTTCGTCGCCTTTACCATCATGGTACCTGCGTACACCGCCGGCTTGGTCGACGGGTCAGAGGTCCCAGCCGATTGCTCTGGGACCTTCGCACGGCGGTCTGCTCAGCTCCGCCGCGGGGCGAAAACTTTCTCGCCTTCGTCGAAGAGCGAAAGCTTCGTCGCCTTTGCCGTCATGGTACCTGCGCAAATAAAGGACAACAAGATCTATGGTGCTGCCTCTGTGCACATCAGTACGGTTTTGTTCCGCCAAATGGCACAACCTCCGTTGGAGGGAACTTTCGCTTCGTTCGATTTTTGGCCCACAGGGAGACCTTCGTGACTTATGTCCCAACAGTTCCCCCCTTTGAGGGGCTGGCCCGACACACGCGGGGTGTGGCCCTCAAAAATAATCGTATGGGAGTTGCGGAGGTGTTGTGGGCCTCTTTCCCCCTCGCGCCGTGTTGTGTCAGGTTCTAATTGGTTTTAGGGTTTCTGCCTGTCTCGAGGTGATGCGACGTTTGGCCTTCCTGTAGACGCGATCGAGGTGGTGGCTCCCCCTCCTATAAAAGGGGGTGCTGGGGGATGCGGAGGACTACTGCCTCTTGCGTCGCTTTCACTCGCTTTTGCTTTTCGGAGCTGCCTCCGCTCTTGCTGCTTCCCTTCTCTTATTTCGGTTGTGGCTTCGTCTCGCTGGTCTTCATTCTCCGGCCCATACTCCGGTTTTGTCGAGGTTCGAGCTGCTGGTTGGTCGAAGGTCTTCGAGTGCATGCTCGCTTGTGCTGAGGCTCAGTCCTTGGAGGAAGATTTAGACCTGGAGGAGAGTTTGAGCAGTGTAGAAGCTTCCGTTGGAGATTTAATTGGTCCTGAAGAAGTTTCTTCGATGGCCGGAAAGACTTACGAGATTGGGGCTTCGCTTATGACTCCGGGGATGATCGAAGAGCTTCTCAAAGACGGTGCTTTCCCTTCCAACAAGTATCGTCTTCCGAAGGGTGAGTGCACTCCTGATCCCAAGGAAGACGAGGCGGTTGTATTTCGCGACTTCTTCGTTTGTGGTCTTCGCAACCCTCCTTCGGCGTTTCTGCAGGATGTGCTATTGAAATTTGAGATCCAACTGCACGATCTTACACCGAATGGCATCCTCGCCTTGAGCCAATTTTTCTAGGCTTGCGAGTCTTTTGGTGCTGAGCTAGACATAGATTCTTTTTGCGCAAACTATGAGATTCAGTTCCTGCCCAAGAAGGACAAGCGGACAAAAGATCTGATTCAGTTTGGCAGTTGTATTTTTTTTCCTCTTCGGAAGCCCAACGAGGTAAAATCGGAGATATCCTGGTGCAAGAAGAATAAGTGGGTCGGGGAGTGGATTCGTCATTGGTTCTATGTTACCTTCCCCTCGACGAAAGATGTTTCCAACCCCTTAGTTTCTGTGCTGCGTCCGATGGCGCCGAAGACTCGGGTATGTTCGCCGAGCGAGATTTCCGAAGGGCGGGAGAAGTGTGACAAGTCTTTTTCCTTGGCTTGCCGTTTCTCCGATGGTCGGGATCTTGTTGAGGAGATGTGTTCTGTCTCCTACTGGCCGTTGGCTGAGACTTGGCCAACGTTCCGCATTAAGATGGTGGCGGTTCCAATTTTTGGTGGCCCCGAAGGTATCCCCTTCCCCATCTTTGGGAGGGATCTTGGTGGGATGCCTCCGAAGGAGTTTGTCCGCGGGATTGAAGCGGAGGCTATTGCCATTGTTGGTGAGATGATCGAGAAGCAATATCTGGCTCATCGGTCAAGGTCCGGGACTATGCCGCGGTTAAACCGTGTGTTTGAGGAGCTGGGTATCAAGTATATCGAGAGGTCAGTTCCTGAGAAGATCTCCGTCGTCGTTCTTAAGAAGGGGACGGATGCCAGGGGGGAAGAAGCAGAGGAAGCGAAGGCTTCTAGTGCCGGAGGTACTTCTAGTGTTGCTGCTAGACCTAGGAAGGGTAAGGGTGGTCCTGCAATAGCTAATGTTGCGGCCCCTAGCTCGAGGAAGCATGCGACTGCAAGTACCTCCGCTACTGCGGTTGCTGAAACGAAGAAGAGGAAACAAAAAATTTCTGGTCGGAAACCGGTTGCTGCGGACGTCGCGGTTGTGCCTACGAAGCGCAAAGCTCTTGCTGGTAGGGTGGAGGTCCCTAGCAAGAAAGCTCGTCAGGAGGCCGCCACCGCGGACCTTCTTAGCTATGAGTTTTCATCCTCCGAAGGTGGGTCTCCTATCAGCCGCTTCGATCGTCCTGACCCTAGGGTGTTCCCTGTGTTTTCTTGACGTTTTTATCTTGATGATGACGACAGGTTCTTTGACTATCTGCCAGGCTTGACTCCAAAGGCTTCACTATCAAAAGCCGGTTCTGGGCCAGCCAAGGTCGTGGCGTCGAGACCGTTGTCTCCGCCCGTTGTTGGTGAAAAGGGCTTGCTGAAGACAGCTTTGCCTCAGGCTGTTTCGCCTGGGTGCGCTCTGCTCGAAGCTGTAATGGCCAAGGGTTTGCTTGCCATCGAGGGCACCGCACCATCTAGCGCGTCCCCTAAGGCTTCACCTTCGAAGGCTGCTACTCCTGAGGCGGTTTTTCCTAGAATTGAGTCAGTTGATGTCAGGGTGCCGGAAATCCTGCCACTGACCATTGCTGGGGCTTCGGCGGGGTCAGTTGATATTGACCCTCGAATCCTGGATGACGAGTATGCTTTGCCGAAAGCGTTCAGCTCCCCTTCCTCCTCTGGTATCGTGGTGTCCGTTTCATCTGCTCGACACTCTAGCGATGCTCGTGAGCGGAGCCCGGAGGTTGTCACCCCCAAGCCTTTGAACGAGGAGGACATCGCTCCTGCTCCGAAGTTTAATGTTGGTAGCCCCGGCGTCGAAGCCGGCGCCTTCTCTAGTCGTTTCTATCGCTTCGCCTCCGGCAGACTGTATTGCCGAGGAGTTGCCAGCGAAGGATGCTACTGCTGACTTGGAGACGGGGCTCGGTGAGCCTTTTGTTGGCATCATTTATATTCTTTGTTTTGTGGAGTTATCACGCTTTTCTTTTATTCGTATGTCTCATTTTTTTTGTTTGTGCTTGCAGCGTTTCTTCGACCAGCTTTCGTTCCGCTTCCCAGGGATCAGCCGTTACCCGACGATGTTGATCTTGCTCGTGTCGGTCTTGACAGTCGTGGCCTACGCGCGAAGGGTTGGCCTTCCAGTCATGCCTCTGCTATTGGCGCTGGTGTTGAAGGTGAGACTTTCACTTTCCTTTTTGTTCGAGTTTTTTGTTGATGTTTCTTGTTTTTTTGGCTGACTTGGTGTTTTGGTGCAGCTTCTGCTTCATCTGAAACACTGAGTGCGTGGTCTGAGTCTTTGCGGATCCTGTTTCGGGATTCCGAAGGTTTATTTGACCCCTTCGCCATTGTCGTTCTCTCATTTTTTTGTATTGATGTCTTATTTTTTTCTTATTTTATTTTTGGTGCAGATCGCCTGCGCGATCGCATGGAGGAGGCGAGTGTGTACCAACTGCTTCGTATGAACCTGGAGCACCAGTGTGTGGCGAGTTTTGATATTTTCTGTCATCGTGAGTGTCTTTTTGGTTTCCTTTGCGCTTATTTTGCTAAGTGATTCCCTCTCCTTTTACTTTTGTTTTTAGGGTCATCATATGGGGGCGGCTTTGGAGAAGAAAGCGACCATGGAACTTCTGGACAGTTACCAAACGCTTCAATTTGCAAATGCTGAGATGAAACGTGCGCAAGCAAAGGTCGTCGAATTGGAGGGAAAGGTGGTGGGTCTTCGCCCTCTTGTTGGCTCTAACGAAGAGCTTAAAGCGACCTTGAACCAGTTGGGGGTTGTTCTTGAGAAGGCGACGAACGGTGAAAATCTTGCATTGGAAAAACTTGGGGTAGCGGAGGCCGCAACTGAGCGACTTCGTGAAGAACTTGATGGCGAGCGATTGTTAGTTGCTGGTCTTCGCAAGGATCTTCGTGGTGAAAAGTTTGTTGCCACCGCCCTTAAGGCTCAGGTCGACTTGTTAGGTGGACGGCTAGAGGCTACCAGACTTGTTGGTGTCTCGGCCGTTGCTGCTTTCGGGAAAGCGCTGGCCAAATTTGGTGGGGTGGCTCCTCCGCTGCCCGACGACTCTTCGGCCTGCGCCATTTTCAACTGGTTGCGGGCTGAGTTCACCAAGCTTCCGACCTTTATCGCGAGGGTCGGCGACTTTGCAGCTCTCTCCGGGGTTTCGAACTTTGCTCGGACCTTGGCTGGTGGTGGCTGCGAGCACGTGGCCGCTTTGAAGTGCAAGGAATACCCATCACCTGTGCCGCCGTCCACACTGCACAGGTTTGGTTGATGCTCGTGTTTTGGCGGAGGCTAGGCGGCAGGAGGTTTGTTTTTTGACTTGTCTTTTTGCCGTCTTCTTTTTGCTTGTTTTGCTGACTTTTTTCTTTGAACTTATTCAGAATTTGGCTAGGGCTGGTGCTGGTTCGAGCGGAGGTGGTGGCACAACTGGTGATGTGCATAACGTTGAGACCAAGACCCTTCATCTACTTCTCTTGGCGGAGGCGGTGCCGCTGCTGTTGTGCTGCCGGGGTTCGTGGAGGCTGCTGCCGAAGCTCAACCCGAGATACCTGTGCCCCCGTTTCAGGAGGTGGGGCAGTGAGTCTTAGCTTAGGTTTCATTTTCGGGCCTGCGTGCCTTCGCGATGACCCCCAACGGTGGTGATATAAATAACATTTGTGTCACTCTTATGGTGGCTTTTGATATTGAGATGTCCTTCGGAGGTTTTCTCTTCCATAACGATTTTTATGATTGTCCCGAGCAGGTTGCCTTCGACGGCCCTGTGCGGGACGTTATGCCATTGACGTTGATGCGAGATGGTGTTTATGTTGATGGCGATCTGTGGGACTATTGGCAATCTAGCCATACGAGGCCTTCGGTTGATAGGATGTTTGAGTTTGTTCTTTATTCTATTGATGATTGGAACGATGTGTTCGTTTGTTCCTTAGCTTGGCGAGGTCCTTTGGACCCGATGTAATTTTATATTGTTTGTGTGGCCTTTGCGTCGTTCGTTGTATTGGACTGCTTGTGTTGAACTTGTGTCGTTGTTGACTCGCGATTGGCGATGGTTTATCATTGTGCGTTGTTATGACCGTGCGGTTCCTTTATTATGGTCACTTGGACCTTCGCCTAGGATATTAGGCTTTGCCTTAGGCTATAAGCCTTCGACAGAGGTTTTTATTGGTTGATCGCTCTAGACTTCTAGGTACTTTGCAATTGGGAGTTGTCCTGCTTCGTTCTTCGCGCTTGCTGGTTGTCTTCAACCACTCTTCGCGCTCGTCGATTTCCTTCTCCCTGTGTTGGTGCTACAGGCGACCTCTTTCCGTCTAGAGTTTGATTCCTTCCTGGTAACATCGCTCTTACGAATCTTCGCGCAGTGATTGCTTTCGTTTTGCTTGCATTCTCGGTGGATACTCCGGCCTGCATGGCGCTTCCCCCTTTGCGGGTATACGTTTGGCGTTTTGTTTTTGTTTGACTTCATTCCACTGTATGGGGGTTGTTGTATTTATACTGTGCACCTCCTACGGTTTTAGGTGCAGTTATGAATGTTGTGCACATGGGGGCTTTAAGTGCCCTGTGCGTTGTTGGTGGCAGTTTTACTGCCGTTTAGTTCGTATTGGCGAAGGCATTTGATATCGTCCTAATTATTTTTAGTCTCGCATCTAGGGACCTTCGGTCGGCAAAATGTTGTCTGGGCAAAGGCTGCCTATTATATATATTTTTTTGGATAGAAGTGAGCTCTGCGCTCGTTACATATGCATGGCATTGCCTCACATTTGGCACGAAGGCCTTCCTAGCTTCTTTATTCTAGGTCTTCGACTGCTTCTTGCTCCTGATCTTGGGCGCCTTCGCCTGATTCCTCCGTACCGCACAGTTGCACGCGTCTCCCGGCTCTCTGCCTAGGCTTGGTCTCAACCTGAGAGTTGTTGATGTAGAGTGGTCTTCGCTACCGTTGGCACTCGAAAACCTGCTTCGGGTAACCTTTGGCCAGGTTCGCCAGGTGTCTGACAGCAGGTGCCTTCGCCTGTTTATCCACCACCCTTGCTAAAGAATCCGTGCAGCGGGATGCGTGCTGACCTTCATGGCTTATTCCGCCTCGACCTGGGTGGTGGTGTAGTGGGTTGGCCTCCGCGTCTTCTGACGCTCGAAGACCTGCTTCAGGCTGTCAGGCGTTGGCTTGGCGCCTATGGGCTATGTGGTTGGCGGGCATTTTCGCTGTGATCGAGTCCTTTGAACCGGGGGTGAGGGGAGGTTACGAGCCTTCGCGTGGTAATCTCCCATCGCCAGTTCCGCTGCCTGGTTACAGACAAGCGGAGGCCGGTTCTTGATCGATAGTGCCCCCTTTTTACGATTCTTCGCACGGTATTCTTGGGGTCTAACCATCTCTCTGTGTTTTAACGAAACGCCTGCTTCCATGGTTGTTTTCCGGGGCTGCCTCTGGTTCTTGGCTTTTCTCTAGAAGGGACAAAGGCTTGGGTTACCGGTTTGGCTCCCTTCTCGTGTGTTTTGCTACCTGCTCTCAGTTTATGTTTTAGGAGAGGTTATGGACTTCGTGTTTTGGGCTGTCGGTTGAGCTACCTTTTATAGTGCCCTGAGGCCTAGCTTTTACTGCTTAGGGGTAGTTGGTACGGTGGTGGTTGTTTGTTGGTGGTTGAGCATTTACTTATGGTCGAGTTATTGCTACCTTCACATTGAATGTTGCGGGTCCCCTTTTTTGTCTGCTCGTTTTTGCAGAGCTTTTAAAGATTTTGCCTTGGTGGTTATGCGAGACCTTCAACTCGGTGCCTGACGTATCAGGTCTTTTTCCGAGTTTTGAACGACTTTATAGTGCGGAGGTTGTATTGTTCGTACAGTTTTTGGTCTTGGTGCCCGACATGTCAGTACTTTTCCGAGTTCTGGACGCCTCTTAGGGCGATGGGGTTATACCCTGTGCTCGAGCTTTTGCCTCGATGCCCGACTTGTCAGGACTTTTTCCGAGTTGTGGACGCCTCGTGGGCGCGGAGGTCGTACCGCTCATTCAGCCATTTGGCGGTAAGTGGCGGAGCTCCTCTAAACGTGTTAGAGTGTCGAATGGTGTGGCCTCGTTGCTGGTCACTTTCGACGTTTTTGTTTCGGGCATTGTGGGGATAACCTCTTTATAACTTTAGAAGATTTTTACAAAGGTGCCGCCTCGTTAAAAACCCCACGCCCCTGTATGGGGTTCCCCTTGTGAGGAAAAGAGTACGGTGCCTTGCGAAGCAACTAAGAAAGTAAAATGCTGAAAGAAGTAAATCTACCTACAAGTCGTCCTTCGCTTATATTTCCGCGATGGCCGCTTTTACATTAGATGTAGAATCTCTTTAGGTTACTGGAGTTCCAGGTGTGCTTTGTCGTTGTGCCTTCGTTGTCTGTTAGCAGGAAGGCTTCCGCTCGTCCTGCGGCCTTCGCGATGAAGGGTCCTTCCCACTTGGGCTGAAGTTTTCCAGTCATTTCTGCATTTGGCTTTCTTCGGAGAACGAGGTCTCCGTTCTTGATGTTCTTGCATATTATCTTGTTGTTTTTCCAGCCTTTTGTTTGTTCCTGGTACTTGGATATGTTCTGCACTGCTTCTAGCTTCGCTCCCTCTATTGCTTCCTTAGAGTACTCTTCGTCCAGTGCCATTGTGTGTTTTATCACACTCAGGCTTTGGAGGTTCAGTTCTTTTGGTAACATGGCCTCTTCGCCGTAGAGTAGCTTGAATGGCGTAAAGCCTGTTGCTCTGGAGGTTGTTGTGTTGTGGGACCATACTACTCTAGGTAGCTCCTCTATCCATTTTCTCTTGCGAAGGTTGAACAATGTTTTGGCGATGGCAGAGAGGATGATCCTGTTTGATCTTTCCATGGCCCCGTTTGATTCAGGGTGGTAGACTGATGTGAAGGCTACTTGGGTTCCGATGCTCTTGCAATATTGCTTGAATAGGTCCGAGTCAAACTATTTGTCGTTGTCCACTGTGAGGGTTCTGGGCACTTCGAATCTACAGACGATGTTGTGCCAGAAGAATTTCCTTACTGATTCAAAGGTTATCTTCGCCAGTGGCTTTGCTTCTATCCATCTTGTGAAATATTCCACTGCGACTACTGCAAATTTGTTTCCCCCTTGCGAAGGTGGTAGGAGTCCTACTAAATCCATGCCCCATCGCTGCAGTGGCCATGTTGCTGGTATGAGTTGAATGGTTGTTGCTAGTAGCCTTTGGTGCGCAGATAGGTGTTGGCAAGCTTCGCAAGTTTTCGCTACCTCTTCCGCGTCCTTGATGTGTTTTGGCCAGTAGAATCCTTGACGTATTGCTTTTGCAGACAAGGCTCTGGAGCCTATATGAGATCCGCAGATGCCTGCATGTATTTCTTGCAAGAGATTTTTTCTCTTCCGCTTGTGATGCACTTTAGGAGTGGTTGGACTACTCCTTTTTTGTACAGTTCTCCATCTACGATGACGTAGCTTCGCGCTCTGGCAGCGATTCTTGCTTTTGCAGTTTGATCTTGGGTGTCTTCTTCGCTGTTTAGGGATCTTCGGATTGGCTCTCTCCAATCTTCCTCTTGCACTGCTAACATTTGTCTTGTTGATGTTTGTGCTGTCGAAAGTTTGGTGAGTTCTAGATAGAACGTTCCTTCAGGCAGTGATGTACCGTTTGCTGCTGCCTTCGCTAGCTCGTCTGCTTCAACGTTGGACCCCTTGGTATGTGTTCCATTGTGAATCCTTGGAACTTCCTTTCTGTTGTTCTTACGAGAGCAAGGTATTTTGCTAACTCGGGTTCATGTGTCGTGAAGTCTTTCTCGACCTGACCTGCCACAATTTGGGAGTCTGTTTTGACCCCAAGTCGTTGTGCACCCAGGCTTTTTGCCTTCGCTAGGGCCAGGGCTAGGCCTTCATATTCTGCGATGTTGTTGGTGGACTTGAATAGTAATTTTGCTGCATATTTGGTTCGTACTCCTGATGGTGAAATTAGGACTGTGGAGGCTCCAGCTCCTTTCTTTCCCGAAGCTCCGTCTGTGAACGCAGTCCATGACTGCTCTTCTTTTGGGTCGGGTGTTGCTTCGTGCGGGGTCCAGTCTGCTACGAAATCGGCTAGTGCTTGTGATTTTATGGCTGTTCTGGGCACGTAGTTGATGTTGTACTGGGATAGCTCTGCGGCCCATTTCGTCGTTCTACCGGAGGCTTCTTTGTTCTTGAAGATGTCACCTAGTGGTTGTGTCGAAGGTACCGTTATTTCGTGGGCCTGGAAGTAGTGTTTGAGCTTTCTTGATAATATCAGGACTGTATACGCAATTTTCTCAACCTCTGAATAATTCAGCTTCGCTCCTGATATTGCTTCTGAGATGTAGTACACTGGATACTGCTGTTTCGTGCCTTCGACTTCTCTTTCTTGTGTCAGCACTGAACTTACTGCGTGTTCTGTTGCTGCTACGTAGAGCAGTAAGGGTGTATCTGGGGTGGCAGTTGTGACTACTAGGTCACTTGCCAGGTAGGCTTTTAGCTGCTGGAATGCCTCCGACTATTCTTTCCCCGTTGGAACTTTCCTGAGCCCCTGAGTAATTTGAAGAATGGTAAGCTTCGCTCTGTTGATTTGGAGATAAATTTGTTCAATGCTGCAATTCTTCCTGTTAGCCTTTGCACTTCTTTTCTGGTTGTTGGTTCGACCATTGCCTTGATTGCTTTTGTTTTGTCCGGGTTGGCCTGTATGCCCTCCGGACCTATCATGCATCCAAGCATCTTTCCTCTGCTTACTCCGAAAACACATTTATCTGGGTTTAGTTTGAGGCCTACTTCCCTTAGATTGGCGAAGGTCTCTATGAGATCGGACAAATGTTCTGCTTCGCTTTTGCTTCTGACTATGATGTCGTCAACATAGGCTATGATGTTGCGCGACAGTTGAGGTCCCAGTACTACTTTTGTCATTCTTGCGAAGGTTGA
Source organism: Microstegium vimineum (assembly GCA_022036555.1). NCBI lineage: Eukaryota > Viridiplantae > Streptophyta > Magnoliopsida > Poales > Poaceae > Microstegium > Microstegium vimineum. Next base: position 51,465,983 of record CM039133.1, on the reverse strand, counting down.
TCCTGCATTTTTCAACCCTTTTGGCATTCTAATGAAACGGTATGTGCCGAAAGGTGTTGTGAAGCTTGTTTTGTCTTCGTCCTCTTTCTTGAGCCAGATTTGGTGGTAACCTGAAAAGCAATCCAACATTGAGAACCTTTTGCACCCTGCTGCCTTATCGACCGAAGAGTCGATTCTCGGTAGGGGAAATACATATTTCTTGCATGCTTTGTTCAAGTCCGTGAAATCGATGCACATTCGCATCTTGCCGTTCTTTTTGGGACGAGCACGACATTGGATAGCCAGTCCGAGTACTTGACTTCCCTGATGACCTTCGCGTCTAGCAATCTTTGGACCTCAGCCTTCGCTGCTAACACTCTGTCCTCTGACATCTTTCTTTGCCTTTGCTTCCTCGGCTTGCAGTGCTCGTTTACATCCAACGAGTGCTCTATTAGCTTTCTACTTACTCCGCCTAGATCAGATGCTGACCAGGCAAAGATGTCTCCGTTTTTTGTGAGGGTGGTCCGTAGTTGTTCCTCTTCCTCTGTTGTTATCTTTGCGCTAATTATGACCTTTCGGTCCGGTACCTCCTCTTGGAGTGGGACGACCTTCGTCTCTTCTTGGTTTCGTAAGTCTGTTTTTCCCCTGGCATGTCGGGGGATATTTCAGTTGCCACGGAATTTACATTTCTGTGTGTTTTGTTGATGTTTCTTTCTATGTTCCTGGCTTCTTTCTGACTTGCGTGAATTGTTATGACTCCATGAAATGCTGGGATTTTCATGCACAAATAGCTCATATGGATTGCTGCGTTGAATTTTGCTGTGAATCCTCTGCCGAAGATTGCATTGTAGGCATAGTGCAAGTCGACGACGTCGAAGGTAATGTACTCCGTTCTTGCGTTGTTTTGGTCCCGAAGGACACTGGTAGGGAAATCTTCCCTAAGGCGTTGATTTTTCGGCCTCCGAATCCTATTAGTGGCGATTCTGAGGGCTGGAGTTGGTTTCTGCTTAGCTTCATCTAGTCAAAGGTGTTGACGAACAAGATGTCGGCTGAGCTTCCTGTATCTATTAGGATCCTACTGATTTCCCATGCTGCTATGTTTGCTTTGATTACCATTGCGTCGGTGTGTGGGTAGCTTTCTAGACGGAGGTCTTCTTCTGAAAAGGTAATGGGGGTCTTCGACCAGTCTATGTGTCGTATCGGACCTTCGACAGAGACGTTGTTGACCATCCTGTAGTGGTCCTTCTTTTGCCTTTTGGTCTCGAATTCCATGGCTGAGCCTCCAGCTATGGGTAGTATCATCCCAATTGTTGGGAGGGGGTTGTGAGGGTTTAACTGGTTTTCGAAAAAGGGGCTCAGGTTTTGGTACCATCCCCTGGGGCATGTTTTGTACTTGGGGTGGTGGAGGAAGTAGTGCTTCGTACCGACGGTTTTGCCCTTGCGTTTGCTGCGAAGGTTTCATAAATGTTATGCGAGGCGGTGGTGGGTAAGCATTGTGATACGGGGTTGGAGGATTCGGTGGTCTCCATGCTGGCAAGAAATTTGGGAAATAAGATGCTTGCATCGTGGAGGGGTGTACTTGGGTCGAGTTCAAACTCGGGTAAACTGGACAGTACTGTTGCGGTTGCTGCCAAGCTTGGGCTGTGTGGTTCACTTGCCTTGTCTGCATTTGGCTTTGCGGAGGTTGTTCTTCCCTTACTTTCATCCTCTGTTGTGTTTCCTTTGCCTCTAGGCAATCTCTTGTGACGTGACCCTTGTCTTCGCCATGAAAAAAGCACCATAATTTCTTGGTCCTTTGTCCTTGACCCTTGTTCCAGGGTTTGCTCTGGTTCTGCCTTCGATCGGTACCTTGTCCTTGTTGCTGGCCTGGCTGATTTGCGTGAGATTTTTCTTCATTGTGTTGCTGTTCATTGGAAACATTGAAGACTTGTGTTGCCTTCGGCTGTTGCCAGTTGTTGTTGTCTGTTCTGGGTGGCCTTTGATTCCCTTGAGATTGGTTTGAGCCTTGCTGCTTATAGTGGTTATGTTCTTCTATTCTTCTTCTTAGGTCATTGTCTGATCTGCAGTACTTCTCGAACTCACTGTATAGTTCAACGATGCTTGATGGCTTTTCTCTTGCTAGGTGACCTATGAGGGGTCCTATGCGAAGGCCCTTGACTGCGGCCTCAATTGCTACCGCCTCCGACATGTTTGGTGCTTTATCCTTGAGTTGGATGAAGTGCTGGAAGTACTCTTTTAACGATTCCCCCTGTGCCTGCTTGCACTGAAAAAGATCTGATGAGGTTAGGGACTCATTGGCGAAGCCTTTGAAGTTTGCTGTGATTTTGTCGCGGAGGTCTTCCCATGAGTAGATTGTACTTGGCCTGAGCATGGAGTACCAGGCTAGTGCATCTCCTTCTGCTGCAATCACAAAAGATTTTGCCAAAACGGCGTCATTCCCACCTGCGGAGGCTACTGCTGTTTCGTAGCTCATTATGAATTGTCTTGGGTCAGTCTTGCCGTTGAACTTTGGTAGCGCGATAGGCTTGTACTTCTGAGGCTAGGGTGTGTTTTGCAGACCATCGGACAGAGGTGATTTGGAGTCCATTCTCTATAGTTGATGGTTCTGATTATAGTCACTTATGTTGTATGCGTTCATGAGTATCGGTTCGCCGTTCTAGAGTGACATCTAAGGCCTTCATTGCTGCTCGCCCATAGGCTGTTGAGCTCCTCCGCCCTGGGCTTGTTGCATGCTTTGTATTTCGCCTTGAAGGAGTGTGAGCTGTTGTCGTACCTCCATTGCTTGCTGTGATAGCTGAATCGCTCTTTGAGTTGCCTGCTGTTCCGCGACTAGACGATCTCTTTCTTCCTGCGCTCTTTGTAGTTCTTGTTGCAGGTTTTGCAAAACTTGCTCTTGTGTTTGTTCTTGGGGTGGTGGTTCATTTTCGTTGTTTTCATTTGGTTGAGCGTCCTACGTCGGAGGTGGTGGTTGCTCGCCCCGTGCTGGGGATGGTTGTGGTGCGACCCGCGGTGGGGATGGCAGTGGTGCGGGACGGGCGCGCTTTGCTGTTGCGGCTCTTGGCGCTCCGTCTGTTGTGGCGTACTCTTTGTTCTTTGTCGTGAGAAGTTGCATCTTCTTCATGGTAATCCGTTATCATTGCTCTCTTGGATGTCATCGTGGGCTTGACTTCGGCCAAGCACGGTGGGCGCCACTGTTGGAAAAAGCCTTTCTCCGAACAGAACCTGAAGGCCGAACGAAGGCCCAAGCTCCGCGGATGCCGAAGGTCTCGTTCGGTTAGCCTTCGGGTTTGTCGCTGGGGAACCTTCGCAGTGCCGAAGGCCCACTACTCGAGCGAGAAGGATTAAGGGTTATGCGGTAGGCCCTCGCAGTGCTGAGGGACTCGACGAGGGTGGCAGCGGAAAAAGATAGTAAAATGGGAAACCCTAAAAACCAGAGATCTTGTCTCTTCTATTACGTTGGATAGTGACCCCCTTTTTATAGTACACTGTTCACGTTACAATCTCGGTTACACAAATGTCCTTCTACCTGCTCCCGAATATTCCGGGAGCCTTTCTAATGACTCCAGGGATCTTTTAGGAAAACAAAATTAGCAGAAGCCTATTGGGCCTCGAAGGGAACTAAGGGAGGCCCAGCTGATCCGGTCCAACGCCTTGTCTTGGACGTCAGCTCCAGAGTCGAGCGGTGGGGGCTCTCAACCGCTGGCTTAGTCGATGGGTCGGAGGTCCCGACCGATTGCTCTGGGACCTTCGCACGACGGCCTGCTCAGCTCCGCCGCAGGGCGAAACTTCGCCGTCTTCGTCGAAAAGCGAAAGCTTCGTCGCCTTTACCGTCATGGTACCTGCGTACACCGCCGGCTTGGTCGACGGGTCGGAGGTCCCGGCCGATTGCTCTGGGACCTTCGCACGGCGGTCTGCTCAGCTCCGCCGCGGGGCGAAAACTTTGCCGCCTTCGTCGAAGAGTGAAAGCTTCGTCGCCTTTGCCGTCATGGTACCTGCGCACATAAAGGACAACAAGATCCATGGTGCTGCCTCTGTGCACATCAATACGGTTTCGTTCCGCCAAATGGCACAGCCTCCGTCGGAGGGAACTTTCGCTTCGTTCGATTTTTGGCCCACGGGGAGACCTTCGCGACTTATGTCCCAACAATTTGAAATCATGTTGTCATCGAAAAATACGTTTGAATGTGTCAAATTTGAAATTCAAATTTTTGTAAACGACCTCGGATGAAAAAACTTGCTACATGAAAGTTGTAGATCTCGAAAAGTTATAAAACTTTATAGTTCACAACCTTTTCATTTGAATTTGTTTAGTAGCTCAAACAATCATTTTACACTCGGTTTAGTATAGAATATAAAAAAGTACTAACAAATCTAGACATAAGTGAGTCATGGGTGGAGTGGTTGAGAAGGTACCGGTTGAGAGTGAGGTTGCCGGTGTATGTACCTACTGCTTGTTAGATGATGCGACCAGCCAGCTAGCAACCAAGTCAGCTAGTAATACGTACAGCACACTGCAATACAAAGTGATCGATCGAGACAGAGGACAGTCGACAGCACCTCTTTTCAAAAGAAACAAAAATAAAATAAAAAGTGACAGCACCTGCTGGTGTGTGCGCATCTAGCTAGCCAATCAGCTATTATTATTGCTCTTCTGGTAATAATAATTAACGTGCGTGCAACTTTTGTCATTATTTGGTTACGTACGTATCCTTCCGTTTCAAGTTACAAAACACTTTAGCTTTTTTTTTTGGTACGTCGATTTCGCTATATATGTATATCCATATATGGAAATAATGCTTATTTAGATACGTAACAAAAATGAATGTAAAAAAAGGAAAAATCAAAACGTCCTAAATAGGATGGAGAGTCGGAGAGAGTACATAAATTTGTACTAGCTAGTTGGGGTGGTGGTGTAAGTTTTTTTTCCTAAATACTCAGTCACCTGAAAGATAGCAACAACTTCCGTACATATATAAACAATTACTTTCTCTGTCCCTAAATGTCTGTCTCTAAATAATCGTGTTTTTTTCATAGACACGCTTCCAGAGACCAATATAAAAGGACTGAGGGAGTACATTACACACACATGTATATAGTACTCAGATGCAAAGAATCAGCTAGGGGGATGGACATCCGTTGCTTTCTTGATTGAAGGCAGTTAGCTGGAGAATACTGTAATGAGTAAATGGACAACCAGAGCCAGCCAGCCAGCGTTTCGTTTTCACCGCAACGAAAAGCAATGGGGGAATCAACTGCACTCCTTTCGTTATATCTACGCGTAATCACACCAGCCGTGAGTGTATCTATTTTTATATATTCTACTACTCCCTCCATCCTAAATTGTAAGTCATTCTAAGAATTTTGAAGAGTTAAAGTTTCTCAAGTTTGACCAAACTTATATAACAATATAATAATATTTATGATGTCAAATAAGTATCATTAGATTCGTTATCAATTATATTTTCATAGTATATCTATTTGATGTTATAAATCTTTATATGTTTGTCTATAATTTTTGATCAAACTTGAAATGCTTTGACTCTCCAAGATTTTTGGAATGACTTACAATTTGGGATGGAGTGAGAACAATCCTAGCTAGTACAGTATTCTCTCGGTCCTAAAATGAATATAATTATGATATATGTGCCAGCTGCAGTTAAAGTACTTCAAATTTAACTAGATTTCTAATAAATAATATTCATATTTACATCTCTAAATTAATTTATTAAGAAAACATATTTCGTAATTATTCTAATAATATTTATATTTTTTATCTACAATTAATCAAACTTAGTATAATAAAGTAAACTATAACGCTGTTTCATAATTGTATTCTAGGGGAGACGGAGAGTATCGTCTCACACGGAACAAACGCTAAAAACAGTTTCCCTGATTGATCAGCGAGAGGCCATGCATCCATCTCGTCGATCGTCCTTCGCTACCTGCTACATACGTCACGTCGCTTCCTCCTTTTCACAGTGACACCAGGAGCACAACCACGACAGTCCACAGTCGTTGGACAGGGCGGACAGGACAAAGGTCGTCGTCCAGTGATGCAAGTGGCCGGGTAAACGAGCATCTATATGACCTCCTGTGTAAAGATTTAAGCCATGTTTGGTACAGTTTTTAGAAAATAGTTTTACAAACAAAACCTAAGCTATTTTGAAAAAAATATTTGGCAAAACAGTTTCACCAATAACTTTATGCATACATGTGAGAGAGAAAAAGGACAAAGCTGTGATAAGCTACTATTTTCAGCTTCATCCCACTTCGTATGTTTGTGAGAGAGGGAGAAAAACAGATTTATGGATCAAGCTGTTTTGAAAAAGAGTTGTTTGACAAAAAAAAAACAGCTTGAAGCTGTTATAAGCTATACCAAACAGACCCTAATTGTGGTGAACTACTCCTAGTGGCATGGAATGATTTTTTTTTTTTTAAAATCACCAAGATCCATCGTTCTCACGTCGCGTCTATTTTCGATGACAAACCAAACCACAGTCCTTGGACAAGGCGTGGTGGCGAACAAGTTCGATGCCTTTCGTTTTCTCCGTGAAGCTACGCATGGGATTCGTATTGCTCTCTATATATATGTCCATATATACACGATAGCAACACCATTCTCTTGACAAATTGGTCGTGGTGATCGAGTGGTGACCACAAGAGGAAAAGAGCATTTTTTAGTGATAACTGATAAAGACATATATAATAAGGTCCTAGAAGTGTCAACTCGAAGCAGTAGCAGGAAATCTCATCTCATATTATTCAACCTCAGGAGCAGTCAGGTTGGGTTGTGGGCTTACACCCTGCTTCGAGTTGTAATGGGCCGAGGCCCACCGGCTGTTTCACAGCTTAGCCCTTATCTATTTTTGTTATCAGGTTTATTTCAGTGTTCATCAGGTTAGTTGTTGGACAGTTTGGTACTTGTTAGTTGTAACTACCTTTTTTTGGTAATATACGTTCAATGATTTATTTTTTGAAGGAAAAAAAAAACCAAACACCACTGTTTGAAGATAGCTCTAGGTCTCTAGTAAGTGTAATGATTTATTTTAAGTTCTCAAGTGTGAACTCTGAAGGCATACTTTCCACGTGCGCGCTAGATGGGTTCAGCCATTCAGGAATGTTAACTAATAGATTTCACACTTGACTATAACTTGATTAAACACGATAGTCTAGAGAAGAAACTGCATAAGACTTTTCAGATAGGATGCCATTCGATCTTCTATGGCTGTAACTGTTTAAATCGTCTTTTGGCTTTCAGTGAAAAGACTAGGATTCTGCCCTAAAATTCTAAAATGAAACTGCCAAGGAGTATAGAACAGTTAATATTTCTGCAATGACATCAGATAAGAACTGTTGAAGTTTAGTCTTTGATTAAGAAAATGTTGGTAACAGATTAATTTCTGACCATCGAAAAAGGCTGCGGGCATCCCTTTCAGATCGAGTGTCAGACATTAGTTGCCATTGTGCATCATGATAGAACAGTGATAAGTATACTTCCGTTTTAGATGCTGTACGTGTATCCTTTGCTCAGAAATCAACCGAAGAATGAAGAACAAGTGAGTGAAAGATTATTACCGTACGTGGCGGGATTGGAGATGATCTCCATCATCCCCTTATACACGTCGCAGAACACGACGTCAGCGCCAGCCAGCAACGGCCGGAGCTCGTCCAGCCTCGCCGCGAGCCTGCCATTATACGCTTCGATGAGCTCGTTCGCCTCCTCCACGCATCCGCCGCCGCCGCCGCCGCCGTCGAGGGCGGCAGGGATCCGCTCCCACATGACGCGCGGCGCGCACCCTAGCGGCGGCACCCCCATCACCGCAACCCTCCTCACTCCAGCCTCGTACAGCTCCGAGACGGCGCGCGCGACGCGGTCGCCGAGGAGACGAGCGAAGCCACGGCGGCCGTGCTTGGGCGCGGCGGCGTCGGCCTCGGCGGACCCACGCGCCAGCAGGCGCGCGTAGGCGTCGGTGCCGAAGGACAGGACGAACACCGCGGCGTTGGCGGTGGTGGACGACGAGGAGTCACCCCCCTCCACCGGCGCGGCGGCCTCGAGTTGCAGCAGCTGCAGCGTCTCGGAGGCGAGACGGACCTGCTGTTCGACGACGGCGCCCATACGGAACACCGACGACGACGGCGAAGACCCGCGCTCGCCTCCGCCGCCGTAGTAGAACAGCTGCCCACCGCCGCCGCCGAAGTTGACGCCCTTCGCCGCGGCGGACGCGGTGCCGTTGAGCGCGGAGATCGGGGGCGGTGAAGGGATGCCCATCTTGGCTGCGATGAGGTCCGGGACGCGGCGGCTCCGTGTCTTGGGGTAGAAGAGGCACGGGCCGACGACGGGGAGCGAGGCGGACGACGGCAGCGTCGTGGCGGTGGTTGTCAGGTTCAGCGGTAGAATGCCGCTCGCCGTCGTCGCCCCGCAGCCCACCGTGGAGTCGCCCAGGACGAAGAGGGCGGTGGCTGGGGATCGAGGTGGTTCAGCGCCCGCACCGCCGGCGGCGAAGTGGAGTAGCACGAAGAGGACGACGACGAGGAGGAGGAGCGCCATGCGTTGTGGCGCGAACCGGTTGCTGGCGTTCGCGGCGTGGTCGAAATGGAGTCGTGCTACCCACTGACAAGTGGGTCCCAGTGTTCTCCTCCTCGTCGAAGGCTCGAAGCCAAAAGTCCTTTTCCTGGTAGGCCCGTAGTGGTAGCGTGTGTCGCAACATATTTGCACGAACACCCCTGAAGTAGAAGAAAAATACCGCGAGCTGCAGGTGCGGGATCTCTGAATCTCTGACGTCGTCTCCTTCCTCGGACCGGACCTCCCCAATTCGCGGAAGGAGGGAAAGAGGAAGCGCGGAGACTGGAAATCGGGCGGCTAAGACGCGCTTCGGTCTCTCGATCGGAGAGGTGAGCGAATCGCGGTCTGATGCAATGCCGCTGGTTGCGCCATCTTTTCTTTCTTTTCGTGCAGGAAATTGGATTGGATATGTTGGCGGATGCCACCTAGGAGTATGTCTTTCCCCAAGATTCCAAGAAGTCAGAAACAACCTTCCATATGACGGAAACCTTCTAAATTTTGGATTTTGTTTCCGTGTTGGCCGTGAGCTCGTTGGGGGCAAGTAGCTGCGAGTTAGCGAAAATTGCTTCCAGTGTTTTTGATTAGTTGGGCGTTGATTCAGTTGCGTTTTGTGCGCTCCAGTTTGTGCAGCACGCTGGGTTAATCTTGCTGGTATTGACTTGCTTCACTGTATTTCATTAGGAGATTTCTCTATGGATTTTGTTTGTTCAATTTGTCCTTTACGGGGAACGGTCCAGTTTTTATATATGTCAGCATTCTCTGGTTTTTACTTCTTCTAATAAAGCTATTCCTGGGATCGTTGTGGACCAAGAGCATATTCGGTTGTTAGTTTTGTCTTGCTCTTCATCTATTGGTCATCTCTTTTCAATGTATATATATTCTTCTGGTGAGTGGTGAGACTTTGTGATATGATATCGTTGCATTTCCTCTCACAGCAGCAGGCATGATTCATACTGCCAGCTAGTATGGCCTCAAAAGCTATAAAAAGAAGGCAGACTGATAAAACAGGTGAAAAAGATATGGATATAACACTGTCAGATCCTGTAACAGAACCTCTTCTAGGAAATGCTCCTCAGGAAGAGAAATCCAAGGTTTGTAGCTTCTCCTTAAAAGTTAGGGCCGTTGACCAACTTTTGGTTCATGCCTTCTGAACAAGCACTTTCTTTTATGGGATTGCTTGTAGATATATGAGCCTATTACACGGTCAGGTTTCTTGGATGGGACGAGACAGGAGTGTCTTCGCTGGGCACATCTTCTATGGACTTTTGTTGCTCAATCTGCAAGAAACATAGGTACTTTTCATGAATGAAACCTTAATCCACGATGAGCTAGATGCTATGTTGTTTTCCTGTTTGTATCCAATAACCTACTCCTACAGTCCTAGTTGATCAATCCGTCATCTTTGGCCAACTATTTATGGGTTATCATTTGGGTGTTGCTGGTAGTTCTGTTTCTAGAAACATCTACTTGTCTGATATTTTTTTTTCCTTAGTGATTTGGACATCATGTTACAGGAGGATAGGTATTGATAAGCAAATGTATGTTGGACTCTGTATAGAAAATCCTCTACTACAACAATTATGTATTGTGTGTGTTGAAATTCACCTGTCATTCTTTTCTTAGTTATATGCTGCGCTTACTACTGTCATCGCTGCCATTTTGATGCTTCAGTGTTCTAAAAAAGCCCCTCTTTTGACTTGCAGTAAATGTTCTTTCTGAATTTGGATCTTGGCTAGCTAGACTTTTTGGTTGTTCTGCTTCCAAAAGTTCACAAAATGGACAGACAGTTCCAGTTAATCTCAGTCCATTACAGGTACGGTGTTGCCTGCAAAAGTCCTATTTTCATTTGAACTACTATACAACAAGGGAAGGGAGTCATTTCATTGGAAGCATGCAGTCTCTTATCATCAAGATTTTGTTCTTCGTGTTAGTTGATGAAATGTTATATTAATATAAGACTAAATTACCATATTCCCCTTATAGCCTATATAAGCTTAAGATCTTGGATTAGTTGATTGGTGCTTAAAGTAAGCACCTTTGGTTTACTCATTGCCTGCGTGTTTTTAGATGCGTTCAGAAACAAATGTTCATGCTTGTTTACCTCAGTCATAAAGACAACTGTCGGTGTATCCACGTCACATGTGGTGTTAATTTCTTTTCAGTTGGTTTTCTCCTTGCTGACATGTGTGGTTATAAAGGAAATCGAATGAATCCTTCTTCCGTTAGTTTAACCTTTTTGAGAGAGCAGCTTTATATATTCTGGTTTCCTTCTGGGTTGCCAATGTTCTGTTTACATTGAGCAACTTTGTTAGGACTTGACACTTGACACTTGACACTTGACAGTTTCACTTTGTAGGAAGAAAGGTTAAGATTGTTGAGACAAAGGATAGATGTGCCATATGACTGCTCCTCTGTCAAGCATCAGGTTCTCATTCTGTATATAGTTTACCTTTATGGTATCTCTTTTCTTATCAATCGAATGCTAATTTTATCCCTGGGAAGAATGGGATAAATGTAACTAAATTTGGTATGTGATATTTGTGACCGATAAATGCATTGTGATTCAGAAGAAATAATATTTTTTCTGTTACAGGATGCCCTGAAAGAACTTTGGAGGTTGGCTTATCCTAATAGACAACTTCCTCCTCTGAAGTCAGATCTCTGGAAGGAGATGGGCTGGCAGAACTCGGATCCATCAACCGATTTTAGGTTCAGTTCCTTCCTCGGTGATGATGTTTCTTGATAAATTATCATGCATTATGTTGACATGACTTGAGCCATATGATTTGTATTTTAAACTATTCTGTGCTTGCAGGGCAGCTGGGTTCATGTCCTTGGAGAATCTAATATACTTTGCCAGAAATTACCCAGTATGTTTCTATTCATCCTGGGCACTTACTCGACAAAACGTACATCAGTGGGTGAGTCAGTTGTGTTTAATGCTCTGTAGTTGATTTTACATGCAGGATTCCTTTCACAGGCTACTGCATAAGGCAGATGGTAAGAGAGCTGAATGGGAGTATCCTTTTGCAGTAGGTGGCGTAAACATATCCTATATGTTAGTTCAAATGCTGGATTTACAGTCAGGTGATTGAATGCAATGATTACTAAAATATTTCAGTATCATTCAGATTCATTTTCCCTTCGCACTGCCTTCAGATTTTGGTTCATAAGCAGGCAATCTATGGAGAACGAAGTCTTATCTTTTATATATACCTCTTTGTAGGAAAAATGACAACAAAAGCTGGTGTTCACTTTGTTCAACTACTCGAAGATGACAATGTGGCTTTCGATGACCTTTTCTGTGTAGCATTTCAGGTGCTTGATTCTCATTGGCTTGCAAGGCGAGCTAGTTATATGGAATTCAATGTGAGCATTCTTTACTAGTACAACAATTATGCATGCTAATGATTTCCCATGCCATCATCTAGTTTGAGTTGATTATCTTAATGTCCATATTATCAGGAGGTTCTGAAGGCCACACGGGTTCAGTTAGAGAAAGAGCTTACTATCGGAGGTATTTCTCGCATTCAAGACATGCCGTCATTCAGAATGCTGAAAAGCTAGCCCTGTTTGTACTTCACACACAGGAAAAGAGATACATTTTAGATGACAATAGGTTATTTAAATTTGCTGTCCATTCTTTCACTGGATGTCGAAGATGTGATAGTGTGTATGTTCATGTATGATGCCTTGAAAAGAAACGACTTTCTGCAACTCCTGCCATCAAGATATGCTAGTGTATATATATTGGTCCTACCGTCCTAGTTTAAAGCTACAGATCATATATTATATCTTTGCAAAAAGAAACTAAGACTTTCAGACATTTTTATTCTCTGGGCAACCGGTGACAAATTATTTCTGTGTCTCAGGGTAAATTATGCTTCTGAAAAAACATGTCACATGTATGGAAAAATTTGCACTTTTTTTTTTGTTAAGACTAAATATAGAAGGGGAAAAGAAGAACTGATCCTTAATCTGGAGCTACTAGAGTTACATGGTTACATCCTTGTAAACTGTTCAAGCGAACAAATCTATGCTGCATTGGCAGGATTGCCATGATCATGCCATGCAAAACTGTGATGCTGCACAACTACTTCATATTCAGGATGTGATTAGTTGAATCTAGGCTAAGCGAGACAATGACAAACATTAAGGTTAGTCAAGCAGCAGCCTGGGAACAAATTCAAAGAATTAAGAAACATCAACACACTTGTCTAATGCCAAGCTACCATGGGCTTTCTACAAGAAAGTTCAGCTGCTTTGCAGCAGGGAGGGCTCTGTGGCATTGGACAAACCAAGTATACCCAAAGACAGGAGGACACCTGAAAAGTGAAAACCTCCTTGGATATCCCCTCACATAGCCACGCTACGCACGCATAGGTTTCAGAATCAATTGCACACACTGATCATTGTTGGAGGTTGTTGTAATCCCTCTTCCATGTCTAAAAGAACATCCTTCAGCTGACCATCACCTGCTTCAAACAAACTGAAATCTGCCAGACCTACACCTGCATCCTTGCTTCCTTCATCAACTGCAGAACACCCATCGAACAGGAACCCAATGTTGCTCTCGAAGTCTGCATCAGTGAACCACTCGCTCAGATTGGTTGAGCTGCCAAAGTTAGGTCTTGGCATGGTGTCTAGCTCATAATCCATGCAAGGGCTCCATAAGCTCTCTTCGATGCTGTCACCGCCGACTGTGATGTGGGGCTCCGCGATGTTCTCATCAGGTTCTGTATTGTCATCCGGTGTCTTGGCTTCGCTTGACACAGACTCTTGGGCTGTAGTATCTGTTTCGCTCTGATCAGGTTGAGCTTCTTGGTTGAGCGCTGGCACCACCTGTGGTTGTTCCTGTTGGAGCTGCGCCAGGAACAGTGGGTGGTCCATGTAGCAGCTAATGTCGAAGTTGGTTACAGCATTGACGCCTCGGTATTCAATGGCCGCAAGATCATAGGCCTTGGCTGCCTCTTCTTGAGTGTCTGCAGAAAGAAAACGAATGGTAAGTTTGTCTGAATGAGTGTATAAATACAGAAGTTTAGAAAACCGAAATATCTTGAGACACTCCACAATGTAAAGTTTGTTCAAGTGCCCATTGTTCTCAAAGTACAGTGCCTCTAGAAAAGTAAGACAAAATATTTGGTGACAGAGTCGATTCTGGTAAATGTTTAGTTTTGTTGGTCTGACAAAACAACATGCTCATATATTCGGGCACGGTTGTACTGAATTGCAGACAATGGCTGCTAACTAATCTGAATGGACGGTGGTGGCTGCTTACTTGCACATGTGCAGTCACTGTACATCAGTACATGTCCAATCTCAGTGCAACTAGCTAAGCTAACCTTTGTGTTTTCCTCTGTCACTTGCCTTTTTATGATGGTAATAGAGGTGAAAGCAAACCTGTGGTCTGGATCTTGAATCTTGATCTAGTTTTAACACAGGGCATGCTTGATGCACGTGAAGAGATCACTGGCTGCTATTGCTGAGTCACGCAGACAAGTGAAAAAAGAAAAGGTCGGCAGTGTTGAGGAATTGAAGATCCCTAGGCACCATCTTATTATTACTGCCACTAGCAGAGGCTGGCAGGTGAGTGGTGACTACTCCCATCACGTGCTTGTCACATGAGTTTGGAGGGCCATGTTGTTTTTTGGCTGGTAATTAGCCAACAGTTTGCCACTAATTTTTAGTGCAAGTGGAGGATCAATCGTCTGGGGATTGCTCACAGGACAGTAGTATCTTGGTCTCATGGTCTTGCTCTTGACAGTAAAGAAAGGGAAAAATAATATTTTTGGGCAGGGAAAGTGCATCAGTGTTATGCTCCTGTAGTATGATCTGATTTGATGGATGATCAGATCCAGTGTTTATAATTTTTTGTTTTTTGTTTTTGAATAATAAAAAAAGAGACATTGCATGCAGTTAGGATCACCATGTCTGAATAGGGACAATATAGTAAGGGAATTGCCAAAGCTCCTCTGCATTGAAGGGAAACTAAGAAATACGAGCCATTCAATTGTGTAGGAGTTAGGTTGATCAACCTTCATAAAAACTGGTTAAAGTTAGGTGGCGGCCCTGCCTTGCAGTAAGTAGGACAATTCCACAACAAACAAGAGTTGCACTTAAATGCTTGGCGGCATAAACCGACTTGTTAAAAGAAGTGCAAAGAGCATGAAACTAAAGATATCATTGAGGAAGAATATAGTACACTTGTCCATCGTCCATACCAAATGTTCCCAGGTAGAGGTACTTGTTCCCAAAGACTCGCCCAATCCGTGCTTCCCACCTCCCGTTGTGATGATGCCTAGTAGACCATCAATGAAAACAACAAGAACATCAAAAATCTCATTCTTTTAGCTTATAATTACCAAATGAATTGAAGGCATGCGGCATCTCTGAAGGATGACGCACTGGTTTCCAAACAAAAATAACTAGCCTGTGATGCATGCAGTTCAGAGCTGGCGTTTTTCTAGGTGCACAACACAATGATGCCTGGTGAGTGATGAGTCATGCATGTATGACATGACATGGCTGGCGTGTGTGACGTGTCACAGGCCCAGGCGATGCATGGCTCTGACGTTACAGGTGGACCTCGTCTTGTGCTGTGTCACCCAGCTAGAGAACACCGGCGTGAGTCAGTCAGTGTGCAGCCTGGACCCCATTTCACAATCAGTGCCATCCATTTTTGGCACTTGGAGCTGCACAGCTTCTCTTGTTTGCCAGGTGTGTTCCATGGTCAGTGCATGTGGTAACTGAGCTAGCAGAGTACTACCTCTACTACATAGATCCTACTTCCTTCATCCCAAATTACAAGACATTTCAAAAATATTAGAGAGTCAATTTATCTCAAGTTTAACTAAACTTATATGATAATATATTAACATTTATGATGCTAACTAAGTATTATTAAATTTTTTATTAATTATATTTTCATAGTATGTCTAATTAATGTCTTATTTTTTTATAGTTTTTTTTATAATTATTGATCAAACTTAAATATTTTGACTCTTCAATATTCTTGGAATATCTTATAATTTAGGATGGAGGGAGTACTTTTGCAACCAGTGACTAGCGAGAGGGTTTAGTTTAGCACTAGGTGATCAAATCAAGATGTAGGTGTTGAAACCAAAATTATTAAATTAAAATACAGTAGATTAAGCACCTGGCTACGCCTCTATACTTGGAGACGCCCCTGGAGAAGCCGCTGCTCCTGCGGCGGAGGGAGGCCAGGTACTCCTCTCGGGACACGCCCTCCATCTCCGGCATCTCGCTCGAGTAATCCTCCACCTGCATCAGTAGTCATCAGTCAAGTCAAATCACCATGCTTAATTAGCCGACTGGTTTCATCTAATACACTAGTGCTCCTACTGTTAACACGCAGGAACCGCAAACAAACATTGACGGCCCGTTACAGCTCCTGCTCTGCTTGCTTACGATCGACCACACAAACATTAATGTACGCTAGTCTTGTCCGCGTTTTCTTTCATTATTATAACGCCGTGTTTCCTACTAGTAGTAGGAGTAGTTGCAACAAGCCGACAAGGGTTGTGAGCTACTACTGAGGTCATTGCTCAGTGTCACCTTCATTTGTTACTACCAGCAGCTATCTGTCTACATTAGTTCATAAATATTTCAGCAAATTTGTTTTTTTTTTAAAATCAATTTCCCTTTAGTCCCTTCTTCATCTGGGGTTCTTCGGCCATGCACAATGTTTTTGCTGTCATGCATGAACAGACTCTTATGCTGATTATTTTTTTCGGAAAAAAAAAGCCGAAGCACAAGTTATGCTGATTATTAAACGGGGAAGGGGAACAGAACACTAACTTTTTTTTGGTGCAAACAATAATGCCAATTCTTGCCTTTTTTTCGTGTCAAAAAAAAAAGGGAGCAACGAATCTATTTTTCACCACCACCATCTTTGGATGCTGAAAGTTGAAACTGGTTGAGTTATGAGAGTCACTTGATCGGTTCTTGTTTCTTTATCCTTTTTAGTAACAAAGAGAGAAAAGATATAGGGCGTGATAGTTGTTGGCATTGATTTGTCTTAGAAGATAGATAAATAGGAAGATAGATCAATAAAAAAAAGGAGAGAGAATAGATATAATGCGTGATAGTTGCTAGCATTGATTTGTCATCTCTACTATAATTGAAATTTTCTAAAAGAGTGGAAAGTCTGGATCTCACCCTCTGATCCCACAGCCAGACTTCCCACCCTCCTTCTCACCCGACCGGTTTCAAACTCTATAACAAGGGATCGATTCCTGGAATTTGCAAGTAGAAATAACAAAAGCAAACACACAATGTGAACAATAAAAAAATGCACAAATTCTGAATGTCAATCAAGTGATCTCGCCACCAAATAAAAAGGAAAACAAAGAAAAAACAAAGAAAAAAAAAACACCGATCGATCTCGCCACCGAATAATAAAAGGAAACAAATAAAAAACAACAAAATAAACACACGGTCGCCACCGAATAAAAAAAAGGAAACAAATCAAAATACAACAAAAAAAACACACGGACCTTTTTCATGCATGCATTGACAAAATACTCTACCAGTTCAGCTACATCCCCAATTTGATTTAATATGCAGCTACGAATTATTTTATGATATAATCCATTTATTCCTAATAGAAGTAGATAAATAAAAAATGTTTGGAGATGCGAGGAGTTGAACCCGAACCTTTTTCATGCATTGATAAATACTCTACCAGTTGAGCTACATCCCCAATTTTATTTAATGTGACGCTACGAATTATTTTATGATATAATCCATTTATTCCTAGTAGAAGTAGATAAATAAAAATTGTTTGGAGATGCGAGGAGTTGAACCCCGAAACTTTTCCATGCATTGATATATACTCTACTAGTTGAGCTACATCCCCAAATTTATTTAATGTGCAACTATGAATTCTTTTATGATATACTCGGTTTATTCCTAGAAGTAGATAAATAAAAAGTTGTTGGAGATGAAGCCATATTTGCCACAACAATTTGTTTTATAATTTAATCAATTTATTTTAGAAGATAGATTAATAAAAAAAGATTAGACATGCGAGGAGTTGAACCCCGTACCTTTTTCATGCATAGATAAATGCTCTAACTAACGGTATAGCTATGGGAAAAAAATGGTAACTTATCCGGTTCCACGGGACACCTTTCTAAAAATGTTCAGAGAACTCACACCCACACCAGGGATGAGTTGTTACTTCAGATTTTTACGTTTTCTTGCTTCGGTGGTCTCTTACATGCATGAAAACTGCACAAATCCAGCCCAAGCCCACCAATTGTGTTCTGGATCTCTGATCCTCTGACCCAATCGACACGGATTTTGGCAAATTTTCATTTTTATGATGACTCACCCATGCATGTGCCTTCTCGGCCGCGCCTTAATGACGCAATCTTCGGCCTTCGTTCTCGTGTTTGTACACGTGATTTTGCAAGAAAATGGGCAAGTACAGGTGATTTTGCTCGATGAAAGAAACATACTAGGCGAGTCCGCAACATGGATGGCAGTCATTCATGGCCAGGTCAGAGCATATGAGATGACACACAGTAACCAGTATGCATGGCCAGCAATAGCAACGAGTAGCACGTTGATTAAGTGCCTCTGGTCATGCATCGTGCGTCCTGCGCTTCTTCATGATCAAGTGCCTATCAGATCGCGAGATCGATCCAATGATAGCGACCACAGGGATCATATATACGTAGGTATTTAGGATTTCTTGCCGTTAGAACGTAGAAGGCACCGCCCAATTAAGGTGGAGAAGCCGAGTAGAACGAATGGAGATGTCATATCAGAAAGGTTAAAAAAACAAACATTCGGAGACGATCAATCAAGGGCTAACAGCCCAACAGGGGATTGTTGCTCAGTGATTAACAATAACAGCAGCACGTACGCTCTCTCAGGATTCAAAACCAGCTAACCCCGGGTGCCGTTCGAGACACGGCTTCCAACGGATGCTGCTCACCCGATCAGCATACCAGATTTAGTTGAGCCCCTCCTATACAAGATTTCGGTATAGCCACATCGGGAAAACACAAAAAAAAAACAAATGCAAAGTTTTTGCTTAATTTCGCTTCATGAAAAAAAAAATACTAACAAGCGGACAATTTAAAGACTTCAACACCCAACTCGCCCATACACAACTTTGTTTAATTTGCCTCTACAAATTATTTTATAGTATAATCAATTTAATCTTATCATAGATATTAAAAGTAGATAGATAATAAAAATGATTAGAGATACAAGGAGTTGAACCCCGTACTACCTTTTTTATGCATAGATAAATGCTCAGTTGAGCTACATCCCTAATTTTTATTCAATTTACAACTACAAAATATTTTATATTTTATTTAATCTTGGTAGATAGCTAGATTAGTAATAAAAAAAATGATGATCGGAGATGCGAGGATTTGAACCCCTACCTTTTCCATGTGACAAACCGATTAGCAGCCTCCTCGAGGCTCAAGGTGCTCTCTGGTCAACAAAGTGGTGCCCACACGCTGCTGTTTCAGCTGGTTGCCGAGT
This sequence comes from Microstegium vimineum, assembly GCA_022036555.1. Taxonomy (NCBI): domain Eukaryota; kingdom Viridiplantae; phylum Streptophyta; class Magnoliopsida; order Poales; family Poaceae; genus Microstegium; species Microstegium vimineum. The sequence goes on along the minus strand of CM039133.1, from coordinate 51,446,917 downwards.
CGATCATTATTGAAGAGTTTTTTTTTTGTGTGTGCTTGCACTCATAAGTCAAAAGGATCACGATGGAACAAGAGTAGCATCATGCATGTCTCCTCAAAAAAAAAAGTGGCATCAGATTTTGTGCATTATTAATTAGTCGATGAACAGATACGGTCAACATATGCATCAAAAAGGAGGCGGCGGTGCTGATTTATTTCCACTACTATATCGCCACTACAGACCGGTAACCACTCCGATCCCTTTTGCATTGTTCAGCGAAAAAAAGAGGCCCTAATTAACGTGTTCTCTGTGTGTTCAGATTAAGCAGCGTTAGATGACATATATGCTAGTTAAAATGCAGCCGTCCAGCAGGGCCAAATTCGACTGCAAATTAAACAGCATGTGGCAGCAGCATGGATTCCATTGCAGATGTAGCTAGAGCAGTAGTGGTACGCAGCTCTACCCCCAACCAAGTTCATCCCCCATGTTACTAGCTTGTTGCATGATGATATACCATATGCCATCTACCGCTGTACGTGGTCCAAAGAGCAAAACGGCCAAGAATGAACTGACAACGACGTCTCAATGATTGGGATTGCAGAGGAGAGGAGCTAGCTAGCTAGGAAACCGGTCAAAGCTGTGGACTAAGAGACAGATGGTCCTTGGCCAACTCCTCTTCCATGTGGAGACGCATGCATTCACTTGTAGCAGTTCCTTAGTTGGCAGCAATGCTTTGCATATTGTTTACTACTCTAAATAAGCTTGATCAGTAACAGAATTTTCACAAAGGTATACTCCCTCAATCTCATAAAGAGTGACGTTTTTAAGTTTTCGACCACCATTCGTTTTATTTAAAATATTTTTACAAAACATAAAATAAATAAATTATTATTACTCGGATGATAAAACAAGTCATAGAAAAATAAATAATATTTATATAAAAAAATTGAATAAGACGAGCGTTACGTTTAAAGAAGATGACACGGATTCTAAAGTGACACTTTCAATGGGACGGAGGGAGTATATGTATACATAACAATGTCCAAGGTTCATGGGAGGCCTGTCATCAGATCAGTGGCATATATAACAAACTTTAGAGCTGAAGAATGTAGCATTAGGAGCTGAATTTATACATGTTCTTTTTTTTTCTTATCTCGAAAGAAAGACCATAGCTAGCTACTGAATTTATATACAGTATATTAATTGGATATGCATGATATGTGCACTGTCCAAAAGGAAGGTGCATTCTATCTGCCTGTGACCTACTGGCCGTACATCATATCATCGGCGCGCCACACCCCACGGCATGGATCTGAATCTGAAGCTTGTTGATGCCATTATTGCTGTTCCATCGCGCAACTAACCTAATGAGATTCGTTCTCAAGCACTAGTATATATCCTAAATCTGGTCTAAAAAAACGAATGTGTGATTTGATCACACATGACGCCATACTGAACTGAAAGAAACTCCTCCGGTTTGTTGTATATATATATATATATATATATATATATATATATATATATATATATATACGGCCGGCGCCGGATATGTACAAATAGTGGTCAAATTCAGACGAATTTCACTGATCACATGGTCGGCGTTTAGGGACTCCGTCTGTAGTACTGATGACCACACTAATAAGCATTAATTTGACCAGATAAGATCACCTGACCTGACGGGAACATTGTGTGATTTCAATTAACCCTAACCTCACCCTCACCTCACCTGATGGGCCTGAAGGCAATGTCAGAGAGGATAGAATGAAGGACGGCAACGTACGGTAGTACGCGGATGCTTGAATTAACATCTGATCCGACCAGCTCAGTCAAAGATGAGCAAAATCTACGTATATATAGTTTTTTTTTGGGGGGGGGGGGGGGGGGGGGGGGGGGGGGTTCATGTGGAAGAAAGAACGTGCAGTGGATGAAGTGATGCAGATCCCATGCCATGCCTGCCCAGGGCAACATGCATGTTCACACAGCTCGGCCATATGCAAATGCTCCACTCCACTCCATCCATGTTCCCTGCACGTTCGGTTCGGTTCCCACCTAGCTTGTGGATCGAAGTGGAAGCAGCGTGCTTCGTCTTCCACTCGCATCCATGTCCCGGCCCATGTTGTTATATACAGCTAGCTAGCCGCGGTTACTTACTTACACTAGCCGCTAGCTCTAGCTCTTCAAGTCCAAGATATACTCCTCCAACGTACTGCAACACAACTAGCAGTCCTCCTCTTCTTGCTCCTGCTCCTGCTCTTGCTCTTGCTAGCAGCTGCAAGTCACACACAGTGACACAGCTCAAGGCTAGCTCTTGCAGATGAAGCAGTCTACATCTACATGCCGCTGCAGCACGGCCATGAGCGCCGTGATCCTGCTCCACCTGCTCCTGAGCAGCAGTGCGACGACGGCCCTGCGACCGGGCGGCAGCAATAATGCTGCGGCGTCATCGTCATCGCAAGAAAGCTGGGCACAGCAGCGTCGTCGTGCCACGGCTGCCACGACCGCCAGGAGGCTGCTGCGCCCAGCGGCGGCGGGCGTCGCCATGGCCACCAGCAACACCTTCGATGTCAAGGACCATCGGACAGCGACGCCGGCGGCGACGAAGCCGAACGTGGAGTTCGACGCCAGCACGCAGGCCAAGCCGCAGAGCAGATACAACCCCAGACAGAATTAACAGTCCTGCTGGTTGGTTTCCTCAACCGGAACAAGAGAGAGAAAAAAAACTTAATTCAGCTCCGGCTCCACGATAGCTCCGGCGGAGGAGCCCTACCAAACGCTCTTACAGGAGGAGCCGCTTCTACCTAGACTCCAGAGGAGCCGGAGCCCCTTTTCACTTAGGGAGGTGAAGCCTGGATTTGGGGCTTCAGTGCTCCGGCTCCGGCTCAAGCACAAAAGCACCATGCAAGGAGCCCGGCCAAACGGCCCTTTAGTATCACTACTCTCTTCCTTAGATTCTATTCTCTGGTTCGCTCTCTCTTCGCAATCAGTACGTCTGTAGTCAGCCTTAATTGTGTCTGATCTTCTCATCTTGTGTGTAGACAAAATAAAGATAAAAACTAACCTGATAGGTTGCTTGCTGTCACTGTCATCAGGCATTTAATTTCCTAGCTAAGCTAGTGCTACACCATGATCTGTAGCCTTCAATCTGATTGCAATTAGCAGATTTGAGATCAATTTGTGCATGCATGGTATTCATTTTTCATCGTCACTGGACAGTGGCCACCCAGCTTTAAAGACAGTATATATACTTCGAAATCATCATTAAACTGATTGGGAAGTTGCAGTCTGCAGAGTCATTAAACTCAGAAACATCTTTAAGAACGAACTCAAAATCTCAATGCATGGTGTGTGGAGACCGACGTGGAGTCATGCACGGACACCAAATTGATTCATCTCAACTTGTCTAAATCGCCATTCCTTTTCCAAACTAACTTTTGTGTAAGAACAAAGTGAAGGAAATCAGCAATTTTAGACCCAGAAAAGGAAGGTGTAATAATAATAATAATGAAATAACCAACAAATTTAAACAGCATGGAAAACATTTGCAGTTCAGATCATATCTATGAGACTGACCAGTAAGTTCTACAACTGTTTTAGCCCTAAAACTGTTCTACCAGTTGGCAACTCTTAAGCACCGGTTTTTTTTCCAAAGTCACTTTCTGTTTCTGTTGCCTCGGGGGATCAATGCAAACGGGGGGAAACAAAGTCTAACTACTCCACATACTGTAACTAGGAAGAGTGAAAACTACTCAGACAACAAAAAAAAACAAGGAATAGTTATACATCGCAAAAGACGCATGCCTATTGTACAACTTTCTAATCCGTGGACATTTGACCCTGCCCTGGTTGCAGGATCAGCCACGTTTAAGCTTGAATACTGTTCAATGTACAAAGTTAACACAAGGTGCGGCCTTTAATTTAAGCCCATGAATGTCATAGCCACTGTTGAATCACTGTCGTTGGGCAGACGGAGATTGCTGCACCTGCACTGGCGGAAAGAACCCCATGCCTGATGATTGAAAGAACCCAGCTGATGTTGGTGATTGCTGCGGCGCCTGGGGAGACTGCTGCTGCTGCTGCTGCTGGGGCTGACTCTGAACTGGTGGAAGTGGAGGTGGAGGAGGTGGCCCACTTGGTCCTGGAAAACCTGGCGGCAGCATGTTGGACATTGGAGGCGGAGGAGGCATAGAGCCAGCCATCATCCCAAAGGGTCCTCCCATTCCAATCATTCCTCCAGTATTTTGACCAAACTGTTGCATGAGTAGAGATGGCAATTGCGGTGGAGGTGGAGGGGGTGGAAATTGGCCTGGAGTTGGTGGATGCGTGCCTCCAAGAGAAGTAGGCGCTTGCCCAAAAAAGGAAGGAGCAACCATTTCAGCAGCCTGAACTGTTTTCTCAAGCCTAGGCCTCTTATCAATCTGGAAACCTGGTGGCCCTCCAGAGAATTCTCCAGAAGGAAATCCGCCATTTTTGGAAGCAGCTTGCTCAGCAGCAAAAGATGAGAGAATGGAAGTCAGCACCTGCGCAGGTGCTGACAAAGATGCAAGCTTATCTGCCATAGCTGCTGCCGTCCTCTTGGACTCGTCACCCACTGCACTGACTGTAGGGGGAAGTGAAGTTGCAGGATTCAGTGGTTCTGACTGAGGTGCCGATCTTACTCCTGAACCCTGCATTATAACCAAAGTTTGCTCTGGTGGACTAATCATGAGTGGACTAGAAGTAGATTGTATAACGCTCGTGACAAGGGCCTGGCCCAGTTGTTCTCTAAGTTGGATGACACGTTGAGCTTCTGCTTGAGCAACCTGTTTTGATAATTAGATCAGAGATTAGCAGGAAGTCATGTTGCAATCATAAAATGGCTAAAGCATGACTACAGTTGCATATAAACAGTGATATCTACCAATATTAAAGAAAGTTAATTGTGACCTCACATATAAATTTCAACAAGTTAATTGAGGAGCAGCAACAGGCAATAAGGTTGTTTATATCAAACTCATGATGTTGAACATTTCATGCTATATATAGGCACACACTTTCAGTGAAGGCTAAGGCTGTTTATATCAATTCTATAAATGGAAGGAACTTCATGAGACTACAAAAAGGAAACATGCAGAAGGAAAAAAAAAGAGAGGCCAGGAGCGGTATCAGGGAAAACACAAAAACCACTTGAACATGTATAATAAGAATCTTTGCCCTCCGAAGTGTCTAAGCTTTATGTGAAGAAAAAAAATAGGTAGAAGACACGATGGTGATTTGATTTTTTAACAATTTCCACCAATCACTCAATTTTGCTAAGGATGCTATTGGGTAAACATTACCCACACAAGCATGCGCACACTGTTTGATAGGGTACAGAGTAAATATCAAGTGGGGTATCTCCACCGAAGAAGGCAGCCGGTAGATCATATCTAATTCAAGCCAGGCCTAGTCTGAGCTAAGTTAATAATTGCGCGAAGGCAGTTGGTAGACCATATCTTATTCAAGCAGACCTATTTTTTTGAACGCAATGGCAGGAGCTCTGCCTTTCAATTAAGTAGGAGGGAAAGAGAGTTTATGTACAAGCAAATAGAGAGAGACACTCCATAGAGGAGAGCAAAGTGCAGCTGCAAAACCACACACTCCACTAGGAGCTGCAGCAGCTAGGCAAAAAAAATTGAAAGCTCTCTTTCTTTGCTCTGTCTTCCTTGATTCTTGCAGCAACCTGCAGCACATTCTCTGTTGCATTGTTGAAAATTCTTCTGTTTCTCTCTTTCCATATATTCCAGAATGTGTAGATCACCACCCGTTCAGCCTTCTACGATTAGAGTTAGGCACCTTGTTCACCGCCTCCTCCCACTATGCCTTAATGTGGATGGGGTCAGGTTGTTGTTGCAACTGCAGCTCGTTGAAGTTTTCCCAAAACAGGATTTGGTCCCAAACTGCCTTTGAAAAGGGACAGCATAGACACAGGTGAAGGCTGGTTTCTAAGTGCCCATTACAAAGCACGCAGTGATCTTGGTAGATTTGATAAGATTTGAGTTGTTAGATTGATAGGTTATCTTTTGTTAGTTAAAAAGTTATCTCATGATTGATTTGCTTTCAAGTGTGAGGCTGTAAGCCACCGAGCCCTAGTTTTTTTTCTCGAATAACGCAGGAGAGTTGTGTGTCATTTCATTAAGAAGAAAAAGTACATGAAGGAGGGGAGGGGGGGCGGGGGTAAACCCTCCGTACAACCCTGATCAAAGCCCTAGTTTCAATAGTCAGGATCAGCACTGTAAAATGCCTCCCAATAATTGATCAAGTAAGAATTAGCAATCTGCCTTCCCAGTCCCTTCTCAATCCTGCCTCATTGGGTGGTCAGAACTGGGGGGCACGGCTCTAAAAATTAAGCATCAAGTTCTCTAACACGCTACAGCTATCTCCTGCCATTGGGTCATTCTACCAATCTAGAAACCCACTAGAATATAGGGTGCAGGGACGGGGACACACAGTTGCCCATCATTTACCCATGCCCACACAGTTCATTAAAATTTTAATATTCCCCACTCTATTAAATCCAGCAAGAATGCACAACCAGCGTTACGAACAGGAGGACAGTCGTGGAAGATGGAATCGACAATCGAGGCTGCGTGTGCTGCAGGGACGCGCTGAATAGAAGAGAAAAAACAGCAGACTGAGGAAGCAGGCAGCAACAATGAAGAGAACCCCTGTGGGCAAATCACGCAGACAACGAGCTGCACAGATAGACGCATGCCAGCGCTGATTTCGGCATGCGGGTTGTGAACGAGCAACAAGTAGTGCGACAGCAAATTTGACACAGGATGGCAGCAGTGGTCGCATCGGGTGAAAACAAAATCATCGAGGGCAGATCGAGAGCAAACCTAACCCTAGTTTGGCTCTGTATTCTGTACAGAATAGAACTTGTATTCATTATGATTTATTAGAGCTCTAGGCCCAAATATATGTAGGTACATGCATTAGCGAATAAGCACAAAACTCCCTTATACAACGAGGAGGTACAAAGAGTTATAATACATCTATCTAACATTCAGTATACTTGGCTCACGTTCACACCATAGATTTCTAGAAGATCAACTAAAACGCCTCAGACATGATTAAATACTATAGAGGATCTTTGCGGAGATAAGGGACTAAATGCACAAGCAGGCTCCATGAGCATGAAGAAAATGAATGAAGTCTAAAAGACAAATAGTTTAGTACTTGGAATTTCAACCTTGTGTTGACACCATAAATTTTAATAGCTCAAATGAAACTTGTGGGAGATAAACCTGAGCTGCTTTGTGAAAAATGACTGGACCAACCGCACAGGTGGGCCCACTTGCAATGCGGGGACTACGGATAATAACAAAGTTTATTCTCTACTTGAAGGTCTACCCATATCCACTAGTAGAGTAGTAGTACCCGCTATGTATGGATAGGTAAGATTTTGATGTAATTAGGTTCCCATACGGCCATACCCCAACAAAACCAAAAACATCTGAGTGCACAGAATAGTCCAGACCCAAATGCATGTAACAGCACACACAAAAAAAACTGTCCTTAACATAAGGCGCACTAAGTCGCAAAAAAAAAACATAAGGCGCACTAAGTTGTTATTATGAATTATGTTCATGGACATATATGTGGAACAGTCACATACCCAGCAACCACAATTGGTCAGCCCTCCACTGCAAAGGAAAATTATGCTAGAGTAGCAATCATGCTAGAGCTTCCCTGTAATCCGTGCATATTCTGCCTCTATTTCTAATTATTTTATCACAAAATCCATCCTGAACATGTGGGTGCATTCATCAATATGATGCCATAGTTTTATAATTATGTCCACATCATGGGACATCTCAGGCCATACCAAGATAAAGGAATGGTGTCCACTGTCCAGAACTCTAAAATAGATGAAAGGAGTAAATGGGACAAGATAGATAAAGCATCATAGTGCGCATGTGATTTTGCAAGGAATAACAACAGATGAAAATGACAACAACATGCAATAAGATATAAGAAAATCTCTTACTTGCAATTGATCGTGAAGAACTACTAACTTCGACTCCTGTTATAAAGAAGAAAAACATATAACTCTGAACAGCACAAGGTATGTAATTGAGATGGAATGTTGGGAAGATAATGAAAAGCCTCAAAACCTGTTCACTGAGAGCTTCTTTCAATTGTTTGATCAGGGATGTCCTTGCCGTATCTACACTTTCGAGTTGTTCGATGCACTGTTTTAGGGTCATTGCCTGTTCTTGAAGGTCAGAGATCAATGACGATGCTGGCTGATTACCTTATGAAGAAATATAGAGGATAAAAATAGCAGAACACATCAGAATGCAGTCAAACTTTCTTCAACAGCAGATCACAACTTTGAATAACTAGTGAGCAAGCAAAATCCTTCCCGTTGTTGCTAGCATCGTTAATATCTTTATTTATCCTCTCCAAAAGGCCCACAGTAGTCTTACATTTATTTAAAGCTGTGTCTTCATCAAAATGCTGATCAAGCACTGGTTGGTATGCAGACACGATCTTTTCAGGCATTCCGCCAACAGTGAGTTTCTACAGTAAAAGTCAACAATAAGGTGGTGCTTTCATCTCCAATTCAATATGTCAGAAGTCAGATCCACCCAAGACAATAAGCAACTTACTTTTACTATTGTACCAGAATCCTTCCGTGCAGCTTTGGAATTTGAAGTGGGATTAGAGCTAGGATTTAAACTATTCCCATTGTTGTCCAAAATAGGAGGATTGTCACCAAGAATGTCATTTTTCATACTTTCAATACGGGTCCCAAAAAACTTTACGGTCATCCCAGATTAAAATCTGTGGTTCCAAAAAAGAATAACAAGATAGAAACATTTAGCTTACTTATTTCCCACTGGGAACAAAAGATGAGATAAAAATATGATCAGTTATTCTGTAATTAGTCTAGTCACACTATGACTAGGAATTTTCCTAACAGAGTATTGATGAAGATATAAGCAAACTATGACTATGATCGTGTCTTAAAAATCATCAAAGCAAACAAATACCTAGAACCCATATAAGTGTATAATGATAGTTGCATAAAACAAAGCAGCAAAAGCATATGACTCCAATAGTTTGCTATAACAAATAAACCAAGGATGGTCATTGATCCAATGGTACTACAGTAGCATGATGGTACAGATCCTCCTGCATTATTGTACAAGGTTCTAGGACAATTCTAGAATAAAGGTGCTTCTCAAATGCAAAGAATTAATCATGTAACAGTGAAAAAATATTAAACTTACCAATCTCGTCACCTGCTTCTTCCCTTCTTCTCCCCCATTTTCATAAACATGCTTCAGGGATCTAGGTAGAACCCTCCAGAACTCATCCACATAGTCTGATCCCTTGCGTTTGCTGTTTTGCAGGATATCATTTGAAAGATATAAGAATGACATTTTCTTCTCCTCCCTTGCACTAGTAAACTGTTTTTCCCATGTGTCTACAACCCTTTTGGCCCTCTTGCGGTGAAAAATGCACCATTGTGAAAGTGCTGCATAAGAATTAAGGAACATAAAAAGAAGAACCACTAATGCAATCTCTAGATGCAAACATACATATGAAAAAAATATGAAACTCACATAAAAATTTAACATCTTTAACAGGCAGGAAATGTGGAAATCAATAGACAATGTGGTCATTTACTATTCGAGGAACCTGGACTAAATCAAACTATAGTAGGAAGACATACTTAAAGCACACAAGATATACAAACCACAGAATTGAGAGCACAACCATGAAGAAAAAGGGGAACACAGTTCATAAGTTAGAAAGGTTCCATCATTGTAAAATGAAAACTTCCTACCATGTAGGCTCCCATGAAAAAGTGGTCCACAGTTTCAGCCATCTCCTCCTAATTTGATAGTGTAATTATATTACATCTCTAGAAACAGAACATGTTTTGAGGCCCAAAACAAAATAGCAGCATCGTTCACTAAACCTAATGGTTTAGACATTTAGTGGTGAACACCAAACTAAGCTGAGTGTAAGCATGGAAAGTTAATGAGGGCTGAGGGGTGAGATTATTTCGTTCTACAGGGTACTAATGACTAGTATGTCATACAGCATACAGCAATACATGCAGACACAGTATGAGTGTGTTTGGTTCACGTTTTCGACCTGGCCTAGCTAGCCAACTAAGCCTGGGCAATCCAAGCATGGCTCTCTAATGCAAGAGAGTTAAGTTTGGTTCACTTGTCTTAGCTAAGCCTGGATTGCTTGGATCACGTTTGGTTGCCTGGTTACCTCGAATGCAGTCACCTCATCTTTGTTCCGGTAGCTTTACCTCATTGTGGTATTACGTCGAACAGTTTGTGGACACTACAGACAAGCTCTGCCCGCTCGCCCACCAATCGACGCCGTAGAGCGTGGAGGACTGGAGGTACAAGAGGACGACGTGGAGGTGAGCCACGACCGTGCATGGATGGTGCATCTGGAGGTGGAGGCGACCTCACTGAGGTAGAGATGGGGGGAGGCCGGAGCAGCGCCCGACGTTGCGGAGGTGAGGTGCACGCGGTGGAGTTTGGGGCGGCGGCGATGGTGCTCCGCCGAGGCACGAGGCTGGCTGACTCCTCCATCTTCTTTCCCAACGTCGGGTGGCAGGGAGCCCACCTCGCTCGCTCCTCCGCATCCCTCTTGCTGTTGGGCGCTAATCTCGCTCTTCCGGGTTGCTGCAGCCCGCGCCGGCGATGGCAGTGAGAGAAGATATCTCGGGAAATTGTAATGTATTAGATGGCAAGAGTACAGGGTACATATATATGGGCAAGGATCACTAGGGTTTATAGGAACACCCAATCAACGGTGATACTTGCCTAATCTACCATCTAAACATAAGGCAATCCAGCCAGCCATGGGCTTGGACGCCAGGCCCAAGGCCTCAAGCAGGCGCATATTCTAACACTCCCCCTCAGTCGAAACGTCAGCCACTTTGCACGTTGAGACTGGACCTAAACTCTGTGAACACTGAAGAAGGCAGCCCTTTGGTGAAGATATTTGCATACTGAGACGAGGTAGGGACATGCAGAACCCGAAGGTCACCAATGGCAACTCGCTCTCGGACAAAGTGAAGATCGATCTCTATGTGCTTTGTTCGCTGATGTTGAACTGGATTGGAGGTCATGTAGACAGCACTGATGTTGTCGCAATACACCAGTGTAGCGCGCCTAAGAGGGGTGTGCAGCTCCAGAAGTAGCTGGCGCAGCCAAGTGGCCTCTGCAACTCCGTTTGCCACTGCTCGATACTCAGCTTCGGCACTTGATCTTGAGACATGTTCTGGCGCTTGGAGGACCAGGAGATGAGATTGTTGCCAAGAAACACAGCATAGCCCGAGGTGGACCTGCGGGTGTCCGGGCAACCGGCCCAGTCAGCATCAGTGTAGACCACAAGATCAGTCGGCGAGGATGGTCGCAGTGAGAGACCAAGGTGAAGAGTGCCTCGAACATAGCGAAGGATCCGCTTCAGGGCTGCAAGATGAGGCTCACGAGGATCATGCATGTGAAGACAAACCTGCTGGACTGCATAGGCAATGTCTGGCCGAGTGAATGTCAGGTACTGAAGAGCTCCAGCAAGGCTGCGAAAATCTGTAGCATCAGACACTGGGGCCCCCTCAGTTGCAGCAACCTTTGGATTGGTGTCAACTGGAGTGGAGCACGGCTTGCACTCTGTCATCCCTGCACGTTCCAGAATGTCCACCATATACTGTCGCTGGGAGAGGAGGAGACCATTACCACTGCGCTGAACCTGCATACCGAGGAAGTGATGCAGCTCACCCAGATCTTTCATGGCAAATTCCTGCTGGAGAGCAGAGATAATCCGTCGGAGCAGACCGGGTGAGGAAGCTGTGAGGACAATGTCATCCACATAGAGCAACAGGTATGTTGTGTCCGATCCATGCTGGTAGATGAATAGTGAGGTGTCTAACTTGGCTTCAACAAACCCAGTGGATAGCAGGAAGGAGGCCATCCAGCTGTACCACGCTCGAGGGGCCTGTTTGAGACCATAGAGGGACTTCTTCAGGAGGCAGACAAAATCCGGGCGAGCTGGATCTTCGAACCTGGACGGTTGCTGGCAGAACACAGTCTCGGACAGGCTGCCATGCAGGAAGGCGTTCTTCACATCGAGCTGGTGTATGGGGGTGTATGGGCCAGCTGCGAGAGAGTGCCAGGGAGAGCACTGTGCGGACGGTGGCAGGCTTCACCACGGGACTGAAAGTCTCATCGAAGTCAACTCCAGGCCGCTGAGTGAAACCACGAAGAACCCAGCGCGCCTTGTACCTCTCGAAGGAGCCATCAGACTTGAACTTGTGCTTGAAAATCCACTTGCCAGTGACCACATTGGCCCGAGGAGATCGAGGCACGAGATCCCAAGTGTGATTCTGTAACAAGGCACTGTGTTCCTCCTCCATGGCCGCTCGCCAACTGGGGTCAGCAAGGGCACTACGGAAGGTCTTCGGCACTGGAGAGAGTGAGGCGGCGTGGAAGGCGGAGGGCATCCGGAATCCGTGCTTCGAACGTGTCGCCATGGCGTGTTGGTTTGCCACTGGAGGCACAACAACGGCGCCCTTGGGAAGCGGCGCAGCCGGTGTAGCTGAGGCGGGCGCAGCAGGGGGCGCCTGAGGCTGAGTGCGACGGGAGTAGTGTTGCGCGAAGAACTGCTCCGGACGTAGAGGCGGGAAGCCGGGTGGAGGGCCGGAACCCGCACGCAAGGCGGGCGGGACGTAGACTGGTGAGGACGCTCCAGGTGCGCTAGGTAGCGCCGTGGCCGCGCGTGGCGCGGTGGGAGGCCCGATGCCCGTTAGCGCAGGAGGGATGTAGAGCGCGGGCACCGGAGAAGCGTCGGTGTCATCAGCAGGCGACGAGGGCGCCCCAGGCACAGTCACAGAGGGACCGGCAGGGGCGCTGGAGGCATCAGACGTGCTGGGAGGTGTTCCTGCAGACAAAAACTTGTGCATCGTTCCGATAGGAGGGAGCACAGGGTCAGTAATATCGTCATCAAGGAACTGGAGGTCCGCTGGAGCACGAGGACCATGGCGCTCGGCAAAGGGAAAGGTCGTTTCATCGAAGATGACGTGCCGGGAGATGATGACTCTGTTGGTGGAGAGGTCAAGGCAGCGGTACCCTTTGTGATGAGCAGAATAGCCTAGGAAGACACACAGAACAGACCGAGGAGCAAGTTTGTGAGATGCGGTGGCCGACATGTTTGGGTAACATTTGCAACCGAAGACTCGTAGATGATCATATGCTGGTGGCTTGCCAAACAGGGCAAGGTGGGGCGTGGAGAATCGGAGAGTCTTGGTGGGCAGGATGTTAAGCAAAACAGTGGTTGTAGAGAGTGCCTCAACCCAGTAGGATGGAAGCATGGACGCCTGAAAAAGTAAGCAGCGAGTGACATTATTTATAGAGCGAATAATGCGTTCAGCTTTACCATTCTGAGACGAAGTGTAGGGGCAGGACATGCGAAGGTGTATTCCGTGTGAAAGGAAGAACTGGCGGGAGCTAGAGTTGTCAAATTCACGCCCGTTGTCACACTGGACAGCCTTGACGCGTGCACCGAACTGGGTGGAGGCGTGGGCAATGAAGTGATCAAGCGTGCTGAAAGTGTCAGATTTGAGACGCAAAGGAAATGTCCACAAGTAATGAGTGCAATCATCAAGTATGACCAAATAATATTTATAACCAGAAATGCTGAAAACTGGAGAGGTCCATAAATCACAGTGTATAAGATCAAACTTGCTAGAAGCATGGGAGGTGGACACACGAAAGGGCAGACGAACATGACGCCCTAACTGACAAGCATGACACAAATCTGAACAATCCTGAATATGACAAGACACACTAGACGCGAGCTTGGACAAAGCTTCATGACTAGGGTGGCCAAGACGTCGATGCCACAGTGGGGATGACGCCTGGGCGACAAGGGAGTGCGCTGGTGGAAGACGAAGAGGGTATAGTGGCCCGGAGCTATTGCACCTGACGATCTCGGTCCGAGACGGAAGAACCTTCACAGAACAACCAGCGGGATCAAACTCAACAGAACAGTTATTGTCGGTGGTAAACTGGCGAACAGAGATAAGATTCTTAATAAGTTGAGGTGACACAAGAACATTATTAAGACGTAAAATTGGTGACAACTCTGTGGAGCCAATGGCAATGACAAGTAAAGTGGAACCATTACCAACGACAATAGATGAAGGAGTAGGGTACCGCGGGAAAAGAACATGTGAAAGAGAGGAGGACTGAGATGTCATGTGTGAAGTAGCACCTGAGTCAAAATACCATTCGCTGGGCGCGGAAGGAGGAGCGTTCAGCGTCGTCGTGCTGAAGGCGGAGGTGAGCGCCGTCGGATCCCAGGAGGGGGCAACAGAGTTGTAGTACCCCGGGGCAGCCCACGACGCCGATCCATCGGTGGTAGGGGCAGCGCCATGCTGCTGGTGCGCAAGTAGTGCCTGCTGCTGCTGTTGAACGAGCAGGGCCTGCTGTTGCGCGTGCTGCTGCGCCTGCTGCTGCGCCAGGAGGTGAGGTGGCACCGGGATGGGCGCCAGCGGTGGTCGGGGACCCCCTGGCCACATCTGGATGGACCCTGTCCAGGGGTTGAAGATGCTTGGCCAGGGCCGACCGCCACCAACGGACTGCTGCTGCTGCTGCTGGCCGGCCAGGTGTTGCTTCTGGTGGGGTGCAGCAGGGGCGCGTGGCTGCCCAGAGTTGCCACCGCCGCTGCTGTTCCCTTTGCCGCCCCCATTGCGCTAGTTCCGGCGGCTATTCTTGCCGCTGTTGCCCCCGGAGGCTGCACCAGGGGCTGCAGAAGGTGTCAGGGAGGACGAAGTCGTCGAGGTGACCAGCGCTGTAGCAGGGGCCTCCTGGCGGTTCCCCATGGAGAGCTCCTCAAAAATGAGGTCGTCGCGGGCCTCCAAAAAGGAGGGGAAGGGCCGAGCGCGGCGAAGGAGAGTCCCGACGTGGCTGAAACGCTCGTTCAGTCCACGGATGAGGTTGAGGACGAGGGTTGCGGTCAGTGACAACCTCGCTGAGGGCCGTGAGATCGTCAACCATCTTCTTGAGCCGGCGGCAGTAGTCGGTGACGGAGAGCTCGCCCTGGACGAAATTGCGGAACCGCGTCTCGAGGTGGATGGAGCGGGCTTCGCGATTGCCGAGGAACTGCGACTGGACGGCAAGCCAGGCGTGTCAGGCGGTGGAGTCCTGGGCAGAGACGATCTCGCCGAGTTCGTCGGTGAGTGTGGCAATGATCCACGACTTGACGACGCAATCCATCCGAGCCCAGTCAGGAGAGACGGGATCGGGGGCGTTCTCGCGAACGTGATCCTGGAGGGAGAACTTGCCGAGGATGAGGAGGAACTGATCGCGCCACCGGTTGAAGTTCCCTGAATCGACGTCGAGGATGGTGGTGACGTGGTTCCGGATGTTGCTGACGGCGACGGCCTGGGAGTGAAGCTACAGAAAGGCAGCGGCTTCGTGGTGGAGCAGGGTCGCACGAAGATCATGCGGTGGTGCCCCTCCGGAAGGTTCTGGCGCGAGCGCTGCTGCGGCAGCAGCCCGCTCCTTGGCAACCCGGGCCAGAGCATCGGTGGCTCGCTGGGCGGCAGCGTCCCGTTCCTTGGAGGCGGCGGCGGCTTCCTCCTCAGCCTGGAGGGCGCGCGCCAGAGCCGCGTCGCGAGCTTGGGCGGCTGCGGCATCGGCGCTGGCCTTCGCCTTGGCCAGGCGCTGTGCGGGCTCGTCATCCTGGACGGCGGCAGAGGACGCGTCGCGTGGAGAGGAGGGTGGCGTGCCCGGCATCGTGGGCAGGGGAGGCCGCGCGTGAGAAGGGGGCGGCGCGGCAAGGGGCCGACGCGCGCGGGGGTGGCCGCGTGTGGACGCGCGGGGCGGCGCGGCGAGGTCCCGACGCGCGCGGGGTTACAGGCAGCGGAAGAAAAAGGTAAAGGCGGCTGATACCATGAGAGAAGATATCTCGGGAAATTGTAATGTATTAGATGGCAAGAGTACAGGGTACATATATATGGGCAAGGATCACTAGGATTTATAGGAACACCCAATCAACGGTGATACTTGCCTAATCTACCATCTAAACATAAGGCAATCCAGCCAGCCATGGGCTTGGACGCCAGGCCCAAGGCCTCAAGCAGGCGCATATTCTAACAGGCAGGGAGTGGTGCGAGCCCATGTCGGGAGCAGACCACGTCGGCGGCGATGGAGGGTGGCGTGAACCTGTGCGGCCGCCCCAGTGGCGATGGACAGCGACACAAGTCGGTGAAGGCGAGGTGACGCGATTCACCTCTGCAGCTTAGGCTGGCCTGGCTACGGGAGAACGACTGACTCCTGCGTTTCCACTAAGCCTGGCTAAGGGCCTCTCTCTGCACTAGCTAAGCCTGGCTAAGAGGGCCAAGCAGGCAACCAAACATCAGTTGGGTGCATTCAGCAAGCCTGTATAGGGGCTAAGCCACCCAACCAAACACACTCTATATGTCACAGTAACTTGCATAGAGATGGAGTTGTATATATAATATGGCAAGGATTCCTCACGCAGAAGCGATCACAATGATATTGAAACATTCATATGATTCTCCTTTTTTATCGATTAATAGAGAGCGACATGCGGCATGCTAATACTGCACTGCACCTTGCAGGATTTGTTAATAAGGAGTTAAGGGTGGGATATGTCTTCACTGCACTGGTTAGTTGGCTCAAAATGAAGATATATAGCCACGGTGTAAAAGGTGAAGTAGTATTGGGCTATTGGCAATACCTTTTCAGTGCAATAATATGCTAACGAAATTTAGTTTGAACATGGAACAGGTAAGAAAAGAACATTGGAATACCATAAAGTGCAAGCAGCAAACCAAACGGAAAAACAGGCTTACAGTACCATACTAGTGCATAAATAACAGCAAGAGACATCTCTTGGCCTCTTGCTTGTTGAGACATATATTTCTGCTATCCTGTCTAGTTTACCATATTAAGTGAGCAGAACAATCATATGCCACATCCTTTACTAGCAGCCTACGCCCCGATACGCCAAGATAGGGATGTATCCCATATCGGATACGTATCAAATATGGATACGACATGTAACGCATTGGATACATATCCGTGTAAATAAATAAATTAAAAAAAATTGGATACTCTTCATGGATATGTTAGGCTTATTTGATACATCAGTCCGATACGGCCAACACATCAACAGCTTATTGAATAACTCCTGACTCCCCCACGCCTGCTGCCTCTCTTCTCCCGTAACCCTACACAGCCGCCACATACCTCCGCACGCAAGAGCTCCATGGCCAAGCGACAGCTGCGATGGCAAGAAGGTCCTCCACTCCACCACTCCACTGTAGTTCCTGTGGAGGCAAGGCCAATGAGATCCTCGTGGACGAGCTACAGTGTGTCATGGTACTGCAGAAGGTGGGGGTGACAGTTGCGCTTGCGCTAGGCAACCATGGCGCAAGGAAAGTGGCCGGTTGGCCGCACGAGATGACCATGGTGCGGATCCTGCTCAGTTGCTACCACCAGAATGTTGTGTATTGCTTGCTGGCCATGGTCAGCAGTTGGGTTACCTCAGTGAACTTTCCCCTTTCTGTAATCCCCTTTCTGTTTAATTTCTTTCCAGCGGAGCTAGAGCAAAATCATGGGGGGTGCGCTAGCCTTGTGGGTGCATAGCTTTTTATTCTATGGGTGCATATACGGTGAAAAATTGAACATAATCACTGTTTTTCAAAAATTTCGTGGGTGCGGCCGCATCCACTAGGAGCTACGTAGATCCGCCCCTGATCTTAATATTATATAGATGTAGCATTGTGATATAATTGAATAATTTAAATAGTTAATACTCCCTTATGTTGACTAGTTCTACTTCTGCACTAAAAACCTATACATTCTTAATTGGATTGAGGATTGGATAGAGATGCTTGGCAAGCTTGGCTGTTGGAATCTTGGCTAGATGGAAATACAGAAAGCATGAGCAAAATAACACGATTACAAGAATGCAAGCCTTAGCTGCTACTGCTTTAGATTTTTAATATGCTCCATTATCCATGTATCGGGTTCTTTTTTAAAATGCCGTATCCACTTATCCGTATCCGTGCTGCATAGCTAGGAGCTAGAGTTTAGCCATGCCCTTCTAACTTGTAAACTAATTTGTAATACTCTAGTGCCTGCTAATAGATGCAACGTATAGTCTTAGGAGTTCCTGTTATCATTTTCCATTCCACAAGGGAACAGACTCAAACTACAATGAAATTTATCTTTATGGAGAGATGGAAACCAAGCATTGCCAGAAATAACAAAAAACAAAAAGCCGTTTAGTCCCCAGAAAGTTGGGGCATGCCAGAGTTCAAACACAACAGGAGCCACCAATAATAAAGAGGATAAGAAGTAAAAAGAAAAAGGGCATTAATGACAATGGTAACAATAACTGTACTAATCATAAAAGGAGATGGTAGCCTATGTCATCTTTTGAGCGTGTGCAGTTTTCGTTTCTACACACTTATGCAGTTATGCCCAAGGACAGACACATAGATTCAAGTGCGGCACAGAGCTAATTCGAAATCCAAAATGTGTACCATGATTCATTTGCATTTACAATAAGGCCCAGTTTGGTTATAATCTAATAAATGAAACGAAAAGCATTTTCTAGGTATTAGTTTAAATTCATGAGATCCAAACAGGCCCTAAGAGAACTATGACTCTAGAATCAAGAGAGCTGTCAGGAAGTAGAGTAATATAAATCATACTGTAATATCGATACACTACACAAGCGGATTTGTAATTCCTATATATGTGCACCTCCAAACTAACAACAAAATAAGCACTGTGAGGAACAGAATAAGAAACGGCTATACTCGTCACAAAAAAAAAAAAAAAAAAAACCCGGCTATACTTGGATCTCCTGGCCAGTCCTACTCACAGACATTGCAATTTACAAATTAGCAATCAAGACAATATGAAACAGACACAAAAACACCAGGCTACCAAATTTACTAGCATGCAGTAAAGTAAACAGAGAGGAAAGGATACTTTGAATGCTAGTGGCTGTGCTGTTGAGCCTTTTAAGCTTATCAATCAATCTCTGCTCGCTGAAGGAGCCGCCACTGCCGCTGCCGCCACCGCCGGCCATGCCGCCGTCGCCCGTTTCCGCGTCTACATCCGCCTGCGTGCCGGCCATCACGGAGACTAATCCAGCTCCCTCGCGGATACGCCACCAAATCCCTAGAGAGCACTCCTGCCAAAGCAAGATCGAGCTAATTTTGCGCACAAAAATTCAGAAACAAATATCCACAAACCCCAGAAACCTCGGGATTGTGGTGGGAGATTGGAGCTCGGAGTTGTAGGGGGGAGAGATGCATACCTCGGTAGCGAGTTCCTGAGCTTGAGCTTGCCGCCGCGGACGAGGCGAAGGGGAGTGGAAGGGGAAGGACCGAAGAGTGGGGACTGGGGAGACGAAGAGCCAAATCCAATCCTTATTCCACACGGGGTCTGCACCGGCACTGCTAGCTACGCACGGCGCGCCGCCTTCCGCGGCGAGGATAGCGAAGTGCGGCGGGAGCACGGGGCGGATGGGAGAAGGGCGGAGCGGCGGCGCGGCGAGCTGGTGGTTTTGGTGGGGTGGCTGTGTGTTTTCTCTGTGCTGGATTTGTTTTTTCTTTTCTTTTCTTTTCCTGCGTATTTTGCTCGTGAGAATGAGAAAAGGAGTAAAAAAATGATAAAAAAATATTTTGGCAGGCCTTCTTTATTTTGTGGATCATCTGTGGCTGAAGGATTGACTGTACTGGACTGTAGTCTCTTAGACACACTCTATCCATTTTAGAACGATTATCATTCTTATTTTTGAGAAAGTCAAAATATCTTAAAAGATATTTCCTCAATCCTAAACTACAAGTCGTTTGACTTTTTTCTCTCTAAATTTAATCACAGATATCATTAACTAATACCTAAATATATATTTATAATAAAGTTATTTTATGTTACACGTATTAGTATATAATTTCATAAATCTATAAAACCCTAGGCTGCTTTCTCTTTAGGATGGATGCAGTATAGCGCAACTTATTTATATCTAGTATATTTAGGGTCTGTTTGGATTCTTCTCGCTAAACTTTAGAGCCTAAATATGCGGTCCAAAGTCCACCTCAAATTAAAGTTTTATATATCAAAAATAAACTAAAATGTCTAAAATTTAGAGACCTCTAACTTTAGAGGTAGGAATCCAAACATGACCTTAGTTGCTTTATTTAGTCAAGAGAACTTGAATGTTCCCGCTTTTTGCGTGATTTGGGAGGTGTCATTTCCTCTCCTCTTGTATGTCTTTGTTTTTCTCCATCCCATCCATGGTGCATCTACCTGCCAAAAGTGACGTCTTTACGTATACGTAGATCTATAAAGAGAAATTAATATGGAGGCATCTAAGGAGTGGTAGAGCTTGTTTACAACTTTAGGTAGGGTAAACTTGGCACTACTCCACCTCCACGTTTGGGATGGCACTTAGCAACAATAGTTAGCGTTAATTGTGCCATCGCCAACTTCTTACTCTTCTTCCTTGAAATAGTTATTCCTAACTAATATACTTCAACATTACAGTAATGGTGATCGCTTGTGGCAGCTTCACTAGCCTAGGAGGATCCGCGGGGATCAATCACCGGCGCTAGTGTCAAACTGTCAACGAGTTTGGCGATGTTGGGCCTTCAAACCAGCGCAGGCGCAGGCTCAGGCTCAATTCCATTTGATAGTGTCAAATGGCATGGCAAAGGGCGTGTTGTGATAACTAGAGTTTACATTATAGAATTGCACATGTACTACTTCCTCTGTCACGAAATAAATTACCTTATAGAGTTCCTATAAGTCAAACTGTTTTAAAGTTAACTAATAACTTTATACGGAAGAGTACATGACTCTAATTAAGTACATTACTTTATTATTTATTAGTTTATTTAATGACATTGTTTTGGTGTCATAAATATTGGTGTTATTTTTCTATATAAATTCAATTAAATTTGAGATAACTTTGACTTTAGATAGTTGATTTGTGTTGAATAAATCCGATAAAACTTAAGATAGCTCGACTTTAGATACTCTAGTAGTTGATTTATTTTTAGGACAAAAGGAGTACTAGTCGGCTTGTTGCACTACTACAGAATTTATTAACCGTGGCGGTTAAAATAGATTAACCATGGCTGTTATTCCAACCGCCATAGATTAATTTATTAGCTGGATCTTTGATTTACTATAACGGGAGTCAACTTCAAATAATATAAGTACGTTGACTTAAACTGCTTATTAGTTATCTTATCAATCATGTTATAATATTTTTTTTCTCACAACAAAGCAGCATGAGTTGACTTATGATGAGTCACAGAAACCATTATAAAACAAATAATTCTCAAAATGTGTCAAAAAATGATCTCCTTTGTGGGATTAAGGGAATTACTACATATACAGTATAATTTGGCTAAGTTTATAATGAGATCCAATGATCCATATATAGACCAAATTTTGTAGCCAACACAAGGTGGACCTCATCGGTCTTTCCTATGTCACACAGTACCGGACATCAAACGTCCGTTTATTCTTTAAACCTTGCAGCTAGCTAGCTAGCCAACTGGATAAAATGTTGTCCACATGCATGCTTGCTAGCTAGGCCAGCTACGTGTATTCGTACGTACACTGAAACGCTGCCAGATGTTGCTCTGTGGCGCGCAGCGTTGGAAGCTTCACTCTCTGTCTCTGATGAGGGTGAGGCGGATCAGCTCCTTGTGAAGTGCCGCCGCCGCGGTTGGGCCCAGAGAAGAGTATGCTGCTGGAACAAGCTCCGTCGTGCTGATCAGCAGCTTCCGCCAGTTCCAGCCGGTAGAGTTGCTGGCCGGCGGCGAAGTTGCCGAGCAGCTGGTACGAGCTCGGCGAGCCGTCCATGGTCAAGCACATCTCATCGGTGCCTGAATTAATTAATATTCAAATGAAATAGTTAAACAGCTAGCTTTATTTTATTAGTACGTTTGTGCGAATCCTTGGAGGATTCAGCTTGTTTATTTAGGAGTGACGACGACGTACACGCGGCGAGCTCCTTCTGGGTGCGGTAGAGGAACTGCAGCACGGCGGCGACCTCGTCCCGGAACCTACAGAAAGGGCCGCCGCCTGCGCCGGCGACGTCGCCGTCGCTGTCGCTATCGTCTAGCTGCAGCTTTCGGAGCTTGCAGAGGCCCTCGCCGAGCTCCATCATCGCGCCGCGGTGGTTCTGAATCAATACATGCACGTACAGGCCGAGATCGATCGATCGTCATATATATATATATATCGCGATGGTGGAATAATAATGGAGCATGCATGCAATTGAGATTGGTCATCAGAATTATGATCGAATTGAAGAAGAATCAGCAGGAACCACCGTAGTAGGACCTGGTTGAAGAGGTGGTGGAAGCCGACGGCGCACTGGAGGACGCCGTGGAGGAGCGTCCGCGCGGGGTCCTCAGCGCCGTACCACAGCTCCTCCACCACGTCATGGCACGCGTGGTACTCACCGCGGTTGAACAGCGCCACCGCCGCCTCGAACGACCCACCACCCGCTTCGTCCTCGTCCTCGTCTGAGGCCGGGCGCTCGCCTCGCGCCGTCAGGAGCCGCCGGCGGCAGCGGACGTCGGAGCTGGCACGGCCGTCGTGGAGATGGAGCGGCGGTCGTCGTCGTCGCTGCTGCTGGTGCCGGCGGAGCATGAACGCCGCCGCAGTCGTCGTCGCGGTGCTGCTGCCAGTGGTACTGATTGTACTACTACACGCGCGGCGGGGCGGAGGTGGGCCGGCGCGCACGCACGCGGAGGCGGAGGACGGCACCGCCATGGAGGTGGAGGCGGGCGTGCCACGTACGCCTTGTTGTTGTTGCCTTGAGACGATGTGGTGCCCGTGCCGTGCCAGTCCGACACGCCACCAATCATTGGCTCCCCCACCCACTGCACTGCACGTGTGGACTGCATGCAGCGCACCGCGAACGAAAATATCCTTCTTCTTTTTTTTTTATTTGACGAAATACGAAAATATCCTTCTTCTTTTTTTTTTATTTGACGAAATACGAAAATATCCTTCTACTCCTAGTCTGGTGGGTAACTTCCGGCCCATGAAAAAAGACGTAGCAGCCCCGTGTGTGCTGGGCCAACGAGACCTAGCAGCCCAGAGCTCAAGTACCCTCCTCGGCCATTCGACTCAGGCCCATGTGAGCATACGGCCCAGACCTGCAGCCTCTTCTTCTTCTCTCGCTCTTCCCGCCAAAACCCAATTCCACCGCCCAAAAATCCCACAAAGAAAATCGATTCCGCTTCCGCGCCCACTTCCTCTCCTCACTCCTCATCCCTCTCTCCTGCTTCTCGTCTCCCAATCCCGCGGCGGAGTAGGTTAGGTCTCCAACTCGCGTTCCCGTTTGCCGGACCCCGACGTACGCCGGCCGGTTGTCGAGCGAGAGCGAGAGGGGCCATCATGGCGCTGCTGACGTGGCGGCACCACACCCTGCTGCAGGCGCTGCTGACCCGAGGCCCGCTCGCCGACCGCGACTTCCGCGCCGTCTTTGCCGGCGTCTCCGGCAAGAACCCCGGTACGCCATCCGTCCGCCTGCTCGTCCACGCGGGGGCCACGCCCTCTCCACTCGCGGCGGTCCAGCTGCTCGACGAAACGCTCCTCCAGCAAGCGGATTAACCGGACTGTTCTGCCGCTACGGCTTTTGCTTTGGAATGTGGTGTGTGCATCGTTAGGGCTTGTTTGACTGTATTCCCCATCTGCCCCCAATCCACATGGGTTGGAAGGGATTTAGGTGGTTAGTTCATTTTCTTACCCCATCCATCCCAACCCATGTGGATTGGGGTGGTGGATTTGAGTGCAGACAAACAAGCCCCAAATGTGTATCTAATTGGTGCGTTTCGATGGAATCAGAATACGAACGTTGTTCGCTGTATGCTGTATCCTAGTTTTGTTTTCTTGCGCCATGCTGCATGCTGTTTACAAGTCTCATTCTGCTGTTACTATTGTTCCTGATTGCTGTAAAAACTCTGTACTGATGTGCATGTGCACTCTACCAGTCTAGCATTAACAATGGACATGCTTCTTGTATGATCAAACAATAAGCCTGTCATAAATTCATAATCGCTGCATACTTGTATGTTGCATCGCTTGACTGTCTCGAACAATAACCTCGCCTGACTGTGAACCGAACATTATTTTTCCCTAGATAGAAGAATTTTTCTGAGTTATTTTCATTTCAGCTGAGGTCTGGTTGATTGGCCGAACCATGTATGTAATCTACGACAAGTTATGGAAGGCTGGCTTAGTGTGAGGATATGGCAAATTTATCTCTGCTTGCCACACAATTACTCAGAGAAATGCTCCTGTAGCCCCTAACCTAGCAACCTAGCCTGTTGTGTTTGCTAGTAGTGCCTTTTCTCCGTAATGTGGTGATTGTGGTCTATGCATCTCTGCCTCCATCTCTATGGGAAAGTAAAGTTTGCCCTCAAGGGCACATGCCCTTGCATTGTGGACCACATATTTTGCATTGAGATGTGTGCTCAACAGTAGAGTAATAATATTATATTGTCTTTCTCCTGTTATGCACACATCTCAATGCAAATCGTGTGGTCCATATTGTAGGGGCATGTGCCCTTGAGGGCATAAAAACTGCCTCCGCATCTCTATTAGCTGTTTAAATGGTGGGTTCTGATGAAATCTTAATAAAAGGATGGTTGGCTGCATTCTAGTTTCGTTATGTGATGCTGCGTGCTCTTTACAAGTCTGATCCTGCTGTATTATTTCTAGTTGCTGTAAAAACTCACCATTTGAGTACTACCGTGCATGTAGCCTCTACCATTAAAAGTGGACATGTTCTCAGCTTCCAGGCTTTGCTGTTCCATGGATGGTCAAACAATAAGTCTTATCACAATCACTTCATACTTGCATCATTTGTCATCTGATTATCTCAAATAATGACTTCAAATGACATGGACCCAAAGTTATTTTGCCATGAAAAGATCATTTTCATTCAGTGTTATTTTCCATTTTGGATGTGGTCTGGTACTCCGGTTGATTGGCTTAACCTTATATATGTAGGACAGGTTACTGACTTTTAGGGGATTATAAACCTACCTAAATACAGTTTTGCCCAAGCTTCTTTTCTGCAGTCACTTATATCACGTCCCATGGCTTGCAGCTACTCATCAGCAGCTGTTCAACGATACGCTTCTCAAGATCAACAAGGAGTTAGCATACCTGCAGTTTGAGTTGCGAGCATGCATGAACCAGTATGACGGAGTGGTGTACTATGGAGTAGTGAATAACATTGCTGATGAAGAATCGAAGCTCGGAACAAAGTATTCTGTGCCACAAGTTGCATACTACAAGGGGCTGGTATGTGATAGCTTGTTTTGTGTAGTTCAATCTGACACTATGTGTGCTGTGTCAACTTTCATATCTGCTCTTGTAACTGTGCCATAAGCCCATAAATGGTTCTTGTGGCAGTTAGAAGCAGTTGTTCAGGAAGCTGGAAATGATGGGAGCATAACCAGTATTGATGCTCTGAATGTGCAGCTTGACAACCAGGTTTGTTGTACAATCATTTTGGGAACATGATTCATAAGTTTTCATGTATTGATTCACTACATATGTTCTTATATCTGCCTGTGCTAAGTGGTCATGTGCTTGGAGTACCTTGAAATAATTATACTTCAGATGCAATTAGCTAAGGCTACAATTTGCAGCATGCCATGCACTTGTTGGTGCTCTTTGTGGCATGGTATGGGAGCACTATGCCTACTGAGTACTGACTGCAAATCTTGACTGCGATGTGGTATCATGAGTTGTTGACTGCTCTGTTCTCAGGTCATAATTTTAGATGGGGGTTCACAGCACAGCCAATCTCGCCTTCCATCTTGCATTACAGACTTCAAACTGAGCCAGAAAGAGAAAACTATTGATGAACTGGTAAGGGATCGTTGGCTAGCATACACCTCCACAGGCAAGATTGGTCTGGGCATCAGATCATTTCTTGATCTTCGAAGCTGGTTCCGTGCGAATGATATCCCATTGTGCGTTGTCTGCAATGAAGCTTGTATCAAGGTACTGATATGCAATGGTTATGTGGTTTTCACTAGCCTCTTTCCGGTTTCTAATCCACTCTATAGCATTTTCATGTTGGTGTTATTATTGTCTATGTTCATAACAGGCTTCAAGTTGCCCTAATGAGGGATGCAACGTAAGAATTCATGAGTACTGTTTGAAGAAGAAATTCTCACAGCGGAAGGTAGATTATGCCTAGTTACTAGTCCACATAGTTACACTCATGTTTCATTTTGAAGCCAATGTTTGCTATGTTGTTCGCATATGTAGGCTTCAAGAGCCTGTCCTGGCTGTGGCACTGAATGGCCCCGTCAGGAGGGTGAAGTCGATGGCGATGATGATGCAAACGAGCCTGGTGAAGATGGAGCCGCATCAGCCAACCGTTCTTCGAGGAAGAGACGCAAGGGAGTGAAAGCTGAACAGGTGGAAGATCATTCTTCGAGGAACAGACGCAAGGGAGTGAAAGCTGAACTGCTGGAAGATAATCACAATGCAGGGCCATTATCGGCAGTGGTTCCTAGGAGGGCGAGGACCGTGAGAAGAGCGAAAGCTGAAGCAGTCAAAGCCGCTCAAGAGGTGTCGGCTGCAGGAGCTTCCAAGGCGGCCAGAGCTTCCAAAGGAAGGAAGAAGTGAATGGTGCGGACTCATGGATGATAGGTAGCGAGATTGCAGGCTCTCTTTTGTTGTGTACATAAGGTTGATGGTGGCACCTGATGGTAGTGATGGTCCTTTTGGGGTGAGGCAAGGCAGCTGCAGGAGATTGCAGGCTCTCTTTTGTCGTGTACATAGGCTCTCTTTCAGCCGGCTTATCAGTCTCAGAAACGATCCCGTCTAGTTGTGGCCTATATGTATAGCCTCTACAAACTCGTAGAGCTTATTTTCTGTCCTGTGACTGTATGCTGGTACTCGTTTGGGATTGGAGCACTGAAAAGCTTTGAGCAAGGGATTATCTTGTGGTCGCTTGTTAGTTCTGGATTTTCAGTCGTGCTGTTTTGTGTTGCTTTGTTCTTCAGACTTCAGAGACAAGGTAAGAAACTGTGTGACAACACTATACGGTTTTCTGGTCGTATATACTGCCATCTTTTTTTTCTTCGGTGCAGTTGTAGAAAGTCAAATATTACTCTGAAAATCAGAGCAAAACCAAAACAGCGTGACACGACTCGGCGACAAGTTGTTGGAAAACGAAAGCTAAGACAAGCACTACTACACCTACTTGTACACATTTCAGCAGCTACGTATACGTCGTTAATGGTGAGTTTAACTGATTTGTTTTTCTCCGGTATCAGATTCACGGAAACTCAAGTAGCACTGTTACTGACACAGCAAAACAAAAGGTTTCCTCTCCAATCATCTACTTTTGCTTTTGTAGTAATAACATAAAGTTACCGGCAATATTTATGTTCACCCTCTTTTGGTTTGTTTTTCTCAATAAAACAGACAAAAACAACATCAGCCAATTTATCAGCCACAGAATCGATCTGTCGACCAATCTATATCCACAATATTCACTTTTTTATATTCTCGTATGGATACTATTTTTACATTAAAGATAGTACATTTTTTTTCCTAGAGATGTTAGGCACAACTAAAAGAAGTTTGATTTAAGATAAGCTTAATTAGATGGACTTACGGTTTTTTGGAGGAAGTCTATGTGAAGGCCAGTTCTAGGTACTCTCTTGTTTGGCAGTTGAGAGCATATGTTTAAGTAAAAGAAAAAAAAAGGAGCTTGAGCAAGGAATGGGAGCATGTTGCTTGTTGACGTCGTATTCATGCATGTACAGTGATCTTTTTCATTCATCCCAAAATAAAATAAAATCAAATAAAATAATTGGTGGAGCAATGTCACTACTTCGAATCAAATGGACCGCTGTTCGAGATTGGTATGAACAATCACTCTAGGCCTGAATAATGACGACATCTGATTTTTTATTCTGTAATGGAGAACACCCTGGAGTTACTTGCTTGACGTGCTCTGCTATATTAATTTTGCTGATGCAACTAAAGCTAGCTAGAGCCAGCTAGTTGCACGACAAGAAAAAAACCCGACTACTTTACAATGGTTGAAAAGGTATTTTTAATAAATTTTGGTGATTATTTTTTTGTGCCACAAATTATTTATATTATTTATTTAGGCTTTGCAAAAAAAAGTCCAGTCTGGGCAAAATCAGTAGGTGACGTGAGGGTACGTGATGGGTACATGTATGAAAACGCTCCTATTTGTTGAATGGTTCATCGCTCACGTCGCGCCAGCTGATTTTTCGAGCCTTAAGTGCTAAGATACGACATACTGACATTTCCAAAATAAATGAACGAAAATGACAAAGTTTAGAGGAAGTAAGATATAAAGTAACATTTTTCCAAAAAGTTGTAACTAAAAAAAAGAGAAAAAGGTAAATCTCACCTGAGAATTTTAGAGCAAATTAGCACCTATAATGTCTTGTTCGATTGACTTATCAGCCGGCTTATCAGCCACCAAAACAGTGTTTTTGTCTCATAAAAAAACAACCAAAACAACATCAGTCGTGACTATTATGTTCAGCATAGGAGGGCCAGGAATACTCATGTGCTTTACAGCATCATAACATCCATTCTACGATTTCTTTTGCTTAAAGTATTTTGGAATACGGAGGGAGAGAGACTAGCTAGTCACTGGTCAAATTTTACCAACATTCGAATCTTTTTTTTTTCCAAATCTTAATACGCCATAAAGTTTGGAATTAGAGGGAGGGGGCCGGTCTAAATCAACAGCCATTTTGACTTTTCTATATACAGTACATACATACTCAAGTATGGGACTATGGATGCGACACCCCAACACAGGGCCACGGAGACATGGACAACAGCCGATCGGCCACTATTATCTCGGTTAAATTACCAAATACTATCATATACTACTATATATCCTAGCTTACATGCATGTATGGATACTCTGGGATAAATTAATGAAACCCAGCATCATCATAGATTCATAGTTTTGTGGGGATAAGATAAAATTAGCACTAGAAAGCAAATTAAACCCTTTTTGCAGCCGACTTGCAATTTATAAAACGCCAAGCTCATGCAAAAGAAGACTTGGTATGTACGAAGTTGGTGATAGCACCACCACCATGCATCTGTCAGTCCACGATGACATCCGGCGATCACCGCCGCCGACGACGAAGCAAATAATCACCACCACCACCAGAGCGGCTTAACCTTAACCCTACACCCACGGTTAACAGCGGCAGCATCACCATCAAGCCTATCAACAGCCACGTCACATCTCGCCCTGACACGGACGGTCCAGGTCCGTAGCACGCCGCCGAATCGTAGCCTTACAGGCACCTCAGCCTCCACCAGCAGCGGCACAGCGCCGGCAGCCACCTCCTGAGCGATCCTCGTCGCCTGCGTCTCCGTCAGCCGCACGCCTTGCCCCGTCATGCCGACACCGAACTCCGTCACGTTCCTCGCCGCCTGCCTGAACGCCGGCCACTCGCCCTTCGCAAGCCTCACGGTGGTCCCGGAGTCGCCGTAGGACACCGTGACGATCCCGCCGCCGCGGTACTCGACGCCGACCTTGCTGTTGCGCGCGTTGTCGGCGCGCACGGTGGCGTTGAGGCGCGGGGAGAGGGAGGAGGTGGTGGAGGAGGAGAGGGCGGCGAGGGAGGCGGCGTCGAGGCCGTGGATGGAGAGTGACGCGACGGAGAAAGACGGCGCGCGTGGGCGGTAGATGAGGTAGACTGCGCCGACGAAGGCGGCGGTTAGGAGCACGGCGAGGAGGATGGTTAGGCAGGCGGTGTAGCAGCAGGCGCGGCGCTGCGCTGGGCGCGCCGCTAGCTTCTTGTACCGCCGCGCGCGGTCCGGGGGCGGCACGCGGAGGACCTGGTCCTTGGGCACCTGCACGATGTACGTCCCTGGTGGCGGCGCTGCCGGGCGTGCGAAGGACGGGTGCAGCTGCAGGGCCGGCGGCGGCTGGGGCACCGCGCCGGCGGTGGGACCGGCGTGCTGGTCGTGTGGCTGATGAGGCGGGGAGGAGGAGAGCTGCGGTGGACGAGGAGGAGGCGCTGGGTGGACGCGGTCGGCCATGGATGGTACGCGTACGCACGGTGGTGGGTGGAGTGGAAGTGGAGCCTGAAGGGAGGGAGAGGGTGACGCGCGGCGAAGCTGGAGCTGCAGCAGGGTGGTTGTGAGCTCTCGTTGAGACGGTGAGCTCTCCTCCTCGGCGTGGGAGTGAACGTTGCGGTCGTCGTTTTATGGAGGCGTGAGGGCGTTGGAGGCCGCGTCCGATGAGGACGACGGAGAAGAAAAGAAGAAGAAGAAAACACACGACACGAGGGAAACGGTCATCTCACGCTCTTCTTCATACTTCACGGCTTTAAATTATAATAAATTTAAAATACAAAATGAATATGGTGGACGATCTATATATATTAATTATAATATATGTATATATGATTCTTGAGACCAGGTGGTATGGTATTTATTTTCTTACGAGTTTTGTATGCAGGGAGTTGTTGTGATTTGATCATGACAGTTTTTTTTTTTGTATTATAAATAGATAACCAAGTTGGGAGCTCGAGGACAAGACAGTGGAATGGAAGCCAGCAGGGTGGGTACAAAAAAAAAAAAGCCAGCGAAGAGAAGAGAAGAGAAGGTTCCACACTGCCGCTCCTCCTCCTCGTTTCTTTTTTTCCCCTTCCTTGATACGTACAGTATAAAAAAAATACGATAGACCTTGTTTCTCTGTTGTGAAACATGCATGCCAATTGCAGATGCAGACTCCATGTCCATGGTAGTAAGTAGGTTTGCTTACTAAAGAGCATCTCCATCAATATCTTATATCCTCTACGTGACTCTTACTTTAAATTTGAGTAGTGAGGGTAAAAAACTCAACTCCAGCAGACCCCCTACTACACCCTTTATTGCTATTAACCCCCTACTTTTCCCTTCTCACCCCTTAATTAAAGACCTCAAAAAATAGAGAAAACCCTTAAATTAAAAATCACCCATAACTAGGGTCCATATGCGCACTCCATAATTCAAAGTATGAACAGACGAACTAAACCAAAAAAATAAAAAATCAACATAGACATGCGCACTCCATTATCTACGAAGATCAAAAAAATATACATATGAGAAGACGATGATGTCTCCAATCACCACCTTCAGGATTTAGCTAAGCTACTACCTGCACTGCACCCTGTGATCAAACATCGAACACTCCCACATATCTCTTCAGCTACCTCACTGCGCTTCAGTAAGAGTAGATTAAGCGCTTTCAGGTGACTCTTTCACCACAAATACTTTGCTGTCATCGGATCCATATGCGCCATCTTCATTAGCACGCCGTCCTAAGTTCAGCTCGTTTGAATCATCCAGGATTACTTCACCATCTCCAGAAATCTTCATCTTGTCGCCACCGCTGATGGTTAACTGCACATAACTAGGGTCGGCATCATCCCAGACTGGCTTTGCATCAGGAGCTGCTACCACACCACAACCAGCCTCTGTTTCTCCATTGCATTGACCAGCAAACATCTGCTCTGACTCTGAGCTACCAGTACCAGCAGCAGCAGACACCACTGCTGGCCCTGCTGCTGCTTCTTCTTCTAGTTGCCTGAACAGTGAGTTCATCTCCTCAACCGAGCTTGCTTCTACAACAGGAAGCCGGCCACTATCTTCAGCTAGCAGCAGCTCCTTCGGTTCACCTTCACCTTCGACGACGGCCTGCACAGCCACTGGACTCTCTTCAAGTGAGCAGTTTGAAGAATGCCTGACACCTTCGGTATGCCCATTTTCCACGGGCAACGCTTCACTTGGCCTTTCTTGGATCGGCTGATCATCATCACAGCAACTAGGGACAGAAGCAGCAGCGGGTGGTGCTAATGATGCTTCTCCATTCAGCTGAGCAAACTGTGAACTCATCTCTTCTACTGATCTTGCTTTAGTCAAAGGTACCACAGGTTCTGCGTGTAATAAAGTATCACTAAGCTCATGCTCGAGTTTAACTGTCAAGGGTTGACCTATCCCAGACTCTGAAATCGACTCTACTAGCACTTCCTCCATGCGGCACTTGAACAATGAGTTGACTTCACTCATGAAATCTTCTTCTTCTTCTTCAACTTCAACCGTATCTTCGTCAGTATCGTGTTCTTCAGATAGAGAACACAATACTGATTGCTCATTATTACCTGCATGTTATCAGCCCTACTTGAGTAAATATTGCAAATATGTAATTTGTGTAGTTATAATCTGAAAAAAATGACCCATATTACCTG
Organism: Microstegium vimineum; assembly: GCA_022036555.1. Lineage (NCBI taxonomy): Eukaryota > Viridiplantae > Streptophyta > Magnoliopsida > Poales > Poaceae > Microstegium > Microstegium vimineum. The sequence goes on along the minus strand of CM039133.1, from coordinate 51,414,591 downwards.
CAGAAATTGAATCGTTCACATCTAATGTGCTGGACATTGATTTTTGGAAATAAAAGGAATTTGTGCCGTTGATGGAATCAGTGCTGCCCTCATTAATTCCATGATTTGCTTCTAGCACACACACATCTGAAATTGCCGCGCTTAGTATTTTGATCTCATCACCAATATGTGGTTCAAGCCAGCCAAATAACTTGCCATTGTTGTCAAGTGGTTCCTCAGAATCGCTTTCTGAGTAATCATCAACATCATCTTTTTCACTGAATTCAGACTTCTCCACTTTTACGCCATTGTGATGTCGCGGATAAGTAGACGGCCTTACATACAAGCTGTCACGTCTCCTACCCTGTACTGATGAAGAGCCTGAGCGAGGAGTCCAAGTTTCCTGAAAACGGCTGTCACGGTCCACAATTTGGTCAAATGGAACATCAAATGGTTTCCTCCAGGGAAGCAGAACAGATGGTGCTGAATCAGGAATCTGTGGTAACTCCACTGTATCCTCTGAATCATTTGAAGGATCAGGCCTTGGTGTAGAAATGGATGGCACCTGAACACGGAAGCGTGACGCCTCCTCCATTTTCTGAACTGCATCAGCTGCCTGCATTTCCATTAACCTCCTGTCAAGTTCAAACTTCAGAACATTCTTTGCTCTTCGTCGCGCCATCAGACTCTCCACGTTCCCATCCTTTTCAGCATCCAAAGTGTTTGTATCCACAAAGCCTTTCCAGTGATCTCCATCATCTTTCTTCTCTTCTTCTTCTTCTTCTTCTTCTTCTTCCCCATCTTCATCTGAGCTACAGTTACCATCCTCTGAGTCATCTTCATCGTCATTTTCATCCGATGAACCAGCAGCGTTCAGGTTGTCTATGAAGGCCGTCGAGGAAGGATGACTAGTCCCCAAGTTTACAGGTGGGTTCAGTTCATCAAGCATCGGTATGATGTCAGTGATTGATGCATCAGAAGAACTTTCTGTGACATCAGACTCAGAATCAGAACAAGCAGGATCCTGTCGCAGCATAACAGGTTGCCAACATGAGCTCATGAGTTCACCAAACTGATACTGATGGCTCATTTCATACTCATAGTGACACCTTTCTGTAACGGTGCTCTCAGACTGTTGCGGCGACACAACCTGCTCGCAGATGTCCTTAACATGCTCCTCTTTCTCTCTTTCAGCAATGATATCATTCGTGTCAAAAGATTCAGCATGAAGAACACTGTCGGTGGAAATAGATGTCTCATTTCCTTGCTCACACTGAGTATCAATAAGCAAAACACCTTCAGACGTTTTGTCTCCAGTGTATGTGTCTTGGCACTCAAATCTCGTCGCCGCATGAACCCTGACGGCAACATTCTCAGACTCTTCAACCGAAACACCTTCAGCAGCGCTGCTCTGAAACTGCTGCAGCTCAACCTTGTCGCAGACTTCCTTGACATGCTCCTCTCTTTCCACAATAACAACTTCATTCTTGGCAACAAGTTCAGAAGCTTCTGCACAGCGAACCTTATCAGCAGACACAGACGTGACAACATTGTCCTCATCACGGTGGGTATCATGGAAGATGCTATCAGAAGCTGTTGTTTCCTCGATGCAGACAACTGGGCTCTCAAAAAAACTCCTTGACATTTGGGTGACAGCGACATTCTGAACCTCCTCAGCCACTGAACATTCAGTGATGGGTATTCTGGATATAGTAGGAGACGGTTTTCTCTGGTCCTCTCCGACTCCGATCACTGGAGCACTACTTGGCTCCCCGTAGCTCAACAGTGCTCCAAGAAGAAGTGCAGTTAGCAGGAAGACCGGGGCCGAAGACAGGAAGAAAGTAAACAGAGAAGGGCAGAGTCTGTGTAGGAACAGCAGCAGCATGCCGATGCCGAGTGCCAATGGGTACTCAGAGGCAGAATGATAGGCAAGCCTGACTGAAGAATGCAATGTCCTCTTGACGTGCAGCAGAATGTTGTTTGCATCAAGTGCCATCTTTTTCACCTTGACTGACTTGGATTCAGCTCGCTCTGGGATGCAGATCTAAACTGGAAACAGAAAAAGAAGACATATCAGTATTGATTGAAACACTGTCCAATAACCTTGAAATTGTTTTTTTTTGTTAAGAAATGACATCGAAACTAGGTTTTGGTAACAATGTGCAGGAAGGAAGAAAGTTAAAAAGTTCTTTCATAAAAAAAAGAAAGTTAAAAAGGATGAGCATATCACTGATATCTATGTAAGAAAATAAACTAAGTTGATGCAGAGACCGGATTGTTATTCCATTATCTAAAAAAAAGAAAAGAAAATGAACTAAGTTGATCAGATTATACCAATCATTCACTCACCAGCCTTATGTAAACAGACTAAGCTCACTGATTTCCAAACAAAACTGGCTACTAACAGCACCACTAACAACAGGTAAAAGAGCCGACGGCTACAGGAATTTGCAGATCAGGTAAAAGGAAAGGAGGAATGAACGAAGCATGAGACTTCGTCTGCGGAAGGATCTAACAAACAACGGCTATGGACTATGTGGAAAAAAAAAAAACAAAGAAAGAAAAAAGAGCAGCACAAACGACAGCGCAAGAAACAGAAATCGACAGTAGCAGGAGCCAAGAAACGGCGGCAGTCGCACCTCAGCGACGACGCGATGATGCGGCAGGCGAAGAAGAACTTGTTCTTGCCCGTCCACGGAAACAGAAACGCCTCAGACGAACGCAGCAACAGGCGATGGGGGTTTGGCGGATGGGGAAAGCAAGCAAGGGTGTGGACGGGATGGGGGGATGGAGTGACAGGAGGAGCTGGCGCCGGAACAAGGAAGGAAGGGGAATAAAGCGAAGCAAACAGCACGAAACTGCAGTGCAGTGTGTCTCTCCTTTTTCCCTCTCGATTCTTTGCTTTAGAGGCAGAAGAGGCAGCACGCCACCGGCAGAAATGCTTTGGCCGGCCGGCACGGAAAGGCAGCGAGCGGCGACCTGACCTGGTGCCGGCGATGCCTGCGGGCGGCCGGCCTGCAGTACAGCAGTAGGGGGGGACGAGGAAAGGGAAAGTTGCGCAGGGCTGCAATCACGGCATCAGCCAGCCAGCCATTGAACTGATCCTCCCTCTACCTCCAAGTCGAGCTGTCCGTCGTGCTCGCCTCGTTGGCTATGGCTCATCATTTCTTGTTCCCAATTGTAACCCATTGATCTGACCTGGCTCCTGCACTGCACTGCACCTCTGAACTGAAGTTTAACAAGAGCTGGGACCATACTATACCGTACAGTACAGCCTCGAGAACTGTGCAGAAATCAATGGCAGCCATCAACCTCAACCCAGATCATTTATTACCTTCACCGGTAAAACATTTTTTTACATATATAGTACAGTGGGTAAAAAGAAAAAGGAAAAGCAAAAGCAAAAGGAAAAGGAAAAGGAAAAGAAATTTCAACAAGTTCGCAGATGGTGGTACAATGATAGTGATGCATGCGGTCAGCTTCTCTTTTCTTGTTGGGGTAGGGTAATGGTGGCGCAGCAATCATTTGACGTGCTCTAGTATTTTATAAATAATGCCATGTCAGATTGGGATCTTCGTTTTTTTTAAGAAAAATGATTTACTCATTTTTTGTACGAATTATGAACTACAATGGGCGTATCAGCACAGAAACATTTGACTGATTCATACTGTATATGGTCAGAGTCAAAAGGAGGGTGAAACAAAAAAGGTAGCACAAATTGCATCCACGCTAAACTCACTCAGAACTCCACAAGTGTGTATCTGGGTCAAAGTGTAATCAACAGAAATGTAGTGTTGTTGTGACAGGATGATGTCTGTAATCTGCATGTTAGCTTAGTGCATGTTTTGGTCCAAAACTTTTAGAGACAAAATGTAATTTAAAAGTTGCTCCATATCCTGCCAGAAAAATACTACCTACAGGGAGAGCTCAAACTGGTTATAGTATCCAAATGGAATTTGGGTATATTGGTTACATTTAAATTCAAGAAAAGGGGCACCCCCAGTCAATCACTTTCTTTTTCTCATTCCTTTCTTTGTTGACTTCTTATTTGTTCCTCACCGTAAAGGCGTAAACAAACGTCTTCGTGAGCTGACACTTTTGGTAATAATTAATTAATCGAACCAGATTATACATGTGCAGCGTATCCTTGAAGAGTACGTGCACGTGTAGAAGATTTCTGAAACTCTGCCTTGTCATCATTTGTCACTAAAATAGCCGGTGGCGGTAACTACTTTTGTAGATTTATAAGAAAAGTCACCCACGGCCATTTTCCTCTCACAGCAATTTATTAGCTTCGTATATGTAAAACAGAAAGGTAAAATATTCTGGTGTGGTAAAGATTAGCTGAACATAACAGCTCATCTGCTGTATCTCAGTCTGAAAGCATAGGGAATTTCATCTATGTTTCCTAGAATAGAACCAAATATATTCTGAACCCAAGCATCACCTCAAGGATAAGTGCACCCGACACAAGTTTACAAAAATCTGTTAACAAACCGATTGTTGCTTGCATAATTATGATTGTTTTACTCAGAAGCTTGTCAAGGAAACTAGTTTCTATAGTACCTGCATATTTCTGCAGTTGGTGTTGACAGATAGTATTTGATTACCCTGCATATTCTTCCAACTTCATTGGGAAACAAAATCCATGTAAATGTTGGATACCACCAGATTACTGTGCCCAGTGCCAAGGGTTTTGCTTGCCACTGACAGTATTCTGATGCTGATGCTAAGCTATTTTTCTTCGATCCTCAACATCTTCCGACAATTTCTTCGTGGCACATATATACAAATCCCCAAGAATCAGATAATCTGCAGATAGACGTGGGAATGGATGGACATCCAAATCCAAACACAGGAATCCAGTCGAAGTCCAATTAAAGCAACACTCCCTATTGAGTCCAATCCAACTTCACCTAAATCCAAATCCATCCACACAAACCAACTCGCTACCTGTTTGCCACAAACGCCCGCACAGCCAAATACTAATAGGGCTAAACTTACAGCTAAGACTGATCCGAACTCTATGAGGCATCTTATTCTTTCTAAAAAATGTAACCAAAAAATTATTCCAACAGGGAATATTCTAGTATGGTTCTCTGATCTCCTAAGAACCTTTACTGTCAACTAGGTTGGTTGTTAACATCAACCGGTATTATGAAGAAAAAGACCATTAGATAAAAGAGAGGAATCAGAACCCCTAAAACTGACAAATGCAGAAACAAATATTTGTCCTAAAACATATCAGGCATTCAGCATTCATACATCATGTGTGCTCAGCTGCTCGCAATTTGCAAGCATAAAAAGCAAAACTGCAGAGTAATTGATACTATATCTTTTTTAACTTAATAACTGAAGCTAAAGCTGTACGGAGTATATGCTAATCAAAACATCCTTTTGAACTGAAGCAAAGGAGTAGTCAAAGTATCCTTAGGACAACTTAAGCTGTAGATGCTAATTTGTAGGTCTTTTGTATTGAGTTGCATGCACCGACCAGTACAACCCAAAAACTTAAGCTTATGGGGAGAGGTGAGCAATTCACTTATATTCCAACACTCCCCCTCACGTGGAGGCTCCTCAGGCCTCAGACGTGGAATAGGAGCGAGCAACAATTATTTTATTTTAATTGCGCTAACCAGGATTCGAACTCGAGACCTCTGGCTTTGATACCATATTGAGTTGCATGCACTGACCAGTACAAGCCAGAAGCTTAAGCTTATGAGGAGAGGTGAGCAATTCATTTATATTCCAACATTTTGAACTGAAGGGTATGCAACTAATAGAACCTAGAAAGCCACTGAATTCGTAAAGTGGTACAACTACAAGCTCCCAAATCATTCTACAAATTAAGCAGTTTGCTATTCTCATCATGACCTTCAGTTGACCTGTTCAGCGGTGGAAAACTCAAGCAGTAGTCACTTCAGTCACAGTTCCTGCACACAAAAAAAGATGTGTTCACAAGCATTTCCAAAATTATAGTGCTATGATATGAAGCTAACAAAAATCTGTTTCTGGTCACAAAGAGCATACGGGGTGCTGTAAGAAAATAAAACACGAACATTATTCAGAGTGAAAGAGGTTTGCAGCTTGTCCCTGCTATGAACACATTTATTTTAACAGCAGTAATGTAACACGCCCAGGCAGCAGGCCAGGAGGGGCCTAGGCTGGCCACTAGAAGACCCAGGCGGCCGAGCAGGTGGCCCAAGCGGTCCAGCAGGGACCGGCCCAGGCTGGATGGGCAGCGCCCCGTAGGGGGGAGCCACGCACGCAGCGCAGGCACGCGCTCGCGCGAGGGAGAGGCCGCGCCCCTTTCCTTCCCTATGCAGTTTCCCTCTCTCTCGGTGGATTTCCATATTAGAGTAGAGGAGGTATTATTAAAATAATAATAGGTAGAGTTTGTTAGGAAAAGGATAAAGAGATTAGGAAAGAGGAGATCCAATCTATAATGAATCCTCTCGTAAGTTGCTTGGGAGTCAAGTCTATTAGAGACTATAAATATAGGGGAGATGTACTCTATTGAGATTAAGCAAGAAAAGAGCTATTGCTCCTTCCTCTATCCCTTCCCCTTCTAAGCCTCGGTCTTCTCCTCCTCCTCTCTCTAGCCTGCCGCCTCTCCCTGCGCCAGCTCCCTGCAGCAGCCGCCCTCTGCCTTCCCTGCGCCAGCCCCCTGCGCCAGCACCCTGCCCCAGCAGCCCACCAAACCCTAGCCGCCCTCCACCATAGCCGCCGCCACCCCCTTCCACAGCCCAATCACCCCCATACGTCCAAGGGCGTATTACAAGTAACGAGACAAAATAAACAAGAAAAATGTATCTAATCATAGAAAGGGGTCATAACTAGTCATATCATCAAATGTTAATTGCATATATGAAAAAACATTTTACCATCACCATCTTCATCATCTGAGAGGTACTCTTTGAGCCAATCTTTTGCACATATGAGTGCTTCCACCGTTTCTGAACTTAGAGAATTGAAATATTTGTCAATTATTATGCCAGCAGTGCTGAAAGTCGATTCAGAGGCCACAGTTGACAATGGAATGGCCAAAAAGTCACGAGACATCTTAGCTAGTACAGGATATTGATCTTGGTTTCTTTTCCACCACCCAAACACATCAAATTCTTCACTCTCCTTTGAAGGAACCAATGGATCATCTAGGTAAGTGTCAACTTCTGACCTTGTTGAGTGATGTGGCCTTCTTTGGTGCCTAAATAATGCAAATTCCAGCCCCAGTTTGCGTTTTCCAGATAAGAAAGAAGACGTACTTGCTGAACCACCCACTTCAGGTGATGAAGAAACATTACTCTGAGAACTCCTTTGCGGCATGCTTTCATAACGAGAATAATATGCTTTAAACCAAATAAGAGCAGCATTTGCTTTACTATCAGCCACTTCTTCTCCATAAACTTTCATGAGACAATACTTTAAAAATACTAATTTATACCGTGGGTCTAACAACGATGCAACCAAAAGGATTTTGTTAGGTTCATCCCAATATTTGTCAAACTTTGACTTCATGTCGTCACACAAGACCTTCAAGAATTTATCACTTATGTTTTTTTCATCAAGGAGTAGTTCCCTTATCCCCCAAACCTCTTCGACATACCTATGAGAACTTGGAGAATTATGCTGTGAGAAGACTTTGGTTGCATCAGCAAAAATTTTCAAAAATTTGCACACTCTATCTGCCAAGTTCCATTGCTCAAGGTTGGGTCCTTGAATGTTCTGCAGATTTGCATAGTGGGTCAAGGCATCCTTATACTCAAGAGCTTCTTCAAGCATGTCATAAGTAGAGTTCCACCTTGTAGGAACATCTAGGGTGAATCGTCTCTTACGCGGAAGATTAAATTGGTGTGGAATGGTATTGAAAATCTGCAGCCGGGAGCTAGATGATAAAATATGCTTAATGACATTCCTAACAGGCTCAATGATATTCTGTATGATTTCCATTCCATCTTGGACAATCAAGTTCAGAATGTAAGTTGTACACCTCACATGAAGATCGCCACCTTGAAAGGGCATATGTCTCCAAAGAGTATCTTTTAGCTTTTGTACAGCTCCATCGTTTGACGTGGCATTATCTAGAGTAAAAGCAAAAGCTCTGTTGGACAGATCCCACTCACGAAGGCAATCCATGATAGTACTATGAATCGCATCAGCATTATGAGGATGAGGAACTTGTTTAAAATTGATGAGATGCTTGTGCAGATTGAACTCTTCATCTATAAAATGTGCAGTCAAACATATGTATCCAAGATTCTGGGCTGACATCCACATATCTGAAGTGAAGCTAACACAAGAATCTATATTGGAAAAACCATCAGCAATCTTTTTCTTCTCTTCCCGATACACTGACATGCAGTCGCTCTCAAGTGTCTGTCCATCATGAACTTCAAGGCTTGGGTGGACTAATTTCATCATCCTCTTAAAAAATCCATTTTCTATCTTTTTGAAGGAAATGTTTGCTGTGATCCAAAATTTAGTCATGAAATCCCTGACTAACTTTGGACCCAATACAGAACTGTGAACGTCTAGACTAGATACACCCTTTGGAAAGATCAAACTACGGTCAATATCTGGAGGGAGTTCTTTGCAGGCAGATGTAATATGGTTCCTTAGATGTGATATTCCAAGACCTTGATGATAAGCCAATTTTGATCTGCAATGGACGCACATTGCTTTTCCTTCATTTGGTAACTCTTCAAAATAGTTCCATACTGGAGATCTTTTCCTGCTTCCACGGCCCGAATTCTGTACGACTTCATCAGCTCCCTCATTAAGTAGTGCCAAACTTTCACTATTAGGCATCCTTTCAGTTGACCTATTCATAGAAAAGTATGTGATCAGATTGCAGAGTCACAAGCATTCCCAAAACAATAGCGCTATGTTATGCAGGATTACCGTTGGAAGCTAACAACAAAAATCTGCACACATATTATTCAGAGGTTTTGTCTATTTCTGGTGACAGAGAGTAGACATGTGCCCTAAGAAAATAAACAGGAACAAAATTTTTGCTCAAGCCAGTACTGGTGATTCGCTCCTGCATTTGGCCATAATATGCCAAACTAGCTAGGTACATCAAGTAATCATTGCTGCACACGTCCACTAAAAACTTCTATTGCTTATATAACACTAGAAATTTCATTTAAGGAAATTAGTTGCCCAAATAGCGCCTCACTTATCTGATATTTTCTTGCTTTAATGCTAATCGAGACCAGCACAATCTCTTTGCTTGGAATGAGATTTTTCTGCATAAAAAAAATGTCTACAGCACAAGATTCTGGAAAAGTTGGGATGAGACAAGGCAAGCCACCTCCTGCATGCTAAAACTTCACTTCTTTGATTTGAGTAGGTACAGTTCTAGTTGGCATGCAACTCACTTTCTAACTCTGCAGTTTTTTTCTGCTGCATGCCAACAACTTCCAAGCAGACTAAAACTGAATGTATTCAGAGGAAATGGATTACTCAGGTCAGGTGTTTCAATCTCTTCGCATCACATAAGTACCTGAACGTATTCAGAAGGAACAGAATGCTCAGGTGTTTCAGTCTCTTTTGCATCACATCTCTGAGATGGATTGGCAGTAGAATCCACAAGATGTCAACACCACTACACCAGACGCGTAATTTGGAACGAATGCAGTACTATTCACAATAAGGCGTTGGACCTGGATGGCTATGCTAGCTAGCTAGGGTGTACGATATGGGGGGTACTTGAGGGCAGCAAGCAAGCATACGGACCTGGGCATTCAAATCGAGATGGAGGATGCCGAGAAGGCGTAGGAATGCCGACGATCCGTACTTGCTTCACCGTCACCGGCACGAGCGTCTGCCCTGGTCATGGTCAACCCCGACACCTCGCGCCAACAGCGGATGGATGGAAGGAGCTCGCCCTGGCAGCTTCGGTAGGCCCTTGCCTTGCCTACCTGGAGAGCAGCAGCAGCTGGAGCTGGGGGACGTGCTGGTGCTGGCGGAGGAGGACGCGAAGAAGGCCACGGCGCGAGACCGACGGAGCCGGCTGCGAGAGCGCCCGCACCGCCGCCGGAAGTTGGCCGACGGCCGAACGGATGTCCAGTAGAATTTGGATTATCCAATTTTTTTTTTTTTTGATCCACACAACACAGTCCAAATCCGATGAGGTCCAAGTGAAAGTCCAACTGGATTTTAGACTAAGCCCAATCCATTTCCAGGTGTTGAAACTCCCTACTGGCACGGACCCCCATCATGTGGAATAGAATTCGGCCCACAGTCCATTTCTATTTTTTGGGCCGGAGAACGTGTTGGATCGAGCTGAATCCTCTCTCTCTATGTTTACTTGTCGTGTCGCCGTCGTCCCTTTCGTTGTTGTGATTATTATTTGATTTGACTGATCAGCAAACAAAGCAAAAAGTTGCTAATACTAATCTCAAGGTCGAGAGCTGACTGGGTACGCCAAGAGAACAAAAGCTAGCTAGCAGCACAACTGAAAGCAAAGCAAGCAGCAGTGTCTCTGCTTGGCTGCCTATTCGTCGTTCAGTCAAACATTTGAAGAAGACTACCCAGTATCATCGATGCATGCCGCCCTGTTCGTTTGACTTATCAGTCATCATCAAAATAGTATTAAAAAAACAGCATCAGCTGACTTATTAACTAAAAAAAAACAGCAAACGAATAACACAATTGTTTAGTTCAAACGTAAATGAAACAAAGCTACGGATGTTAGCGGTGGAGATGATAGATTTGAACTTTTAGTTTACTATGGAAGGAACTAAACAACATGTTAATTAGATCAGTCTTAATGTAGTTTCATCTGAGTTTTATAGACATTAAATATGCTGATATGACAACGTATTAATGAAAAGAGAGACAATACAAGTTTTATGGGAGCGGAGATAGTTTCATGCGGATGAAACTATTGTGCACTATTTCTAAAATATTGATGCATTAAAAACGGGGACATAAAATCTCCACTGAGACTAACCTTTGTTGGATTACCAATAGCAATAGCTGTTGTTGCTAATTAAGGATGGATCACAAGATGCTCATGCGGAAAAAATAAAGAAAAAGAAAAGGTAGTGTTCATCGTAATATACAAATTTAGGTATAAATTAAGAGATTTTTTACAATACTGAGGAAATATTCGACGGCTCATGTCGACCGATCCGACGGCTATAAAGGCTGGAGGAAATGAGAGAATTCTAGAGAGGAAACGGGAGAAAATTCTGATGTGTATGACCAATGGGCCATATGCGTCAAATTTCCTCCCATGTGCGCCAAATTTCTTCTCATTTCCTTCAAAACTCAGATAATTAGGACTCCAAATAAAGGGGTGGTAATTCCGTTTCTGTATTTCCTTTTTCTAATCAAGGGTAATACGGTAATTTTATATTTATGAAAATAATGATTGGGAGTAATAGGAGAAAATTTTGTACATTTGATTTTCTATAATTTCCCTCATTCACGTTGCTTAGTTGGGCCACGACGTCGATCTAACATCGGTTGCAATACCTTTTTTGCAACGACGGGCAACGAACACAATTCGGTTGCAACATGTAGCTTTTGCAACCAAATTGGACTTATCGCAACGTTTTCTTGTCGTTGCGGAAGGATTAGAATTTAGTAGTGTCTAAAATACCCTTTACGAATATAATTAGAAAAGACTTAGAATATTGTGGAGGAAATGGGAGGAAAAAGACTCATTAATTAATCAAGATAATTATTTATCTAAATTAACATCTAGAATTATATTCTTTTTTAAGACGGAGCTAGGGACTTATGACTAGTATAGCAGGGGGCCAAGTCATGATGCAACTCTAGCTAACTTGTTAGTGTCACGACTCTCATGAGTGACGATCGTTATGTTCGTTGGGTTTTTATCGGTCATCGAAATAATGTTTTTTTCTCATAGAAAAACAGTCAAAAACAACATCAATCGACTTATCGACCACCAAAACAATGAAACGAACACGATGGATAAAGCTGAATCAGTCCAAAAGCAGGGTCCACTTCCACCCAACAAATAAAAAACGATCAGAACAGCGTCAGCGTCACCTTGACTTGCCTCCTCTCCTCTCCTTTTCCTTCAATTTCATCTCCTTTGCTGACGAGGGCAAACGACTTTTTCCTTCAGTCCTAATGCTTTCCATAGAAGAAATTAATCCTTGGTAATTACTAGAGCTCACTGGTTATTAATGATAGGGTGATTGATGGGCTAGCTATTATCATTCGTGTAGATGCACTCATAAGACCAATCGTCGTCAAAGGCAATACACATCTTTGAAACACCTCATCATCATCTTTAATACAACATGTGGGAAATATAAGAATCTAGGAGTAACTATATAGAGGCGCAAGAAAAAAAAAATCAAGACGTTGGATCTCATGTACTCTGAATTTCTTCTGAATATTTTGTGGCGAACAATCCACTGATATATCCTTTGTTCCTAAAGGCAGGGTGTGATCTTGGACAAGCATGCAAGCAATGCAAGCATGTTAATGTAATTGATGAATCAGTTGAAAACAAAGGGTGGGGAAAAAAACCCAGCCAACAGCATGAAAGAATGCGGAAATCGACAAGAAAGAAAACAATCAACAAGGGAGTATGCTTATTAGTAGTCAATACTCAAAGCAAAAATGAAAAAAAGAAAAGAAAAGAAAAGGAGAAATGTATGAGAAGAAAGGGAAAGGACAGTGGCTGCGCAAAGTGCGTGCAGAGATGCACTCCACAAGATCTGACCGATGACCAACCTAGGATAAGCAGCTACTGTACAATTTTTACAATTTGGACCTTTTTTTGAATTATTTTCACGTTTGGACCCCTGGAGGAACTATTCCCAGAAATGGACCCTGAGGGTCGGCGCCATGCCCCACGGCGCCGAGATAACACAGCTCGGCGCCATGTCCCACGGCGCCGAGCTCGACGCCATGTCCCACGGCGCCGAGCTCGACGCCATAGATCACGGCGCCGAGCTATATAATATAGAAACACATGTGCAGTTCAGTTGGTTGAGGCTTGAGGTGTTGAGTCTTTGGTCGTGGGTTCAAACCCAGATCTATAGAATACATTTTGTTTATAATTATGAATTAATTTTAATTATAAGTAAGTATAATATTTTTGTTTTATGTTTTTAAGTAATATTTTTTATAGAATACATTTTGTTTATAATTATGAATTAATTTTAATTATAAGTAAGTATAATATTTTTATATGATGTATTTATTTAATTATAATTATGGAGTAACTATTTATTTATTTATTAGTTTATATATCTCGACTAAAATTTATTGATGGATAAAAAGTTATTTCAAAATCAAAGCATTAGAACAACCAAACTCATTGTTTCAAACATCAAATAAAAAATAAATTATAAAACGGAATGTTTCAAGAGCTTATAAAAATAAATTAAATAATTCTTATTTTGAAATTAAATAAAAACAAATTATAAAAAAGTAGTAAAAATTGTGTTGATTCATTACTTTGAACCCACGACCAAAGACTAAAAACACCACATGTCTTGACCAACTAAACTACAAATGTGATTTTGAAGAAAACTAGAAACAAATATTACTTGTTCTATTTACAAAGGCTAGATATATAAACTAATAAATAAATAAATAGTTACTCCATAATTATAATTAAATAAATACATCATATAAAAATATTATACTTACTTATAATTAAAATTAATTCACATCTATAAAAAATATTGCTTAAAAACATAGCAAAATGTATAGATCTAGGCTTGAACCCACAACCAAAGGCTCAACACCTCAAGCCTCGACCAACTAAACTACACATGTATTTCTGTATTACATAGTTCGGCGCCGTAATCTATGGCGCCGAGCTCGACGCCGTGGGACATGGCGCCGAGCTGTGTTACCTCGGCGCCGTGGGGCATGGCGCCGACCCCCAGGATCCATTTCTGGGAATAGTTCCTCCAGGGATCCAAACGTGAAAATAATTCAAAAAAGGTCCAAATTGTAAAAATTTGGGGCAGCTACTAGTGGGTCTTGTGCTTGAAGATGGTGGGTAGCTAAAGTCAATGCAATGGTCAGAGAGCCCCTAGTGGCAGTGGCAGTGCGTGCGTACTTACTCTGACTCAGCACTCTGACAGGGTCAAGCAATGCAACAGCCGCAAGATCCATCGACACTGACCGGCCCTCAGTGTCGAGCCATACCAAACCATTTTCACACACACGTCTCTCCCTCCCAAAATAATTTTGACTCCATTTATAAAAAATACATAAAATATTTATATCTTTGAATAAAATTTATTAAAAAAACTAAATTTAAAGATCTTTCAATGTACTAATTATATACCATAATCCATAAATATTAACATTTTTAATATATACTGTATTAATCAAAATTATTTCTTAAAAAAACAATATATATTTAAGGACGGAGGGAGAACTACCCTACATATAGGAGCGGCAGTGGTAGCTCTCAGAGCAAGAGGGCGGGATCAATCAATGCACCAATAATAATAACGTGTTTTGCCATGATAAAATGGACATGCGTGTACACTAATACCGCAGCTAGAAAAATAAGTTGACTAACTTTTGGTAGTTAATTGATTTATTTTTTTTAGAAAGAACTGACAACAACATAGATATGACATTTGAAGGAATGTTTTTTTCCCCAGAAAAAACTGACAACAATATAGACCTGGCATTTGAAGGAACAGTCAGAAACTATTTAGAGGCATTTCTAATTACGTCTTAGAATACCAACCATCTCTAGAAATCATTTTCTATTTTTAATTTCTAATTTCCAATTTCTAGAGATGTGCATTTCTAGAGATTGTTGTGCAAATAGTAAATCCGATACACTTTTAGTATCACCTCTAGATGAAAAATATATAGTTACTACCATAAAAAACATGTCATTTTTGCTGTAGATGAAAAATAGTTACTACACAAAAAACATGTCATTTTTGCTCTATATAAGTCAGGTTATTTTAAATCTAGCCAGGTTGATAGAGAAGAGTGTCAACACTTAGGATATCAAATGGGTAAATGTGCTATGAGAATATATATGTTCCATAACAAATCTAATAATATCACATTTCTAAATTATACTATATTGATTTGACTTTTCTAGGTACAATACATAGCTTTTGCCATACAACTCTAGATATACAGTATGTTAAAATATAATAAATAAAATAAAACTTCTATATTTAGAAAAGTAAATTGGAAGGGAGGGGGTATTTATTTGGCAATATATATGTATTTATTTGACTAACATGGCGTAAGCTAGTACGTACTACAAGCCAACATATGTATACTCCTACTTCCTACTATAATACATGTAGTCAAAGATTTGGCTTTCGATCGTATGACTGGTGAATTGAATTGAAATGATGTTTGGATGGATATATATGGGGTGTCAAACTATCAAAGCAAGTTGGCACACGCAATGCGGATATATCGAATAATGTGGCATCTAAAAACAAAAACAAAAAAATGCATGCGTTCAGCTCTGTACAAGTAGAAGTCGTCGCATTTCCTCTCCTATGTCTCCCGAGGATATTAATAATTTCGTTTATATTAACTTATATATGTTGGGAGTACAACTGTGAGGAATTTGAAGTACTTAGCTATAGCCTATAGGTGGCCGGCCAATAGTTTGTTTTCGTGCGTACATGGTTTTGCATGCATGTGTGTATGCATGCGCGCGCGCGCGAGAATTGCATGCACTGGTCAGTGGTGTCTTCTTTTTCCAGATGAGAAAAATTAAAGTGGTTTTCGATATGATCACATTATTTGACCAGATCGAGCAGAGCTGCCCTAGCCATGCATTTCCGTTTGGATATATTCTGCTAAATAGTTTAATTTTGTGGTCGCAGAGGCATATACCAGCATGTTGTTTAAGAGCACGCATATATGTACTTTCCCATCTCAAATGATAAGACAATTTGCTTTTTTTCTCTCTCTCTCCAAATTTTACCATTTATCTTATTTAAAAAAAATATGTAAACATAGTCGAGTTTAAGTTATTTTTAAGAAACTTTTATTAATAATAAAGCAGGTCACAATATAAAAATAATATTTTATAAAAATAAATAAATAAGACGAGTGACCAAACTAAAGTTTAAAATAAATTTAAACTTTATTCTAAGCCAAGGATTCTAGCTAGTACGGGTTGATAAAGTTGTGTTTGAAATTCACCAGTGACTCAGTCACACACACTTCCTTTCTGGAAAGAAACAAACAGATACGCATTTTTCTGTCGCTGTCATCGCCACCTCAGTGCTCTTGTGGGTCCGGCAGAGCGGGCCCCACATCCAGGGCTATAAACCGCCGCACAGCGCGGCGTTCCTTCCTCCATTTCCCCCTTCTCTTGTCTACTCTGCTCATCATCTTTCTCCGCGGCGCGTGCGATCCTGCAGGATGCTCATGGCCGCCGCCGCCGCCTACATGCAAACGGACTCCACTCACTTGGACCACCGCACCACGCCATCCCCGTCCACGCCACCACGCGACAACAACAACAACCTCCGCCCCGGCGGCGGGCCCACCCGCCGCCCGTCCAGCAGCAGGCGCCGGCCGCGGCCGTCGCGGAAGGCGCTGCCGGCCACCACCACCACGTACATCACCGCGGACCCCGCCAGCTTCCGCCGCATGGTGCACCAGGTGACGGGCGCCGACGACCTTCTGCCGCCTCTGCCACCGCCGACGCACGAGGTGACCACTACCCTCTGCCGCCCGGCGCCGTTCCGCGCCGCGATGACGGCGCTGCTGCCGACGCTCGACACGTCGGCGTTCCTGCTCGGCGTCGAGTCCGCACGGAGGAGTAGGACGACGGTGCGTCCGCGGGGCGACGGCGGAGGTGGATGTGGGGGCCGGTGGCGCTGTTAGTGTGGGATTCGGAGGAGCGGGCTACGGCGGCTTCCCCACCTTGGAGTCGTGGGACGACGCTCTCTTCTAGTAGTATTAGCTAGTACTCCTAGCTCAACCAAGCAGCCGCCTGCTGCGCGACCCCGCCCACACGTACGTCATCATCGCGGCATGCCTACGCCATCAGCTTCTTTTTATCGTCTTGTCTTCATGGTTTTCATGGTGGAGGTGGATACGATCGACGACGTAGGTATTACGTCACGCAATTCTAATAATAATAAAAAAATACTTCCTCCATCTCAAATTATAAGACGTTTGTCTTGTTTGACATTAAGGTTGACTACTCGTCTTATTCAAAAATTTATACTCTATATCCATTCCAAACTGTAAGTCATTCCATGAATCTTGGAGAGTCAAACCATTTTAAGTTTGACCAAAGATTATAGAGAGAAATATAAAGATTTATGACATCAAATAGGTATAGTATAAAAATATAACTAATAAACAATCTAATGATACTTAGTTGGTATCAAATATATGTTATTATCATATTATATAAATTTGGTCAAACTTTATAAACTTTGATTGACTCCTCAAGATTATTGGAATAACTCCCAATTTAGGGTGGAGGGAGTACCAAATATCACTTTTTTTTCATCGTGGCTTGCTTTATTAATAAAAGTTCCTCAAGAATGACTTAAATTTGAATTTTTTTGCATAAATTTTTTTGAATAAGACGAATGGTCAAACTTGTGGCCAAAATAGTCATACGTCTTATAATTTGGGATGGAGGAAGTATATATATGAAGTAACTCATGAATTTGAATCTAAATTATCCACCTCTGTAATTATTATTGTTAAAATGCATGAAACCGTTACCTAAGGCGGTTTAGAAAATATATGAAATTACCTATACATATATATATATTATTCTATTACCTTGTTCTACCATTGTTAATATAGAAAAAAGGAAAAAAGTCTACATAACCCCCTCAATTATTAGGGGCGGACTACTTAACCCCTTGAACTACAAAACTAGTTATTCTACCCCTGAACTATCAAAACCGGCCAAATAACCCCTCTAGGCGGTCTTGAGGGCGGTTTTGCCTTTTTTTACTTTTTATTTATTTCGGTTGAATCTTTAAAAAATCATAATAAATCATAAAAAAAATATAAAATAGAAAATATAATTTTGTTGGACTCCACATGAGTAGATCTACACATTGAACATATATATATGGTATGCTTAAGTACAAAGTTTTTGCTATAGATTTAGATCTATGTTTTTCTATAATTAATTAGAAAAATTCATACTACAATTTCCATGGTCTAATTGTTGTGATTTTTTTTATGATAGACTAATTATTGTATGTTTCAAGTGTAGTAAAAATTTCATACCCATTGGATCACGTATAGTTTAGTTTAAGTTTATTTGAATTTAACTAAGGTATAAACATAGATAAATCTATAATTAAGTTTTACGTGATCCAATGAGTATGAAATTTTTACTAGATTTGAAGCATACAATAATTAGCGTATCATAAAAATTTCACTGCATCTAGACCACAAAATTGTAGTTATGAATTTTTATAATTAATTATAGAAAAACATAGATCTAAATTTACAACAAAAGCTTTTTACCAAAGCATATCATATTATATGTTCAATGTGTAGATCTACTCATGCGGAGTTCAACAAAATTAGATTTTTCTATTTTACAATTTTTCTATGATTTATTATGATTTTTCAAAGATTCAACCGAAATAAATAAAAAGGAAAAAAAAAGGCAAAACCACCCTCAAAACCGCCTAGAGGGGGTTATTTGGCCGGTTTTGATAGTTCAGGGGGGTAGAATAACCGGTTTTGTAGTTCAAGGGGTTAAGTAGTCCGCCCCTCATAGTTGAGGGGGTTATGTAGACTTTTTCCTATAGAAAAAGGTTGACTTAAGGTATACTTGCATCGTCATATGTGTCAATGTGTGTCACCATTCACACCACATATTGAAGTTACATAGGAAGCAATAATAGCCATATCTCTTTCCATGTCAAACACACATGGACCTTTTCAAATCATTCCTGATTTGTATACATAGTATCAACAACATTTGTAATCTCCTCGGACCATTGATCATCTGTCATGTCACTCGAAACATACTCCTTTGCTGCATAGAAGCCTTCTAGTGCCATTTCCACTTGTCTCATACTGGGCCGGTCCTTGCTTTTGTGCTTCACACATATTGCTGCCAATAGAGCTATGTCAACAACTTCTCCATCTCCCTCCTTGACAACTTGTGGATCCAATATCTGAAATAAGCTGCCTTTGGAGATTAGAGTGACAAAATGATACACAAGGCCATGGCCTTCTATTGATCTATATGAAACAGGCATTTTTCTAGTAAGCAACTCTATCAAAAGCACACCAAAACTATAGACATCACTCTTCTCTGTGAGGTGCCCTGTGCTATGGTACATAGGATCCAAGTACCCAAACGTTCCTTGTACAGTAGTATTTAGTCCACTTTGATCAATAGGAATGTACCTTGAAGCTCCAAAGTCGGACAATTTCACAGTTAAGTTATCATCCAAAAGTATATTAGGTGACTTGACATCCCTATGGATTATTGGCGTTGAAGTGAGCGAGTGAAGATATGAAAGAGCCCTGGCGGTTTCAACTGCAATCCTTAACCTATGTATCCATGATAGCGATATTAAAGTTCCAACATGAAGGTGGTTGTAAAGGTTGCCATTGGAAATGAACTCATAGACAAGAAGAGGAACTTCTGTCTCAAGACAACACCCCTGAAGCTTCACAATGTTTCTATGATTTATCTGAGAAAGAATAGCAACCTCATTTATGAACTCGTCAATTTCTCTTTGTATCACTATTTTTGACTTCTTAATTGCCACAACATGTAGACTCGATAAGATTCCCTTGTATACTGTTCCATGCCCCCCACCACCAAGTTCACGTGCTTTGTCAAAGTTATTAGTTGCTTTCTCTAGTTCTTCCAAAGTAACAACAATCATTCTTTCGGCGATGGCTGACCTTTGAGGTAACAACTGCTGTAGCAATTGCCCATGGTTTTGGTTATAAAATTTCAATCTCATCTTTTTCTTTCTCTGTGCCTCTATTTTACGGATTATTACTGTCATGCCTATGACAAGAAAGATGAGCATCGCACCACTTCCAACGCCTAGGCCAATAATCAACCCTGAGGGTGACACACAAAATTGTCAATTTACTGTGTTAATAAAGGGTAAATTCCAAAAATCTACATTTAAAGAGGAAGTTAATTAATTACAAAGCTTTATTTGTTGGATATGTTACCTGTATTTGAATGAGGTGGACTGATGCAACCGTTCTTAACCAGTGGGTTGCCACTGCTTCCCTTGGGACATTGGCACGAAAAGCTTCCATGCAAATTTGTGCAATTGCCATAACAATTATCCGGAATCGCACACTCATCGATATCTAAGGACAACCAGCAACGATGACAAACTGAAATTAAATCAATCTCGTCCAGGGTAGACGGCTTGCATACATATCACGAGCACACAAAACCTCTGTAGCGGCGGTTCTAAACATATTTGTACTGATGTTTTTTCGTTCCGCCAGTGAGAGATGTCAATGGAAATAGTTCTCTCCAATAGCGGTTTACTAAGATCCGCCAGTGCAAGTCGATTTCTACAGGCAGTTACGAAATCCACATGTAGAAATAGTTTCCCATAAATCGGGTTTTTTAAAAATAGAAAAATAAATAAATTGTGGAAGCATTTTTTTCGCATAAATTGTAACCTCACTTTCGCGCGTACACTCCTCTACCACTCCATCCATAAGTCACTTGTGTTTAAATTCCGTATTAGTCCCCCCACATATTATATTAAACCGAGTGTAAATTGACTGTTTGAGCCACTAAATAAATTCAAATGAAAACGTTGTTAACTACAAAGTTTTGTAACTTTTCAATATCCACAAATTTTATTTAAGAAATGTTTACATCTGAGGTCGTTTATAAAAATTTGAATTTCAAATTTGACAAATTCGAACGTAATTTTCAATGGCAAGATGATTTTAAAAGAAAAAGTTATCAACTACAAACTTTCATAACTTTTCGAGATATACAACTTTCATTTTGGTCGTTTCTCCATCCGAGGTCGTTTACAAAATTTGAATTTCAAATTTGATAAATTCAAACGTAGTTTTCGATGACAAGATGATTTCAAATGAAAAAGTTGTTAACTACAAAGTTTTGTAACTTTTCAATATCCACAAATTTTATTTAAGAAATGTTTACATCTGAGGTCGTTTATAAAAATTTGAATTTCAAATTTGACAAATTCGAACGTAATTTTCAATGGCAAGATGATTTTAAAAGAAAAAGTTATCAACTACAAACTTTCATAACTTTTCGAGATATACAACTTTCATTTTGGTCGTTTCTCCATCCGAGGTCGTTTACAAAATTTGAATTTCAAATTTGATAAATTCAAACGTAGTTTTCGATGACAAGATGATTTCAAATGAAAAAGTTGTTAACTACAAAGTTTTGTAACTTTTCAATATCCACAAATTTTATTTAAGAAATGTTTACATCTGAGGTCGTTTATAAAAATTTGAATTTCAAATTTGACAAATTCGAACGTAATTTTCAATGGCAAGATGATTTTAAAAGAAAAAGTTATCAACTACAAACTTTCATAACTTTTCGAGATATACAACTTTCATTTTGGTCGTTTCTCCATCCGAGGTCGTTTACAAAATTTGAATTTCAAATTTAATAAATTCAAACGTAGTTTTCGATGACAAGATGATTTCAAATGAAAAAGTTGTTAACTACAAAGTTTTGTAACTTTTCAATATCCACAAATTTTATTTAAGAAATGTTTACATCTGAGGTTGTTTATAAAAATTTGAATTTCAAATTTGACAAATTCGAACGTAATTTTCAATGGCAAGATGATTTTAAAAGAAAAAGTTATCAACTACAAACTTTCATAACTTTTCGAGATATACAACTTTTATTTTGGTCGTTTCTCCATCCGAGGTCGTTTATAAAATTTGAATTTCAAATTT
Organism: Microstegium vimineum; assembly: GCA_022036555.1. NCBI lineage: Eukaryota > Viridiplantae > Streptophyta > Magnoliopsida > Poales > Poaceae > Microstegium > Microstegium vimineum. Next base: position 51,392,721 of record CM039133.1, on the reverse strand, counting down.
AATAAATTCAAACGTAGTTTTCGATGACAAGATGATTTCAAATGAAAAAGTTGTTAACTACAAAGTTTTGTAACTTTTCAATATCCACAAATTTTATTTAAGAAATGTTTACATCTGAGGTCGTTTATAAAAATTTGAATTTCAAATTTGACAAATTCGAACGTAATTTTCAATGGCAAGATGATTTTAAAAGAAAAAGTTATCAACTACAAACTTTCATAACTTTTCGAGATATACAACTTTCATTTTGGTCGTTTCTCCATCCGAGGTCGTTTACAAAATTTGAATTTCAAATTTGATAAATTCAAACGTAGTTTTCGATGACAAGATGATTTCAAATGAAAACGTTATCAACTACAAACTTTCATAACTTTTTGAGATCTACAACATGTATTTAGGAAGTTTTTCCATTCGAGGTCGTTTACAAAATTTGAATTTCAAATTTTATAAATTCAAACGTAGTTTTCGATAACAAGATGATTTCAAATGAAAAAGTTTTCAACTACAAAGTTTCATAACTTTTTGAGATCTACAACTTTTATTTTGGTTGTTTTTCCATCCGAGATCATTTGAAAAACTAAAAAAAATCAGTATATAATTATTTTTAAATTAGAGAACCGCAAGTAGCAATACAAGAGACATAAGAATACCTTGGCATCCGTCGGGGAGGTAAGGGTTTCCTTGGAACCCATGGTGACATTTGCACACATAGCCGGTGGTGTGGTTGAACAAGCTGTACGTGGCGTTTCTGGTCGTGCAAGTGCTGAAGCTGCTGTGGCACACGCGGCTGCCTAAATCCATAGGGCACGTCTCGTTCCCAGGCCGGCTGGCATAGCGCCCGCGGCCCAGCGCATTGGACCCCAGCTCCCAATCCATCTTGAGTCTCTGGGAGAAGTAGTGGCAGCCCGTGCGGTTCTCGACGCCGGTCCAGTTCCCGTCGGCGGCTGGCGCGCCTTGCACCTGCATCCACGACCACGGCGGCTGGAAGCTAATGGTGGAGTCGTGGAGCGAGATGTTGCTGACGGCGTACTGGAAGGCGCTCAGCAGCCAGTACAACGTCGCGTTGCCGGTGGCGTTGTTGTTGCAGGTGATGTTGAAGCCCTTGAGGTAGCAGCCGGGCTCGATGCCGAACGGGTACGGCACGCTCACGCTCCCACAGCTGGTCTGGCGGCAGCCGGGCAGCCCAATGCTCGCCGCCGCCGCCGCCGCGCCGCCGTGATGAGCCACCAATAAGAGCTGCAACGATACCAGCGCCGCCGCCGCGAGCAGAGGCCGCACTAGTAGTGCTCCTTGACTCTCGAATGACATTTCCAATCCCTGGGGGGTGGCCACTGCTGCTCAGGCCTGTGACTACGATCGCGCTGTTTTGCTGCACGCGTGGCTGCTAAAAATGCTATATATATATATATATATATATATATATATATATATATATATATAGAGAGAGAGAGAGAGAGAGAGAGAGAAGAGAGAGAGAGAGAGAAAGTAGAAAGCGCGCCTAGCTATATATGGCGGCAATATGCAACGGCATATGCATGTGTTGCCAACCAACACGGCGGGCAAACCAAAGCATTCTTGGTTCCTACCGACGATCTAACATGACGATAATTGCTTGGTGTTATAACCAACACTTACGGGAGCAAAGGCGACACTGCCCATGCACAAGGCGCGACACTGTCCATGCACACCTCCTTGGTGGGCCGGTCGTCATTCTGCATCATCCTTCACCAGATTTATACAGACATCAAACATGCATATTGTCATCACCATGACACATTCAGTTCCAACGACTTTTGTCGTCAGGGCTGATGATGAATGACGCTCTCCCACAAGACGATAATCTAAACGGCTAAACCCCTACAGTTGTGTACTACTGCTACAAGAATACAAGATCACTATCCTGGCCGTTACACTCCACTGTTACAGGAATGACTTTAGGAGAAAAATCCCTTTTTATATTTACGGGCTCAAAGTGTTACCATCTCAAAAAAAAAAAACCCTAGGGATTTCCTGGACATCAATAGAGACAGCCAGATAACTAAACATACAGCCTCCAAAAAACAACTAACAAATCCCACCGTTCCAAATTATAAGACATTGCAAGAATCACTAGTACACATAAGCTAATCTAAGCTATTTGTACAGACCTTTTTCAGAATCGCCAGCGCTAGAGGCCAGTAAAAATGAATATCTCCACACTAGCGGTTAACTGAGATCCGTCAGTGGAAATCGATTTCTACTGACAGATTTTTTAAGAAACCGCATGTAGAAATCTCATTTCTAGTGGCGGTTTTCATAATAAATCCGCCTGTAGAAATGGTTATCTAGAAAACTATAAATTGAGATTTTAAAATAGAAAAAAAATAATTTAATTTAATGGTAGAAGAGGCTCACCAGTAAGCTACACGCCTGTCTCCGTCTCAAGTCGCAAGTCACGTATTTTTCATGTAAAATCACATGTTACACGGTCTGTGGGAAATTGGCCGGAATAGCTTCAGTTATGGTCACTTTCCCGAGCGGATTTGACCATTGCGCTCGACAAAGGGTGCCTTTGCCGAGTGCAACACTCAGGAAAGTGACCATAACCGACTTTTTTTTGAATGTTTGCATTCCATCATGATAAACATAATATACCATATATATCTCACATCCATCACATATATATCAGATTCGGCACATATATCGCATGCATAACAATATACATCACATATATAACTATACGATCACAAGTGCATCTAAACAAGTCCACAAGTCTATCACAAGTCCAAATAACTAACACCAAGTCCACAAGTCCATCACAACTCCACAAGTCCATCAACAATTGAACCACAAATGTAAAGACAACTACCCAGATCCCCAAGGTCCTTACTGAGACTGTGGTGTACCCTGACCTGGATCATACACTACTACAGAATCGGCAATCACTGCCTGCCCATCACTGTCGGTTGTATTTGGGCTGGCAGTGATGCCTCTTCACTGCCGGTTCAGTCTCTAGCAGACCCCCAATTATCGGGGGCTAGGGAAGAAACCGACAGTGAATTTCAACATCACTGCCGGTTCGTGGCTTGAACCGGCAGTGATGTCTCACTGTCGTATCCTGCCGGTTCAGGCCACGAACCGACAGTGATAAGGAGATTCACTGCCGGTTCGTGGCTTGAACCGGCAGTGATATGGCTAGGTTTTTATTAAGCAGGCACTGGTGCGCTCCGAAATGTTCAGACGCGTGCCAGTGCCCACTCAGCCGCCCCTCCACGCCGCCGCAGCACGCCGCCGCCGCCGCGCCTCGCCCTCCACACCGCAGCACGCCGCCCCCGCCGCGCCTCGCCCTCCACACCGCAGGACGCCGCCACCGCTGTAGCACGCCGCCTCTGGTCCACGCCGCGGCCGCCACCGCCGCCGCGTGAAGGCCGCAGGAGGACGACGCTCCACGCCACCGTCCTCGCCACGGTACCAAAAGCGCCGCGGACCTTCCTCCACGACGCCGAGCACCGCGGACCTCCGTCCACCTCCCTCCACGGTACCATGGTGTTCGACGAAATGCCTATTTGAGATGTTATTTGATATGTTATATGAAATTTAATATGGATAATATATAGATTTGATAGATAGATAAGTAGAGAAAGATAGAGAGAGAGAGATAGATAGAGAGGGACAGATAATCTTAGTATATGCTTTTTGATATGTGATATGAAATTTAATATAGATAATAGATAGATATGTAGAGAAAGATAAATAGAGAGATAGATAGAGAGATAGATAGAGAGGGATATTTCATCTTAGTATATGCTATTTGATATGTGATATGAAAATTTAATATAGATATAGATAGATAGGTAGAGATAGATAGATAGAGATGAAATATAATCTGAGTATATGTGATTTAATATATAGATAGCTGGACGTCGTAATCTCCCACCACCGGAGGAAATTGGTTGAAATGGTTATTGTACTTGGATGAGTTTCGATCCGGTATTTCCGGTAGCCCCGCGGAATTTTCCAAACATAGTAAGTTAGTCAAAATATGTTTCATATGTACGACTAGATCATCCAAGTTAATTAACATGTCTTATATGTAATGTAGATGATTGATCCAATTGTTTGGTTTAAAGGAACACTCGTCTATTTTGGTGTTGACAATGTGGATGTTCAGATTTGTTCTTGTATGTTGTCAATATTGCTCTTATAATTAACACTACCTTGTGTCAATACTTATAGGTAGAGGAGTATGGCATGACCTACACAGGGTGTAGTTTTGAAGCCATTCTGAACCAAGTAATGGATGCATTGGGTTATGACTGGCAATATAAAGAGCCAACACTAACTACTGCAGGCTTTCAAGCAAAGTTGGTTGCGACTAAGAAGGGAGACCCACCAACTACTCTACCACCGTTAAACGTAGTTAGTACACCATGTGCTCGAAAGTGTGAAGCAACAGAAAGTGTACTATTTAATACGTTGTTGTTCATTGATGAGATTATTGGTTACAAGATAGGTGACTTACACTTCTCCGAATTGGTAGTACTAAATCGTTGAACTATTGTAATGTACAATAAGTTTAAGACACATCTATGAATTTCTGTAATATAAATGTTGATGATTTCTGTAATATAAATGTTGATGGTTTCTATAATATAAATGTTGATGCTTTCTGTAATATAATGTTGATGTTTTCTGTAATAAATGTAAATTATAAAAATTAAATCACTGCCGGATCACTTAGAACCGGCAGTGATATCCTACATTCACTATCGGTTGGTTAAATGAACCGGCAGTGATGGCTCACGCATCACTGCCGGTTTATAACACGAACCGGCAGTGATGGCATGGGCTCATCACTGCTGAAGTGCCAGTGCCGGTTCAAAAACCGCCACTGAAGGGGGGTTTTGAACCGGCACTGATTGCAGGTTCTGTAATAGTGATACGGGGGCCATTGAGGTGGATTTTTTGAACCCCCAATTGAGGTTGCACAAAGGAGAAAAAATTACATGTGTGAGACAAGAAATCCACTAGGCTCCAAGTAGTGTTATGATTTGACCCTAAACATGAACATACAAACTTAAGCAATCATACTCATACTTACATGAGTAGCATGCCCAGGAGGTGTAGGTGTCGGTGTAGTGAATATCGAAGTTGGCAGAGCTACACCTGTATATTGCCGAAGAGTTTGCATGTACTGAGAAACCTACGCCGTCTGCTGTTGTTCCTCTGTTGCTCCACCGTGCACTGGGCCTCCAAAGCCTCCATCATATGCCGATGGGCCCCCTGCAGGGCTTCCATAGCCTGGACTTGGGCTTGCAACATTTCACCACAATGTTTGAATAATGCAAAGCTAAGTTATGTAAGTATATCAATGTATATGAATAAAAAAAGAATCACTTGGAGTGACACAATCCACTGTTGTGAGGTTTCTGGCCATGGGCGTATCAGAATTATTCCGTCCGTGCTCGGATCTAGGAGAGAGAGGGAGGAAGTAGAGGTTGCGTCGATGACGCCGTCACCAAGATAGTATCGCCCATGCTTGTTACCTCCTCCCATCCTCAGGGCGACCTTTAGATCAAAGTCCTAGGAGCTCGAGTCGTAGTTGTCTCCATGGAGAGAGACATTGCCGCCGACGTGTACTCGTTGATGCGGGTGTAGACGGTCGTATGCCTCAGGCGGGTCCTCCGGGTTGTAGGAGACGTCAGACGTCGCCTTGCCCTTGTGGGCCATAACATATGCCATGAATGTGGTGCACTGCTGGCCCGCATGTGACACCGACCGCGAGAAACACAACAAGATGATTAGAAATCAGACATAATTAAATTTTAGAATAGAGAAATGAATTCAAGTACCCATATGCTAGTCTGTATCCAGCGCATGCCATGTTGGTGCAGTACACCTGGCATTAGGAATCGCCGCTCCCGAGCAACGTTGTGCGTTTCGGCCCACTAAGCGCCGCACCACCTGTCCACCACCATTTTTGCCAACACTCGGGATACGAGGCACACCATTAGGGACGCATCTGCACGTCATCAAGTATTTGACATATAAGAGGAACAAATTAAGACTACTTAATCTCAAAAGAATCAATATTAATGTTCTTTATGTACCTGAAAAAACTGGTCCCGGGTCAGCGTCATGCTTCTTGCTTGTGGCTCCTTATTAACATTATCTCCATGGATGGACCTGTGGTAAGTGACGATGGCATGGAGGCGCGTCTCATAATGGATGTCACGATGAGCTTTTTGCAGGCTTTAGTAAGCACTGCCTCCGCCCTGACCTCAAATCCCCCCTCACATTTGTAATAAAGCTACATACATACACAATGTATCCATTCATTATTTCAAGAAAATGTCAATCAATGCGATGTATTGAGAAATGTGGTGCAATAAAGACTTACCCAAAAGTCCTGCTTCACTCGCACCACCTTGTTGTCATCCTCCGCGTCTGGGGTGTTGGCATAGTGGTCAAAGATGTAGGCCGACTCCCTCTTGTTGGTGTACTGAACCAGGCCAGGGAAGTGAGTCTTGCACAGAAGACCCATGATGCCATTGACATGACGCTCGACAAAGAAATAGCAAAAAAAAAAATCTTTGCTGAGAGGCTAATAGCTGGCGCTCGGCAAAGTTTGACGAACGGGTGAGCGCCATCACGCTTAAGGCTTTCTTTGCAGAGCAGAAGAATTTGTCAAGAGTCTGACCCTTAGCAAAGAGCGTCTTTGTTAAGAGCCTGATTTTGCCGAAGGCCGGGCTCTCGGCAAAGCACTCTTTGCTGAGTACCCGAGAGAAGACACTCGACAAAGCTCGTGATACTCGGCATTTCTCCTGTTTTTGCCGAAGGCCGGGCTCTCGGCAAAGCACTCTTTGCTGAGTACCCGAGAGAAGACACTCGACAAAGCTCGTGATACTCAGCATTTCTCCTGTTTCAGGTAGTGATTGGTTTCTGATGACGGCTAACACGTTATGGGGGTACCTTCAATGATGATTGGTGGGCTTCAGTGTATGAATAATCGATGGCGAATACATAGACATCGATTTTTACTACAGGTTCAGGCCATACGCTGGATTGCTCTGTATCTTTAGATGTATAAGGGAGTGCTAGAGCATGGGCATAAGCAAATCCTAGTAAGCTACGATAGGAGAGTTCTAGTTCTATTAGAGCATCTCGAACGGTTTTGCAAATGGACTTGACATTCTTGTTTTTGTAAAAAAAGTCAAAAAATCTCCTATCCAACAGTTTGGCAAATTAGCTTGACATTTTTATTAACTTGACAAACACCAGGTGATATTTGGCATATATGCCAAACCGCAGTTCACTTGACAATCGTCCCACACGCTACTCTCGCGTACAATTTTTAGTTTGACCAAAAGTGAATAATGAGAAACCGTTGGAGATGAACTCTTTTTACCTTTGCCATATTCATTTGAGACTTATCAAATTCTTAATTTTGCCAAACAAAACATGCAAAACCATTGAAGATGCTCTTCCGGAGACTAACTTCCTATAGAATCCGACTAGATCAGTTCTTGTAGCCTCAGAGTACTTGTTTCGTGTCCTCTAGGCAAACCTCAGGCTGGCACCATATCCTTCCCGGGTAGTCAGCGGGAACACTTAGGATACTAGCCCGTCATGTGGTTTGTGGATGGACTCTTAAGGCCTAAACTTTAGAGCTCTAAACTTTAGAGCTAAAGCTCCAAACAGGTGGTCTAAAATTAGCTCTAAACTTTAGTCCACCTCTCATTTGAGCTTTAGAGATAAAAAATGAACTAAAGTGCTCTAAAGTTTAGAGGTAGGGATCCAAACAGGCCCACTAGTGATGTGTCGCTTGTGAAGATTAGTATTAAGTATGTATCACTTTCTATTTTCTCTTGACAAGGTGACATCCATTGCAAGAGAAGAGGTACAGAAATATAGTCCATATGGTTTTGATATATCCTTTCATAGACTGACGTCTGCTTAGTTCCTCTTGACAGATAGATGTAGCATTTTCTCATTTCTAAATTGTAATCGGTATGTCTCACATGCTTTCTTGTTTGCCAGTACCTCTAAACCATCCTAAAAGTGTAATTATAATTAATTTTATATTAAGTGTATTGTTAATATAGAATTATAGTAACATGAAAAATTATCCACCTCTATAGTATTTATAAAATTAAAGTAACATGGAAAAGTTACCCGAGGCGGTGTAGAAAATATATGAAGTTACTTGTATATACTTGTTATTCTAAATTGTTATCCCCATTGTTAATATAGAAAAAGGTTGACTTAAGGTATACTTGCATCGTCATAAGTGTGTCACCATTCACACCCCATATTGAAGTTACATAGGAAGCAATAATCATATCTCTTTCCATGTCAAACACACATGTACCTTTTCAAATCATTATTCCTTATTTGTATACATAATAGTATCATCCACATTTGTAATCTCCTCGGACCATTGATCATTTGTCATATGTCACTGGAAACATATTCCTTTGCTGCATAAATGCTTTCTAGTGTCATTTCCACTTGTCTCATAGTGGGCCGGTCCTTGCTTTCGTGCTTCACACATATAGCTGCTAGTAGAGCTATGTCAACAACTTCTCCATCTCCCTCCTTGACAACTTGTGGATCCAATATCCAAAATAAGTTGCCTTTGGAGATTAGAGTGACAAAATGATACACAAGGCCATGACCTTCTATTGATCTATACGAAACAGGCTTATTTCTTGTAAGCAGCTCTATCAAAAGCACACCAAAGTTGTAGACATCACTCTTCTCCGTAAGGTGCCCTGTGCTATGGTACATCGGATCCAAGTACCCAAACGTTCCTTGCACAGTAGTATTTAGTCCACTTTGATCAATAGGAATGTACCTTGAAGCTCCAAAGTCTGACAATTTCACGGTTAAGTTATCATCCAAAAGTATATTAGGTGACTTGACATCCCTATGGATTATTGGCATTGAAGTGAGCGAGTGAAGATATGCAAGAGCCCTGGCGGTTTCAACTGCAATCCTTAACCTATCTCTCCATGACAGTGATGTTAAAGTTTCGACATGAAAGTGGTTGTAAAGGGTGCCATTGGAAATGAACTCATAGACAAGAAGAGGAACTTCTGTCTCAAGACAACACCCCTGAAGTTTCACAACATTTCTATGATTTATTTGTGAAAGGATAGCGACCTCATTTATGAACTCATCAATTTCTCTTTGTATCATGATTTTTGACTTTTTAATTGCCACAACATGTAGACTCGATAAGATTTCCTTGTATATTGTTCCATGCCCTCCACCACCAAGTTCACGTGCTTTGTCAAAGTTGTTAGTTGCTTTCTCTAGTTCTTCCAAAGTAACAACAATCATTCTTTCGGCGATGCCTGAGGTAACAATTGTTGTAGCAATTGCCCACGGTTTTGGTTGTAAAATTTCAATCTCATCTTCTTCTTTTGTTGTGTCTTGATTTTACGGAGTATTATTGTCATGCCTATGACAAGAAAGATGAGCATCGCACCACTTCCAACGCCTAGACCAATAATTAACCCTGAGGGAGACACACAAAATTGCCAATTTACTGTGTTAATAATGGGTAAATTCCAAAAATCTTCTACATTTAAAGAGGAAGTTAATTAATTACAGAGCTTTATTTATTTGGATATATATGTTACCTGTATTTGGATGAGGTGGACTTATGCAACCGTTTTGAACATTTGGGTTGCCACTGGTTCCCATCGGACACTGGCACGAAAAGCTTCCAACCAAATTTGTGCAATTGCCATAGCATTTATCCGGAATCGCGCACTCATCGATATCTAATAATAATGACAAGCAACAACAACGACGTAATCGATCTCATATACTATCAGGTAAACTTGCATACATATGCATATGCAGATGGAAAAAAAGAGAGACAGAGAGACCGGCCTACAATACATATATACCTTGGCATCCGTCGGGGAGGTAAGGGTTGCCTTGGAACCCTTGGTTACATTTGCAGACGTAGCCGGCGGTGTGGGTGTGGTTGAACCAGCTGTACGTGGTGTTTCTGGTCGTGCAGGTGCTGAACCTGCTGTGGCACTCGCTGGTGCCTAAATCCTTAGGGCACGTCTCGTCCCCAGGCCCGCTGGCATGGCGCCCGCGGCCCAGCGCATTGGACCCCAGCACCCAGTGCATCTTGATTCTCTGGGAGACGATGTAGCAGCCCATGTCGGCTGGCAGCGTGAGGAACCACGGCGGCTGGAAGGTCATGGTGGAGTCGTGGAGCGAGATGTTGGTGACGGCGTACTGGTAGTATACGTAGGGCCCCTGCCAGGTGCTCACCCGCACCGTGAAGTAGCTGGTGGCGTTGTTGCATGTGATGTTGAAGCCCTTGAGGTAGCACCCGGGCTCGATGCCGAACGGCGGGTACGGCACGATCACGTCCCCGCAGCGGGTCGTGCAGCCGGGCAGCCCCATCGTCAGCTGCTGGTCGCCGACGGTGCCCGCCGCCGCCGCGGCGACAGTCACCAGATGTAACAGCAACAAGATGATGAGCTGCAAAAGAGACGCCGGTGCCGCCGCCGCTGTCGTCGTCGCCGCCGCGCTACTTGATGAACTGTACTTCGGCATGTGGCTTCGAACATCGATAGCTATTGTTATCAGCGGCGTAGCTAGGATTTCAATCTAGGATGGTCCAGTTCTATATTTTTTTTTGGTAATAATATAGTTTTGTAAACATGTCAATAAATATCTTTGATTTTTTTGGTACAATATACATAGAAAACGTAGAACCAAGGAAACAAAAAATTGTGATTTTGATGACTTCTAATTCATTTTAAGAGAAAAAATGTCTGCTTATTCTAGTTATTATCAGTTATTATGCAAATATACAATTTACTGAAACATAGGACAAATATATTTAACAAATCTTGCAAAAAAATTTTAAAAATAAGATCTAAATATATCAGTTATTATGCAAATATACAATTTACTGAAACATAGGACAAATATATTTAACAAATCTTGCAAAAAAATTTTAAAAATTTATTATTTATCTTTGCTCAAAATTCTAGGGTGGTCCGTGGCTAGCTACGCCAATGATTGTTATCATATGGACTCTCCTTTTACCGTTTTTTTTTCTTGGCTATGTTAAATCATCATCGTTGGTGCTAGACGCACTGTAAAATATACGCAGTTTCACTTTCCAAGTAGTACATGCATTAGTTGGTTTTATTAGCGTCGTCTGACGCATGCATCTCTGTTTAGCTCCAACTGACGACGGCCTAACCCATGAAGCAGGAGACGAGACGTCCCTAGGGACTAACTCCCGAGGACCAAAATCCAACAAACTTGCTCCGGCCGTTGCCGTAGGGTAAACCCAATGCTATTGCCATTGGTATTGCTGTACGTTCTTGTAATTAATGGCTCGTTATATATGTTGAGGTTCAGGGGAAATATACAAACACAGAGCATTTTACATCTGATCGAGTACAACGTACATCAGAACTATATATGTTCATGCACCAGTAGATTATCCCCTGCGTGCTAGCTTCGTATACTTGCTTAATTGGTTGAACATGGCAAGTCGATCTTGGATAGTATATATATATCCAAAAAAAAAAAAAAAACTGATCGGCTAATTGTTGTCCATGATGCATGAGGGCAGGAGGGAATAGAGCAAAAAGGGGTGGTGCTATAAGCAACCAGATTAAAGGCCACAAGTATATAATAGCTAGATTTGTTTAAACCCTGCTAGGAAGCAATATATGCTGCCAAATTAGGTTAAATACTATATATATTCAAATCACGTACGTACCATCTAGTTCCAATGAAAGTACATTTGAAGAACAAAAGCATGACAGTTTAATGTTATCATGACAGAGAGGACACAATTATATCCTTAATAAAGATGATTTTTATGTCTTCTTAAGATGTTTATCATATTAGAGCAAGTATAATAATACCTAGTCAGCAGGCTGAATAGTTATCCACATCACAAAAATCCTACTTGGCGGAGAGAGAACAGGAGAGAGAAATACGAGCAGGCGCTTGGTTCTTCGCCGGCTGAAACACAGCACACGAGGTGATAAGCCAACATCCAGTCCGTCCCAGGCATGTGACCTGACGCCATCCGATCATGTGCGGCAATCCTCTCTGTAGTTTGACGTGAGGTGTTTCTTTTTTTGGTCTTAAAGATTGATTTAGGTCCTCTCAATATTAAAACATTCGTTTATGCTTTTGAACTGCTGGTGTTGTAACAAATTACATTACTAATTGATATGATTAGTGGAATGGCTATAAAGATATAGACCACAGCTGATCATGTGCACATAACAATATTAAAAGTTTAAGCCGTACTTACAGCCATCTAGTAGCTAACTTATTATATGAACCGGCTAAATCAAGATGACATGGCAACCATACAACTAGCATACAACCAGTTGCAGGCTAAATTATTAACCTTGCTCTTAAGACAACCACGAAGAAGTAACCAGGCAAAAAATTTAAACCTTGGCATACATTTTGTTTTCCAAATCCAAGTGTAGGGAGCAGGCGGGGTGATGGAGAGATCAATTAAAAGCATGATTATAAAACTTAATCAAGGTGTACTAGCTGCCCAATGTGCAGGTCCAGATGTTATCACCCTGATCATTGTCTCTTATGTGAGCTAGAATATTCTGGAAGATTTGGAATTCATTAAAAACCAGCCTTGACATAGGTAAACTGAAAACCAATAAGAGATAATTCTCAAGGAGTGCTCTCTGAACTGAAATATCTTATCTCTTGGCATAAGAATAAAGGTGTGGGAATTTAATACTTAGAGGCAGGGTCTTCGGAGGGATCTCCTGATCTGCCTCAGAGATTCAAGTAGATTGCATGATCTTAGAAACCGACTCCTGGTAGACAAAAGTCATGTTCTTGAGTCCAAGTGGGATTCGAGCTAGGAGATGACCATGGTTGGCCGATGGCTGAGGAGCCAACTCGTACAATCTAGATTGTGTTCGAGTGGCACTCGGACTGCTTGAGTTATTTCTGAGTCCGTGTAGAATTGGAAATAGAAAAAATCATCGATTTTCTCCAGGAGATCCTCTAGTGTATCATGGCAATTCTCGAAGCAGATTGATCAGCTGAGATCTTGAGCCAAACTTGGAGCTTGCCTGAGTCATCCACCGTGTAGACAAAGGAACTAGAGGCGAAGGTTGATCCTGCCGGGAAACTCATGGTGATGTTCCATCCATCGAGCTCTCAAGTGCAAATTCGCCAAAATCACCTACATAGTGTGCCAACTGTTGGATGATGGACAACACGTGATGGATCGAGCTACCTGTAACAAAATTGGTGGGCTTTGGCGCATGTAGATCTCGATGGTGAACATAAAGACATCGATTTATACTGGTTCAGGCTGCTAGGTAGCATAATACCCTACATCGAATTAGGCATGTTGCCTCCCTTTACGACATGAGAGTTATAGTTCTATTACAGAGACTAATTTCCTAAAGTTCGACTATGTTAGTCCTTGTAGCCTCAGAGTACACGCCACATTGTTTCGTGTTCTCTAGGAAAACCTCGGGATGGCCTATCTCCTTGCCAGGTATAGTAGTCGACGGGAACCCTTAGGATAATGGTCCATCATGCGGTTTGTGGATGGACTTTGAAGTAATGTCTGTCACTTGTGAAGATTAGTATCAGGTATGCATCGCTTTCTATTTTATCTTGACAAGGTGACATCCGTTGCAAGAGAAGAGGTACCAAAATATACTTCATCATATCGTTGTTGACATATCCTTTCATATATCCACGTCCGTTGAGTTCCTCTTGACAGATTGATGTATGCATTTTCTCATTTCTAAATTCTAATCGATATGTCTTACATGCTTTCTTATTTGTCATTATCTCTAGACTATCCTAAAACTATAATTGTAATGATTGTTATATTGAGTTTCTTAGTTTTTGGAGTCAATTTTCTAATATTGCAACACAATATATCAATATATACATATTCTTAATATCTTTGCATTGCTATGATTTTTGTTCTTCAAGTCAATTCAAGGTGCCCAAAGGGTGCCAGATGTTCTAGTGTGTTATTAACATATACTAGTACAATATCTAACAAAGAAGCCCTTCTCCTTTTTCTGAAAAGGAAAAGAAATATTACATCATCATGTGCAATGCAGAAATGAAAAGAAAAAACATCAGTTTGGTGTGGGCTCAATTGAGAAGCAACTTGATGGGCATCCAAGACCGTAAATGTTACTTGTCCTAAAACAAAATTCAATTAGGTTTATTCTTAAATGGTACCATTCTAAGTTACACTAAGCTTATACATAGGTATACATATTTATAATACCAAATGAGTTCATTAGATTTATCATAAAATATATTTTGTACTATACCTGTATAATATCATATTGTAGTTTGGTCAAAATTTAAGATAATCTTACTTAGGGAGATGCTAAAAAGTCCCTTTTCTTTGATAGAGTGAACAGTTACAACTTACAAGTACAAAGTCAACTTAACTAGATGAAGATGCCTCAAAAGAGCATTGTCTAGAGAGACTATCCACATATTTGAGGTATATTGGATAGCTACATGGTGGAACCATTACTCACAACAATTATTCTTTCTCCTAGATCTCGTGACATGCCTTGTCTTCTAGTGTCCTTGTCTATCCCTACAATACCCATGTCATTTACTTCAATGTAATTCTCTTCAGTTTCTTCTGTTATCTCACTTGAAGCATACTCCTTTGCTGCATTAATGCTTTCAAGAGTCATTTCCACTTGTCTCATGGTCGGGCGGTCTTTGCTAACAAACTTAACACAAATTGCTGCTAACAAAGATATATCAATAACTTCCCCGGCTCCCTCCCTGACAACTTGTGGATCCAATATGTGAACTAAGTTATGTTCTGACAAAAAAGTGGAAAAATGTCTCACAAGACCATAACCCTCAGGGGATCTATAAGACACTGGCTTCTTTCTAGTTAGTAACTCAATAAGAATCACACCAAAACTATAGACATCGCTCTTCTCAGTAAGATGACCTGTGCTATGATATGTAGGGTCTAAGTACCCAAATGTCCCTTGCATAGTTGTATCCAACCCAGTTTGGTCAATTGGAATGTACCTTGAAGCTCCAAAATCTGACAATTTCACAGTCAAATTATCACCAAGAAGTATATTAGGAGACTTCACATCCCTATGGATTATTGGCACCAAAGTGAGAGAGTGAAGATATGCAAGAGCCCTGGTAGTTTCGACTGCAATCCTCACTCTATCTTTCCATGATAGTGATGCTAAAGCTTCAACATGAAGATGATTGTAGAGGGTGCCATTGGAAATGAACTCATAAACAAGTAGAGGAACTTCTGTCTCAAGGCAACACCCATGAAGTTTCACAATATTTCTATGGTTTATCTGAGAAAGGATAACAAGCTCATTTATGAACTCATCAATTTCTCTCTGTATCACTATTTTTGCCTTCTTAATTGCCACGACATGAAGAGTTGATAAAATTTCCTTATAGACCATACCGTGCTCTCCGCCACCTAGCTCCCGAGATATGTCAAAATTGTTGGTGGCCTTTTGTAGTTCTTCTAAAGTAAGGATCATTCTCTCACTTATGTCTGCCCTTTGACACACTAATTGTTGTAGCAATTGACCATGATTTTGCTTAAAGAATCTTTGTCTCAATCTTTTCTTTCTTGTCCTAATTCTGTGGATTATATATGTGCAGCTTAGCACTAGAAAGAGAAGAATCGCTCCACTTCCAACTCCTAGGCCAATGATTAGCCCTGAAAGCTAGAAAAAATGCTACCAAAAGTTTAGATACATAGATAAAAGGCTGCAGTATGAACTCTTTATAGGATATGGATATGGATGAAAACATTTCTCTTTGCAGTACAACAACAATTTTGTGTTGCTAACATCTCTATTTAACTAGTTCAATTTATGGATTGTATATCTGAACAAAAAAGTGTTAACAGAGGCCATCCTCACATTTCTCCAAACGACTGGAAATAATAAAAAAACATAAACCATTGGATTTTATGATATAAGAGATAGCAGCGCATATGCAAAAAAAATTGATACATGTGCAATTTTGAGGAAAGCTTATCTGTTGGAAAATACAGGGCCAATACTGACATAAAACAGAAATAGTGGATATAAGTCCTAGCATAAAATGGTATAAGATAAACTCATGGACTCGGCAACTAATTATTCAAAAAAAAAAAAAAAAAATTGTTGCCGAGTGGGAGCCACGTCAGCACTCGGCAAAAAAACTGTCAAGGTTGACGGTCCAATTTTTTTTTACCGAGTGTACGAAATCTGACACTCGGCAACTAAATTACTTTCCGACTCGACCTTTGCCGAGTGCGGCACTCGGCAAAAATCATTTGCCAAGTGCAAAAGTCACGTTGTCGAGTGCCCCTAGCATTCGGCAAATCCTAGATTTTCTGTAGTGGATGTAAAAAAACAAAGTGCTTCGTTAGAAAACATGTATATATAGGTTAGAAAAAGGAACAATGTAGAATCAATCCCTTTTGATTTAATTTGCCTCTAGTTCGTTCAACCAAACTAGCTAGCTTTGACATCAATAAAGAAAAGAATCTTGCAATGCCCCTGTGGTGATGGGTGGCTGCACCTGTGGAGGCTTAGATCCGTGGCGGATCTGGCAAAGCACGGCCCCTTTGACGTGTGGCCGGGGCTGCACCGGTAGCGAATCTAGCAAGCATGGCCCTCTGATCAGCTATGGTGCACACGCGGGGGTGTACCAGCACCGGCGTCCTCCTTCCAACAACGGCGAAGAACGTGCGGATCTAGCTAGCGGTGGTTGTGGCACTTTAATGGGCTCAGCAAGCCTTGTGGATGGGCTTAGTGATGTAGTAGTGATTGTAGTACCAAATTAAAAGAATGTTGGAATTACAGATTAGTAAGATAAGTGCAATACAAGAGCGTTTATGATCTCGGAAGAGTCCCCAAAATTTTTGGTACATATTGATAAGAAGAACGAGAATGGGCCCTATAATACGAATATTTATTTATCAGATATATATGGTGTTTACCAGTTAATTAAGAGCTAAGGTGTAGCAAGATGGAAATGGAATGAAAAGTAGTTACCTGTGTTTGGTTTGACGCAGACATTTTTATATGGGTCGCCGGTGGTTCCCTTGGGACATTCGCATAAATACTTGGCAGGTAAATGGGTGCAGATGCCAAAGCATTTACCCGGAAGCGCGCACTCATCGATATCTAATAAGTAATCAAGGTGACAAAAATATAATCAGTGGTCATGCATGTTGTATGACGATGCTAATAACATGATAATGGTGTAAGTATTTTCAAGAGATTAGTTAAATTTACAGATTTTGCTACTCTGTAAAATAGATTTTTTAAAAAAATACTAGAGCACACTCATCAAGAAGTTGGATGACTGATGAGGTAGGCTATCCAAAAGTTAAAGAGAACGAATGAGAAGTGGGATAAAGTGTACTTTCTAGCTCGGTTCCAAATTGTAAGTTGTTTTGGTTTTTATTTAAGATTATAGGGGTCGGGCTTACAATTTGATATGGGTGGAACGGAGGAGTACGTAATATAATATTTTCTTACATACCTTGGCATCCGTCGCTAAGGTAAGCGTTGCCTTGATAACCATCGTCGCATCTGCAGGTGTAGGCAGTGACGTTATTATCCGGATAGGTGGTGGTTTAGCAGGTGCTGTGAGTCCTATGGCACGCGGTGGTGCCCAAATCCACCGGGCATGTCGCGTTGCCGGCACGAGTCTCGTTGGGCACCTGCATCGCGCTGGAGACCAACTTCCATTTCACCGATGCCTGTAGATCGAACAAGTAGGAGCCCTCGTCCTCGGACGTGTTCGATTGCTGGCCCAAATATGGCGTTATCAGAATGGAGTCATCGAGGGAGAGATGACCGATTGGTATGCCGCTTCCACCACCGCGCTGGAGAAACAACTGCGGCGGGACGTAGCTAGTGTTGCAGACGAGGTCGAAGCCCTTGAGGTAGCAGCCGTGCTCGATGCCGAACGGGTAGGGCACGCTCACGTTCCCACAGGTGGTCGGGCAGCCGGCTCAGTCACAAAAGTTCCAGGATCGATGGATCGAGGAACGTGGATCGCGGAACGTGGAACGTTAGTTTTTGGTGATTTTAACACTACAGGGACGAAATTGTACCACGTTCTCGGGACGGGCCACCGTTCCATGTGACTGTGGCAGCCGGGCAGCCCAATGCTCGTCGCCGCCCGCGCTGCGCCGCCGTGATGGGCCACCAAGATGAGCTGCAACTGCAAGGACACCAGTGCCGCCGCGAGCAGTGACCGCAGTAGTGCTCCTGCTTGACTCTGATCGACTCTCATTCCCAATATGTAATGGCATATATAAAAAGTAGCAAGCGCATGCTATGGCGGCAATATATAGCTGTTGGAAGAAGAGCATATGCAATGTGTTGCCAAGCAACAGGCGGGCAAACCAAAGCATGCATGGCACATATAAAAGCTGGCCGGATGGGAGGTCGTCGGAGACACCAACGGCATCCTTCGTTCATATATACTGTAGATCCTACCGACGATTATTCAGCATAACGATGATTCCTTGGTGGTATAACCAACTCTTTCGATCGGGAGCACGAGCTGGCGACACTGCCCATGCACACACAGCACACCTTCTTGGTGGATCGTCATTCTGCATCATCTCCTTCACCAGATTTATACAAACATCAAACATGCATGTCATCACCATGACACATTCAGTTCCAACTTTTGTCAGCACTGATGATACGATGACGCTCTCCCACAAGATGATTTTTGTTCTCCAAGCTCTCATAGCCCACGGTGGATTCCAGTGTCCATGTCTATCATATCCCTTCAATACACGCATCATTCATTTGATTGTTTTTTTTCGTGATCGGGGGTTTAACCCCCGTTTTCCATTAAGAGGGAGCGGAGGGTTTTAAAAATAACCGGCTTACACAACCAAGACCAGAGAGGTTGACAAGGGGCCTCCCACTCGATCAAGCTACACCCGAAGTAGAACCAGTGAAAATATTACATGGTCCTTGAGCTACGCGACCAAAGATCAGAGAGCACAACACAAGTGGAGTAGCCAGCCAGCTCCCAAATCTCGCCTTCACTGATCGCCGCTTGAGAGACGATCCTGACGCTGGATGCCGCGCGCCCGAAGACCTTGCCATTTCTCCCCTTCCAGATGGTCCAGCAGATTAGGAGCAGAAGGGAGTCGAACAGAGCTTGTGCCGAGTGGTCGATCCTGCCCCGCTGATGCAACCACCAGGAAGCAACAGGCTCAGCACGAACAGGCAACATCATCGCAAGATGAAGCGGTCTTAGAACCTCAAACCAAACCTGCCTAGAGAACACACACCCCAGGAACATGTGATCGATTGTCTCAGAGTGCTGGCCACAGAGAGCACAAACATCGTCGTCCTGGATACCGTGACGCTTCCTTCGGTTCGAAGTCCATAGACGACGGTGTAGGCCCAACCAAAAGAAGAGCTTGACCCGCGGTGGAGCTTTGGTGCCCCAGAGCTCCGTAGCTCCCAACAACAACGACGATCCTTCGAAAAAGGCCCTGTAGGTAGACGAGGCCGAGTACCTGCCGTCGGACGACCACTTCCAAACGAAACGATCCGCCTGGAAAGGTGTTGGCACAAAATATGGACCATTTTTATATAACTAAAATGATGCCACCAACCTCTGGATCAAGGATAAACAAACACATCATGAGCATAATTTATCAAATAACTAGTTACACATGTCCATGAGTGTTTGAGTGCAGGAATGAAGAAATGGAGCAAAGGAGAGCAAGTGGGACCCACATAGGGGGTCGGCCGACCACCCTATGGGCCCACCAGCTCTCCCCTCTCGGCCATGATCCACGAGAGGCACTCTAGAGTGAAATCCAACCATTGGATCACTTTGTGTTTCCTCTTAACGTCTCACAAGAATAGCACATGGATCCATGGGCCCACACCAAGGAGATAAACGTGACAATCAACTCAGAACCAGCAATTAACATCAATGATAAGTGGGGCCAGCATCAGGACAACTGAGGTGGGCCAGAACCCCCGAAGGGGGGGGGGCGGGGTCGGCCGACCATGACCTGGGCCCACAAGGCCCACTTGGTCCATGACCAGTGGGACACCTCTGGAAGGCCACAGGAGGGCCCACCTGCCATAAGGGTGGTCGGCCGACCACCCCCTTGGTCGGTTTGGGTGCTGCCAACCGCCTTACATATTCCCACATGCTGAAGATCACCACCATCCACCCAAGGTCGGTTCAAGGGTCGGTTGGATCCAAGGGTGGAGGATTGAAGCCCCTGGATCGCTGATGTGGCGATGGAGTAACCCCTACTCCACCTCCCACTATAAATAGAGGCTCATACCCCCCTCTCTACACATGGTGAAGAAGCCTACAAATTCTATTACTTAGATTGTTCTAATAGTTTAGTCTAGAGTGGGAGTTAGAGTTGAGTCGAGCTGCGCTCGGGATTTCCGGAGTTGTCTTTCTGGAAAGTCTAGTATAGCTCTTGTATCTTTCCTTCTTTGTAAGACTTTATCTTATTCAATATATATATATATATATATCTTTCTCTCTACTTTTCTTAGTATTTACTTTGAGCATTACTATACTAGATATAGTCTTGTTATATGCTTTTGCTCTTTAATAGCCTTTACATCCATAGTCTGTGATCCTTGTGGCCTTTCCCGTATGCGATCATTGCCTGTCATAAGGTGCTTTGATTATAGATCGTAGTCAAAGTAGTAAGTTGTGTGTAAGCGTGGTGCTTATACATCATCTTATCCTTGGTTACCGCTTGTTGCACAGATTGTTTGTGGTAGCTAGCAAGAGAGTGACAACCTTGTCTAGTCTTTGTATTACACCACGTGTTCTTAGGCAAGTTCTTAAAAAGTAAGGCCCCCGTAAGAAGAGGGCGCGGTCCGGCAGGAGTTTTGTCCTCCTACTAATCTATCCCCTCGCCTATCATACTAGTATTGAGGAGACAAACTATAGTGTTTAGACTAGTTAATTGGCTAAGTATATTGAAGTAGAGTGATGTACATAGGAGTCCATATACTCTCTCGTTGTCCTCCCACCTAGCTATTCTATCTAGTCCATTCTAAGTATCTTTTACCTTGGCTTATTCATTCATCAACCCTTCCTATCACATATATCGTTTACCCCCCTATACTAGTTGGTACTAAGTAGAGGTGCTCTCTAGGATCTCTATCCAATTATAATTTCTAGCCAAGCTTTCCCTTGGGAAAATATAAATTACGATACCTTGGAATACTCCTAGGTGAAGTGCTACAACGGTATAATCTGTTCATTTGCAGATTTATCCAATAGTCATAAGAAATACCAACAGAAGGTCGTAGAACCAACTGGCGCAAAAGATCCCATACCTTGAGATAGTCGCAAAGCACCTGAGTTGTAAGCACACCCCACTTCCAGACGAAACGATCCTCCTAGGAAGGTCGTAGAACCAACTGGCGCAACAGATCCCATACCTTGAGATAGTCACAAAGCACCTGAGTTGTATGCGCACCCCTGATGTCGCGCACCCGGCAGTGATTGACCAAGGCATCACAGAGGACACGCTTCCTTCCAGCTCTAGAGATCACAACAAATAGGGCGAGGGCAAAGATGTGGAGCGGACCAACTAACGCCCAACTGTCATTCCACAATTTAGCCGAACCACCATCCCCGACAATGATGGACAAGCTTGCTGCACACATGGCTGACACCGGCCTTTCAGGCCTGGCCGGCAGGCCAACCCAGCAACGGTTAGGTTGAACTCTGGACAACCATTCCCAACGCAACCGCAGAGCATAACCAAAGAAGCGAAAGTCGATGATGCCCAGGCCTCCCAAACGAATGGGTCTGCAAATAGATGTCCAGGCTACCTTGCACTTGCCACCAGACACAGAAGTCGCCCCTTCCTAGAGGAAGGCTCGACGACACTTGTCAATTTGTTTGATGCCCCAGCTAGACAGGCAACAGGCGATGCTGAGGTGCACCGGTATCGCTGATAGGGTCACTTTGGTGAGAAGCACCCTACCAGCACAGGTCAGAAGATCCGACTTCTAGGTGGGGATTCGAGATGAAATGGCATCCACCAAAGGTTGTTCATCCGCCTAATTCAATTTCTTGAGAGATAGCGGAATTCCCAAATATTTGCAGGGGAAGGGGGTCACTGCACAAGGGAAGGTTTCCTAGATTACCGCGATCATTCCTTCGTCACAGTGGATAGGTGTGGCAACGCATTTGTCAAAAGTTGGTGATCAGGCCAGAGGCGCCTGCGAACAGTTGCAGAATCTAAGTAAGGCAGTGCAAGTCTGCTTCGACTGGAGCCAACAGAACGACCACATCATCTGCATAAAGGGAGGCTGTCACACCCAATTTTAAGAATAAAATTGAATGCGAATAACTCATGTGTGCCCAGAGATCAATCACACACATAAGCCGACAAATCTTTAAATAGTACCATCACTGAGTGCTTATTACATAACGAATAATATTCTTAAACATAACAGCAGAAATAAAGATAACTCTCGCGATGAAGCTCCACTTCACAGGGAACGCCGACTGGTTGACCACTAGCCTAGTACTCCTCACGGTAGTCTTCATAGCCATCTGATGAGGATGATAAAGCAAGGGTGAACACTTAAAGTACTCAGCAAGAGTAACACAGGGTTATGAAGCTCAAAGGTTGACACTGTCTGAACTGCGGTTGCTTTTAACTTGGTCAAGTTTTACCAACACTTAGCTTTAGTTATGCAAGACCCAATTAATAACCACATGATAAGATTAATAATCAACATTAACAATTAAACAACATGATCATCTACACTGTGAGTTTTCCAGGCCGCTCGTGACCGTGAGCACGGCTATCATGATAGATTTACACTCTGCAGAGGTTACGCACTTTACCCACAAGCCGTGTAGCCCATATGCCCGGGTTTGCAACTCCCAAAACACTTTCAAGGTGAGCGGGCAGGGTACACTATGAAGTCTTTCAAAAAGTCTTTCTAGCAAGTAGTAGACCCTACGGTCCCAATGCAAAGGGGTATATGGGACACCCCGATGGTACCACCCGCAGCGGTCCCCACACAACCTATACCCCATAACCAGCTCGGCAAAGGTGCCTTTCACAAACTACAATCATGCTAGTCCAACTTCCATAATTGACCAAAGCCAGAGCCATATAGCACTCATGGTTGCATTTAAGTCCCAGCTTTTGCCCTACAGTGGGGTCCTATTCCATGTTGCTATAAAATCCAGTTTTATCCATCATTGCATATAATCATTAATCAATATTCGATTCAATATTCATCATGTAAAGCATAGCAAAGCTACCCATATGCATAGAAACCCAGGGTGACAAGGTACAAGGTAACAAGCTATGGTAAAGATCTAAATAGGAATCAATTGAGACACATGCAATCATGACTAGGTGAATTATGGTGAATAGGTAACAAGGATGATCACATGTTAAACTTGCCTTGATCACAAAGCTCCTGGTGGTCCTGATCTGCTGCAAAGAACTCGGGAACACCGAAAATCTCACCGGTTGTACTCGATCAACATCACCACACAATCATCCGAACAATCATACACGAAGCAATAAAGATTTAATTAGAACATTACACCATAAACAATAAATAGGTTTTGAAACGGTTATAAAACAGATCTATACTATACTACGATCACAAAGACACGAAAAACACACTAAACGGATCTAAAACGAATAAACTATAGATTAAACAAGATTTTAAAGAGTAGATTAAAGCATTAAAAGAATTAATCTAAACTTTTATTTTCAAAAGTAATTAACATAGATGAAATCTATACTACTGGATAGAGCATAAAACTACGAATCTAACGCAACTTGAACGGATCGATTTGGATCTAAAACGAGCAAATTATAAGCATTTAAAGATCAGTGGCAAATCTGTAAATAGGGTTTTTCTTTTATTTTCGAAATAAAACAGATCTAAAAAGGAATACACTTTCCAGAGGGGGGAGCGTAAAGATGAAAGGCGCCATAGGACTGCGGGTTGAGGGCCAGAAACCCAAGGGTCTCTTTAGCAAAATAGCCATGCGAAGGGGTATCTTTGATCTTGGGCCACTGGATCTGATCTGAACGGCTCAGATTAGAAGGCGGAAGGGAGAGGTGGCGCGGCGGCCGGAGCAGAGGCGGAGGGGGGCGGCGCCATGGTCGGCCAAGCCCGAAGCTCGCCGGCGTAAGCCGATATGGCGCTACGGTGCTCGGTTTTTCAAACCGCGAGCGCCGGGAGAGAGAGGGTGCAAAGGCGAACTCACCTAGGGCAACGGTAGGGCTCGAAGACCGCAGAGGATGGCCGGCGACGGTGAACAACGGCGGCGGGCTCCTGCACACGGCGGCGCGGTTAACCAGAGCGCAAAAGAACGGGGAGAAAGGGGGAGGAGACGTTCCGCGGACTTGCGAAGCCGAACGGAGCTCGGGGACGCTTACGGTGGCCGGAGGTGCGAGGAATGGCGGCTCGGCGGCGGCGCACTGCTGCTGTGGCTTGCGAAGCGATGCGAGGTGATGGGAGAAGGCGGCGCGGGGCAGCTCTACTTATAGGGGGCCGAGGGGGAGAGTCCCACGCAGAGACGACATGCGGAGATCGCGCGCGGCGGTTGCGGGCGCACGCGGCGCGGCGCGGCAGAGTCCCGCTCGGACTCGACCGGAGGAAGGGGTAGGCGCTGACGGCGGGCCCGGCACATCAGCCGCACAAGGGAGAAGGAGGGAGAGAGGCCGCGGGCCTGTGGGGCAGACTGGGCCGAGGCAAGGAGCTGGCCGACCCATGCGGAAAGAGGAAGGGAGGAAGGGGAGAGCAGGTTGGCTGGGCCGAGGCCAAGGAGGGGAGCTGGGCCAGCAGGCCGAAACCAGAGAAAATGGGGAGAAAAGGGTTTTTTTCCATTTTCCTTTTTCTTTTCTTTTGTAAATATTTTCCAATTTGATTTTCCCAAAAAGGTTTTGAAATATTTCTCTGAATTTTGAAAACCAAACACACAAGCAAATGCAGAGACATGCAATGCACAACATGTTGAACCCTAGCATGAGATATTTAAATTAGTTCTATTTAATTAATTCTATGATCACAACAAATGCTTGAAATAAATCAAATTTAATTTAAATTCAACTCTAATTTCTATTTCAAATTTTAGGGTGTTACAGAGGCGCGGTGCTTGATCGCTTGGCCTGGCAGCGGGGATAACAGGGAGAGCTGATCAACTGCTTTGATTAGGGAGTTTAGGGTTTCCATAACGATGACGAACAACATAGACACTTTGATTGTGATTCTCCTCAGATTCATCTGTCATGTCACTCGAAGCATACTCCTTCGCTGCATGAATATAATGCTTTCAAGAGTCATTTCTACTTATCTCATGGTTGGTCGGTCCTTTCTTACAACAACCTTAACACACATTGTTGATAACAAAGAGATTGATAACTTCCCCAGCTCCCTCTCGAATAACTTGTCGATCCAATATTTGAACTAAATTATGTCCTTGTAACATAGTGGAAACGCAAGCCATATACCTTAGAGGACCCATAAGAGACATGCTTCTTTTTGGTTAATAACCCTATAAGAATAACATCAAAACTCTAGACATCACTCTTCTCAGTGAGATGCCCTATGCTATGGTACGTAGGGTCTAAGTACCCAAATGTTCCGATCCCTACACAGTTGTATCTAACCCAAGTAACCCAGTTTGATCAATGGGAATGTACCTTGAAGCTCTAAAATCTGAAAGTTTCACAGTCAAATTGTCATCAAGAAGTATATTAGGAGACTTGATATCCCTGTGGATTATTGGCTTTTTGAAGTGAGTGAGTGAAGATACACAAGAGCTCAAGCAGTTTCGACATCAATTCTTACTCTATCTTTCCATGATACTGATGCTAAAGTTTTGACATGGAGATGATTGTAAAGGGTGCCATTATTATAAATAAATTCATAAACAAGTTGAGGAACTTCTGTCTCAAGGCAACACCCATGAAGCTTGACAACATTTCTATGGTTTTATCTGAGACAGGATAATAAGCTCATTTATAAACTCATAATTTTCTCTTTGTATCACTATCTTTTCCTTCTTAATTGCCACAACATGACGTGTCGACAACATTCCCTTGTAGATTGTACCATGCCCTCCACCTCCTAGCTCATGAGTTTTGACAAAGTTGTTTTTGGCTTTCTCAAGCTGTTCTCAAGTAAGGACATTCTCTCACTTATGCATGTCTGCCCTTTGACATACTAATTATATATATATATATATATTATTGTAGCAACTGGCCATGGTTTTTCTTGAAGATCAATATTTGTCTCATTCTATTTTTCCTTGTCATGATTCTATGGATCATAAATGTGGTGCTTAGCACTAGAAAAGGAAGAATTGCTCCACTGCCAACTCCTAGGCCAATGATTAACCCTAAAAGTTACACAAAAATAATCAACATAGAAATATATATAAATGAGGGCAATATATATATGATCTAATATTTAAAAGAGTGCAATATATATGTTTGTTTGTATTATTAGAAAACAACTTTGTATAGACAGTGTAATATATTTTCATCTAGATTCTTATGAAATCTTTTGAGAATCTATGCACTATATCTTGATATTGCGGTGTTAACCGAGTCCTTCATCATGCTTGCTCTCGTAAACTAGAAATAACTGTGGTTATAAAAAAATTTAAAAGTACATGCAACATTTGATTGTGATAATATCTAACACTTATTTAGAGCCCGTTCGGCACAACTCTAGTTCCAAGGTTTATGCTGATCTATATTTTGTAGACTGAATTAAGGTGGTTTAAATACTTGTATTTAATCTAAAACATAATCAAAATAGGTTATATGTAAAACGCTAGATCCAGGATTTCCTAGAGCTATTGTATATATATAGCATGGATTTTACATTTTGATATATGGAACTAATTAGAGCTAATTTCAGTGAGTTATTTAGCATGCATTTTACATTTTGATAAATACTATTATTAGGCCATATATCGTTCATTCAAGTAGCAATTCATAAAATCTTGTGTCAAAAATACTATTTAATACACTCTCAATTCCACATTATAAGTCATTCTAAGAATCTTATAGACTCAAAACATCTTAAGTTTGATCAAAACTGTAGAAAAATTATAAACATTTATGACATCAAATAGATATACTATGAACATATAATTGATAAAGTATCTATTGATACTTAGTTGGTATCATAAATGTTACTCCTCCATCCCAATTTGTAATTCATTCTAAGAATCTTGGAGAGTCAAAACATATCAAGTTTGACCAAACTTAATAGAGAAAATTATGAAGATTTTATGACATCAAATAAGTATAATATGAAAAATATAATTGATCAAAATCTAATGATACTTAGTCGACATCATAAATATTATTATATTATCATATAAATTTGGTCAAACTTGAGATATTTTGACTTTCCAAGATTGTTGCAATAGAAATTTTATGGTCAATTTGAATAAAAAGGTATGGAATTGGTTTTTACAAATACCAACCCAAATCTCTTTTCTAGGTCTTATACAAGGGGACTAATTGCCTTTAGCCTAGACCCAATTGCAATGGCATGAGAATCGACAAGCACTTGTAGTGGACGCCTTTCAAAAATTGGAGACTAGGGCAATGAGCTTTTTTGTGTCCTATGGGATGACCTCCAATATTTACACTTCGATATTGTTGAACTTATTTAAAAATTGTTTGTTCGTCTTGTGGTGTTAAGTTGTAGTAAGTTGGTTTGATTCCTCCTTGATGAGAATGCTTGAATCAAGATACTCTATCCATTATCTGAAACAAGGAACATGAGGAAAACAGAAAAAAAAATGACAAAACATCGATCATGTGGTACAAAACTTTATAAGCTTAGTTTAAATGCATAAAGACATTTAACTAGATGCTTGTTGATGCCTCTCAAGTGAGCATGGTGCTAGTATATACATACAACCATCTTGGTTGTCCACAAGTCTAATATATTGCCAATGTGTGGTAACTTCAATGTTATCTACACATCAATAAATTAGTCTAGTTCCTTTGGGCTTTGGAAATCAATCCGATTAGCTTGCATGCTCATCATATCTTCAAATGACCACATCGTCATCTGCCATGTCACTCGAAACAAACTCTTTTGCTGCATAAATGCTTTCAAGCGTCATTTCAACTTGTCTCATTGTTGGTCGATCTGTGCTAATGTGCTTCACACATATTGTTGCCAACAGAGCAATATCAACAACTTCTCCATCTCCCTCCTTGAGAACTTGTGGATCCAATATTTGAACTAAGTTACCTTCTGATAGTAGAGTGACAAAATGATAGACAAGGCTATGACCTTCTAAGGATCTATATGAAACCGGTTTCTTTCGAGTAAGCAGCTCTATCATAAGCACACCAAAGCTATAGACATCGCTCTTCTCAGTGAGGTGCCCTGTGCTTTGGTACATAGGATCCAAGTAACCAAAAGTTCCTTGCACAGTAGTATTTATCCCAGTTTGATCAATAGGAATGTACCTTGAAGCTCCAAAGTCTGACAACTTCACAGTTAAATTATCTTCTAGAAGTATATTAGGAGACTTGACATCCCTATGGATTATTGGCATTGAAGTGAGTGAGTGGAGATATGCAAGAGCCTTGGAAGTTTCAACTGCAATTCTTAGTCTATCTCTCCAAGATATGGATATTAAATTGTCAACATGAAGATGGTTGTAAAGGGTGCCATTGGAAATAAACTCATAAACAAGCAAGGGGACTTCTGTCTCAAGGCAACACCCAAAAAGTTTCACAATATTTCTATGGTTTATTTGAGAAAGTATAGCAACCTCATTTATAAACTCATCGATTTCTCGTTGTATAACTATTCTTGACTTCTTAATTGCCACAACATGTAGATTTGATAAAATTCCTTTATACACTGTACCATGCCCTCCACCACCAAGTTTTCGAGCTTTGTCAAAATAGTTAGTTGCTTTCTCTAACTCTTCCAAAGTCACAATCATTCTTTCAGCTATGTCTGCCCTTTGACATACCATTTGTTGTAGCAACTGCCCACGGTTTTGCCTGAAAAAACTTTTTCTCATCCTTTTCTTTCTCTGTATCTGGATTTCAGGGATTACAAGTGTAGTGACTAGGACTACAATTAGAACCATTGCACCACTTCCAATTCCCAGGCCAATGATTCGTCCTGTGCAAGTACGTGACAAAAGAGTTGTAAAGGTCTAGACGTAAAAAAGCACCATACATTCTCGTATTTTAGAGTATGTGGCTGAAATAGTACGTAACAAAGAGTTTTATCACTATATATATGACCATCTACCCACATCTTGTTTATTTGGAGGATGCATTAGGGGATATTTCTGAATTTAACAAACATATTTTTCCATAGAAACAAAGGATACACAATACATTCATGATTCAAGAAGTAGAAGTTAATTGCCACAAAAGTTGTTAAAATCTTAACATGGCCGGATGCATGAAGTTTATTTCACACAAAACCTATACACGTAATAATCCTTAATTTGAAGTAGAACAATTGCTCCATCTATAATCAAGGAGTTCCACTAGATAAAATTACCAAAGAAGAAACATTTAAATCAGTTTAGAAGTGGGCCTGAACTGTAAACCCTAATTTGGACTTGCTTGTACATATTGTATCTTGGCGTGCTTAACTCGTGTGTGTAGTACTATGGAAATAAGAAAAATATACTAGGCCTGATTTTGAATTTGGAAGGAACTTATTGGACAAATCATATTTCCTTGTATATATAATATTTCCATATGGTACGTTTGCCACATGGTAGCCTACTATAATAATCAAACTAAATTATCTAATCGAACAGCTAGCTAGCCTAACTAATCATAAAGTTGAATTATTCAAACTAGGAGTTTCTCTCCTTGTTTATTTATTTAAATTTAAAGGTGGTTAATTTATGACTAATTAACTAAGAAATCTATGACAAAAAAATAGTTGCGTAGGTTTTAACCGTGTAGCATGAATTTTACCTTTATTTGGACCTTCATCATGCCGTTTTATGCAGCCATCCGGAGTGTATGGGTTGCCAATGGTTCCCTTTGGACATTCACATAAATACTTGCCAGGTAAATTTGTGCAATTGGCATAGCATTTACCTGGGATGGCGCACTCATTGACATCTAATAATAAGCAAGGACAAGAAAAGAAATCAATCCATGTCTAATAAGCATATAATATCTGGGATGCATATATGAAGATCGAGAAAAACAAACTAAGAAATATATAAATACCATGGCATCCATCGCTGAGGTACGCGTTGCCTTGATAACCATGGTGGCATCGGCATAGGTAGCCGGTGATGTTGCCAACCGTACGTTTGGTGGCACGGCAGGTGCTGTGACTGCTATGGCACGCGGTGGTGCCGATGCCGGTGCCCAACAAATCTGCCGGGCAAGTGGTGTTCCCGGTGCGTCGCCGTCTCTTCGGCAGCCATGGCACGGCGCTGGATGCCAGCTCCCATTCCCGTAGCTCTTCTCCTGATAAGCGGATGCCCACGTACGGCTCCACTAGCAGCACAACATTGATGGGCAGAGCGACGCGCAGGTTGGAGTCATCGAGGGAGATGTTCAGGATTCTACCGGCGGCGCTGTAGTACTCGTCGTCGGCGAGCCACAAGTACCGCTCCGACGGTGTGTCTGTAGTGTTGATTCCGGCAATTGTGATGGAGGGGCAGGTGAGGTTGAACGATGGGTGCAGGTGGCACCCGGGTTTCAACCCGAACGGAAATGGCACGCTCACGTCGCCGCAGAGGGTCGGGCAGCCCGGCAGCCCGATCGGCGGCTGGCTGCCCGCCGGCACCACTGCGTCATCAGCCTGATCAGCCACCACCAAGAGATGCAACTGCAGGTACATGACAGCCGCCGCCACCGCCGCCGCAAGCAGTGTCCGCAAGCAGACAGTGGCAGTGGCTGCTTGATTCAGCCGCATGTCGTCCCCAGTATAATCCCTCCCCCTCGACTCTATTATTTTGACTATAGGCCTCTGTATATATGATCCAGTTGTTGCTCGCTAGCTAGCTGCTTGTGTGTGCGGCAAAACGCCAAAACCTAGCTTAATTGGACGGCAAACCCAACAACATTTGCATGGTCGGCATGGCACACAAAATTCAGCTTGGACGAGTAAACCCAAGGATGGCGGAGATCATATCAACGACAATCGATGCCAGCCAAATGTAAATGATGCAACATTATAATTACCTTCCAAAAAAAATCCAATGCAAACAGTATACGATCCTAACTAGGGACAAACTAATAAGTGTCAGCGCCCGTGCGTGAGGCGTCAGCACGTCGTTCATGGTGGAATGTACGTTTCAGTCTTTCACAGAAGAGCACATGATAAACAAGTCCTGACTAACTGGACATACACCTCGTCTCATTCCTTCGATCGATCATATATAATCCACCAACATACCCAACCAACGCCCAACAAAATATCTCCTTCGTATACGGTAGGTGTGAAAACTCCGGGCGGTAGGTGCGAGGATCTCGGTTGTCGCGGTGATCTCTGTCGTTGTGACGGCCCCGATCATCGCGACGATCTCGCTCGCCGGAGTGGTAGTTGCACCCTCCATCACGGCAATCTGTGCGGCGCTCGTCATCGCGAGGTCGCCCCGGAGAGCGGGAGCGGCGGTGCTGGTGATCCCGGTTGCGGACTGCGTCGTTGGCGTCGGCGTAGGAGTTCGCAGTGGTCATCAACTCCTTGATAGTTGTGACCTTCTTGTGGATCAGTTTGTTGCGAAGCTCGTCGTGGCGAAGACCGTTGGAGAATATGGAGATGGCCTCCACGTCGGTGATCTCCGGTATCGTCAGCCGCTTGTTGGAGAAACGACAGATGTATTCCCAGAGGTTCTCACTGCGGCCTTGATGGACATTCTCGAGGTTGTAACACGTCCCTGGCTGGTCGCAGGTAGCGTTGTAGGTCTTGACGAAGACCGCCTTGGGCTGCTCCCAGGTGTCAATGGAGTTCTCAGCGATCTTGTGGAGCCAGTTGTTCGCCGAGGTGGGCAACATCACCGGGAGGTACTTGGCCATCACGTCTTGTCCACCTCCGACGACCTGGATGGCGATCTCGTACGTGGTCAGCCACTGCTCAAGATTGGCTTTGTCGTCATTCTTCTCCACGGAGGTGATCCTGAAGTTGTTGGGCCAATCGATAGGTCAAAGCCGACCGGAGAAAGGACGAGCCCCGTCATGGTCACGGGAGTAGGCACGGGGCGCCGTCAATAGAAACTCAGTTGTGGCGATGTTGATCGACCTCCTGGTCGCGATGCGGCGGAGGCGGTAGCCTGTTGGAGCGGCTAGTGCTCGGGCATCGATTCTTGCTAGGCGCGGAGTCAGAGAGACCAAGTCTGGTGCCCCTTTCATTGCATTGCACGACGACGGCTATGATGTGGGCAACGATCTTCTCGAGCTCTAGAGAAAGGGGAAGCTTCCGCAGCTCTTTGGTGACGACGGGCAGATTGGCGCTCGGAGTTGTGTAGACCTGGACGTTACCGACCATGTTGAAGTCTTCATTGAGGTTGTGGTGCGGAGGGCGGTTCTGATCCCGACGATCCTAGTCGCGACGCACCTGTTCATGGCGGCGCGCGCGGTCGGCATTACGTTCCTCCTGGGCGGTGCGGTCGGCGTCCGTCTCATTAGCGCATGGGGTGCTATTGGCGGAAACCTGGAAGATCGTGCCTCCAAAGCCAGGGGGTACGGTAGGAGAGTGCTGGAGGACTCCGAGGAGATGACAGCCGTGATCTGCGTCGGGGCCGGCTCGGATGACAAGACGGAGCTGAGGTGGAGCTCGCAGAGACGGTGTCACCGAGAGACACGACCTGCTTGGAGCCGCTGAAGATCTTGGAGGTGGTGACCATGCCGATGATGGGAGCCGGAGACACCTGATCGGAGAGGTTGGTAGGAAGCGTCTGGTCAAAGCGGAGGTACTGGACCTGGTCGGAGAGCTACTGGAGCATCTGGCGCTGGACGACGACCACCTGGTTGCGAAGACCGTAAGGCAATGGTGAAGCGTGATTGGTGATCCGTGGTTGGGCTGCCTGCTCGGACCGAGCCGGGTGATGACGTGGAGCGAAGGGCGGCACCAGATTTAGATCTGGCCACGGGCGGTGGGCAGGTTGCACGCTGGAGACCCTTGTCGATGTGCGGCGATGGTGCTGGCGATGGTCGCGAGGTCTGTTGGAGAGCTAACATCGAGCAGCCTCCACTACGTTGATGTTGTCAGCGTTCTTCTCGTTGGCACGGTCGATGGCTTCGATCAGATTGTCCGAGCTGACGGATCTTGGCGCGAGGGGCACCGACGCGATGGCGCGAAGGGTGGACGGCGAGGCGCTGAGCGCGGGGACCTGCGCAGATTCCATGATCTTCGGAGCGGGGATGATGTTGCTGACGATCCAGATCATAGGTCTGATCTTGAAAGTTGCACTAGCCTCGCTTGATGAACCATGGTGTCATGGCACACCCCCCTACCTGGCGCACCAACTGTCGACGAAATACGATCGATAGTCTACCTAGGGGTATGCCCAAGTTAGTAGATTAGATGGAGGAGGTGTGGCGACGGCTATCAAGCGTAACACTAGAGAGTGTAGACATGATGATTTAGATAGGTTCGGGCCGGGCAAATCATCGTAATATCCTACGTCCTATCTTCTGGTGGCTAGATTATGATCTTAGAGGGATTTTCTTTGAGGGAGGTCTCTGTCCGCCTTATATAGTCGGGGGCTGGGTTACATATTACAATCGGTTCCTTAAGGCAAGGGATCCGAGTCTATCTCTAGGATCTTCCTTGACGAGCAAGGCTTCTGTAGAGTCCTTGGTGAGTACGGTGAGCAGGTCGCGTACTGTAGGACTTGCGAGCTAGACCGTTCTGGTCGAGAAGCCCAAGTAGGTCCATGGGGGTATACGGAGGTAATATCCCCATAGGTTCCCTTTGTGTCAGTGGCTCATAGCACTAGGGTGTTGAAAGCCCAAGTTTGTTCTTGGTTAATTGATGAAACCTATGGACTAACCCTATTGCTAAAATGAGTGATCTAGCTCGGGTGATCCAACACATGAGATGGAGCTACATAGAAGATCATGATGGACTTTGATCAAGCTTCATGGATGAAAAGATGGATTGGAAATGGCACAAGGAAAAGGTATAACATAGGGTCATTTTCTGGTTTAGAGATCAAGATACTATAGAGAGTGTGATCACATTTAGGATAGATAGTTGTACTATCAAGAAGGGAAAAACTGTGTTGATTACGGTTATCATGTGCCACTAGGTCATTTGCATTGCATATCTAAAATGAACCTAAGTGACAACAATTGAAATAAAATCCAAGAAAATATGAAGTAAAAGCTAACACATGTGCACAAGTGTTGTAACACTTAGTGTTAGCTCACATGAACTTGGTATGAAGAAAACAACTTGGTTTGGCAAAGACAAGGGATCCGGACGTTGGTCCGGATGCTAGGTCCCTGCTGTCCGGACTAATGGATTCGCGTCCGGAAGCATACCCTAGCCTCATCTTACCGTGAACAGTGGGTCTGGATGGTGTTTATGGTCCGGAGGTGAGCTCCGGACATGAGTCTGGAGTCTCGGAGCTCTCTGGTCTTCTCTGTTACTTGGTCCGGACGCTGGGTGTTGTCCAGACACATAGCTCTGGACGCAAGGTCCGGAGTTTGGAGCTCTCTAGAAAGGCTCTGCATAGCGTCTGGACGCTCGGTGCTATGGTCCGGAGCTCGACTGTTGCGAGAGTCCGAACATGCAGAATCAGTGGCAGACAGTGCGCGCCAATGGGCGAATTCAATTGGACAAGGGTCCGGACGCATGGCCAATGGTCCAGACCCCAAGTAATCGCAGCGTCCGGAGGTGGCAAAAAAGTTGTGTTTTGGGGCAAAACGGCTAGTTGCTTTGTGTTTTCTATATAAGTGATTTGGCCGGCCCTTGGGGCTTACTCTTGCACCTCCCATTCATTCTCACAGTTTGTGCTTGCTTGAGATAGCCCCCAACTCATCTCTCTTTGCTTGTCTTGCATATTCATGAGAGTTTGAGTGATCCAAGTGTTTTGATCATTGCATTGCATCGTCATCGTCATCGTCGCGGGATTTCTCGTTATTCTTGGTGTTTGCCAACACCTAGACGGCTAGGGCGATTGAGGAAGCTTCGGCGCATGTTTGTGATTGTTCGCGGTCGGCTTCGACGATTGTGAGAGGGCTTGTACCCACCTCGGCGGAGCGCCAAAGGGTAACTCTAGTAAATGGCTCGTGTCATTGAGTTACCCTCTCTTGTGTGGGTTCTTGTGGCGCCCGTGTAGTGGGCTAGGCTTGTGATTGCCTATTATCCACCGAATCACCAAGTGAGTGGTCGACACAACGGGGACTAGCTTGGTGGCAACCTAGTGAACCTCGGGAGAAAATCTTGTGCCAACTTTGTCTCCCGGCCTCTCTTGGTATTCTTATTAATATTGCTTCTTCGCTTTGATATCCTTACTTCACAAGGCATCGGTATAATCTCCTCTATCCTCTTTGTATTTACTTTCATACTTATCTTGTGTAGTTAACTCTCTTGCTAGTTGAGTTTACCTTGTTAGTTGTTCTTGCTAGCTTGAGTTGAGTACTCTAGGTTCTTTCTATTGATTGATAGATACTCAACTAACTAGAATTGCTTGGATAGGTGGCTTTGCAATCCTAGTAGAGCTAGAGCAAAAAGCTTCGCTTAGTGTTGATCTAACCCTTTGCTCTAGTGGTTTGTAGATTTTTTAATAGGCTATTCACCCCCCCCCCCCTCTAGCCATCTAGGACCTTTCAGGTGTGTATGCCTATGTCTATTGGGGGTACGCTCAAACATGTATGCGAGTTCCTACATATGTCATCTACATACACTGAGTCTTGCAAAGAAAAGTCGACACCACCCATGCATGCATAGTGTTGTTCTAGACCGAAGTTAGAGAAGTGCCAAGCCAAGGTAGAATGGGAAATGTTATGGTACAATCTTTATTTGTTAGGAGATAATATCTCAAATAGATCAGAGCCGTTAATTGTTGTTTTTTATTGTGGTTCTTTATTATTTGAGATATTATTTGCCTTCAATTCTAGACCCAATCGCAATGGCATGAGGATCTACAAGCACTAGTGGTGGAGGCCTTTCAAAAATTGGAGATGGCGGCAATGATTCTCTTTGTGTCCTATGGATGGACTCCAAGATTTACACTTTGGTGTTGTTTAAGTTATTTAAAAATTGTTCGTTTGACTTGTGTTAAATTGTAGTAAGTTGGTTTTATTCCTCTTCGATGAGAATGCTTGAAATAAGATACTCTATCCATTATCTGAAACAACAAGAAACGTGAGAAAATCAGAAAAAATATGAAGAAACATCGGTATCTGTTCCAACACTTTATAAGTTTCATTTAAATGCATAAAGACAATTCAACGAGATGCTAGTTGATGCCTCTCAAGTGAGCCTGGTGCTTGTATTTACATACCACCATCCTGGTTGTCCACAAGTCTAATATATTTCCTATGTGTGGTAGCTTCGATGTAATAAGCACATCAATACATTAGTCTAATTCCTCTGGGTTTTGGTAATCAATTCGGTTAGCTTGCATGCTTATCATATCCTCAGATGACCACTCATCATCTGCCATGTCACTCAAAATAAACTCCTTTGCTGCATAAATGCTTTGAAGCGTCATTTCCACTTGTCTCATTGTTGGCCGCTCTGCGCTTATGTGCTTCACGCATATTGTTGCCAACAGAGCGACATCAACAACTTCTCCATCTCCCTCCTTGAGAACTTGTGGATCCAATATTTGAGCTAAGTTACCTTCTGATAGTAGAGTGACAAAATGATAGACAAGGCTATGACCTTCTATAGATCTATATGAAATTGGTTTCCTTCGAGTAAGCAACTCTATCATAAGCACACCAAAGCTATAGACATCACTCTTCTCAGTCAGGTGCCCTGTGCTATGGTACATAGGATCCAAGTAACCAAATGTTCCTTGCACAGTAGTATTTAGCCCAGTTTGATCAATATGAACATACCTTGAAGCTCCAAAGTCAGTCAACTTCACAGTTAAGTTATCTTCTAGAAGTATATTAGGAGACTTTACATCCCTATGGATTATTGGCATTGAAGCGAGTGAG
This sequence comes from Microstegium vimineum, assembly GCA_022036555.1. NCBI lineage: Eukaryota > Viridiplantae > Streptophyta > Magnoliopsida > Poales > Poaceae > Microstegium > Microstegium vimineum. Next base: position 51,355,541 of record CM039133.1, on the reverse strand, counting down.
TGGAGATATGCAAGAGCTTTGGAAGTTTCAACTGCAATCCTTAATCTATCTCTCCAAGATAGGGATATTAAATTGTCAACATGAAGATGGTTGTAAAGGGTGCCATTGGAAATAAACTCATAAACGAGCAAGGGGACTTCTGTCTCAAGGCAACACCCAAAAAGTTTCCCAATATTTCTATGGTTTATTTGAGAAAGAATAGCAACCTCATTTATAAACTCATCGATTTCTCGTTGTATAACTATTCTTGACTTCTTAATTGCAACAACATGTAGACTAGATAAAATTCCCTTATACACTATACCATGCCCTCCACCACCAAGTTCTCGAGCTTTGTCAAAATTGTTAGTTGCTTTTTCTAACTCATCCAAAGTCACAATCATTCTTTCAGCTATATCTGCCCTTTGACATACCAATTGTTGTAGCAACTGCCCACGATTTTGCCTGAAAAATCTTTTTCTCATCCTTGCTTGTCTTTCTCTGTATCTTGATTTTACGGATTACAAATGTGGTGACTAGGACTACAATGAGAAGCATTGCACCACTTCCAACTCCTAGGCCAATGATTAGCCCTGTAAGTGACACCAAGATTTGTGAAGGCCTAAACATAAAAAAAAAATCTCCATACAATCTCACATTTTAGAGTATGCAGCTGAAATAGTACTTTTAACAAAGAATTTTATCACTATATGAACATCTATCCATCTTGTTAATTTGGAGGACGAATTAGGGGTCGTGATATTTCTCAATGTAACAAGCATATTTTTCCACAGAAACAAATGATACAATGCATACATGATTCAAGAAGTAGAAGTTGTCACAAAAGTTGTTAAAATCTTAACATGGATGCATGAAGTTTATTTCACACAAAACCTATGTGTAATAATCCTTAATTTGAAGTAGAACAATTGCCCCATCTATAATCGAAGAGTTCCACTATATAGAATTACCGAAGAAGAAACATCTGAATCAGTTTAGAAGGGGAACCAAACTGTAAACCCTGATTTGAACTTACGTGTACATATTGTATCTTGGCATGCCTAACTCGTGTGTGTGGTACTATATGGAAATTAGAAAAATATATTAGGCCTGATTTTGAATATAGAAGGAACTTAGTGGACAAACAATCTCTCTCTCCGATTTAGATGTCGTTTAGGACAGCGACACAGTTTTTAAAGTGTAGCTTTGACTACTTATTTTTTGAAAAATATTTATTGAAATATAATCTATGTATATTTTTATGAAAGTATTTTTCAAGACAAATCTATGGATATGATTCAACGAGTTCTCTCCTCTAAATTATGACTAAGTAAGAAATTTATGAAGAAAAAGTAGTTGCATAGGTTTAACCGGGTAGCATGAATTTTACCTTTATTTGGACCTTCATGCAGTTTTATGCAGCCATCCGGAGTGTATGGGTTGCCAATTGTTCCCTTTGGACATTCACATAAATATTTGCCAGGTAAATTTGTGCAATTGGCAAAGCATATACCTGGGATGACGCACTCATCGATATCTAATAAGCAAGGACAAGAAAAGAAAACATTTCTAATTATATATAAAAGCATTATGTAGACATATATTTGTTGAGTAAAGAAAATACTGCATGCTGTTTTTTTTGGCAGTTTTCGCGTAAGCACACAATTATACGGATCAGATGCACAACGGGTGCATAACATTTAATTAATTTTTTTTGCCGAGCTCAACATCGTGAGCTTGTGACCCAAGCGGGGGCATTAAGGTGGTACGGATGCTTAGCAATGTGGCATCTGGTCCTGGGCTCGTGGTGTGCCTTTGCTGGCCAGCCCATCCCAAGTTTGTAGTGGTTGGTGGGGGGGCCTTGCGAAAGCTTGGGCCTCTCTAAACCTGAAGTGGCAGGAATGTCGTGAGGCTGGCTTCACAGAGCATCGATCATTGCCCGCTTCCAACGGTGGGAGGATAACAGGCCGCTGCATCTTGGGCCCAATTAAGGGCCCGGATCCTATCACTATGTAGACCATCAATGTTTAAAGATATTGTCAAAAAAATATTTAATTTGTTTACCAAACAAAGAAAATAAAAACTAAGCAGGGGTCTAGTGTATATTTAGGAATGTTGCAATAGATTCAGACGAGTATATATATATATATATGTAGAGATGGAGAAAAACAAACTAAGAAATAAATAAAATACCATGGCATCCATCGCTGAGGTAGGCGTTGCCTTGATAACCATCGTCGCATCGGCATACGTAGCCGGTGATGTTGCCAACCGTACGTTGGGTGGCATGGCAGGTGCTGTGACTGCTATGGCACGCGCTGCTGCTGGTGCCGAACAAGTCTGCTGGGCACGTCGCGTTCCCGGCGCGCGCTTCGTTCGGCAGCCATGCATGGCTGCACGGCACTGGATGCCAGCTCCCATTCCCGTAGCTCTCCTGACAAGCGGACGCCCATGTACATGTTCTGCTCATCTTGCTCTGGATTCCTCAGAGACACGGCGAGGCGCATGGTGGAGTCGTCGAGGGAGATGTTCATGACTTGCCCGCCGGTGCATCTCCTGTAGTATTCGTCGATGCCGATGGTGAACCACAATATGTACCGCATCGTCGACGGTGTGTTGTTACTGATTAAGTCAAAGACGAAGGGCAGGCAGGTGAGGTTGAACCATGGCTGCAGGTGGCACCCGGGTTTCAACCCGAACGGAAATGGCACGCTCACGTCGCCGCAGAGGGTCGGGCAGCCGGGCAGCCCAATCGACGGCTGGCTGTGGCCGCCCACCGCCGGCGCCGCTGCGTCGTCAGCCTCAGACACCAACAAGAGCAGCAGCAACCACATGACAAGCAGTGGCCGTATGCAGACAGTGGCTGCTTGATTCAGCCGCATGTTGTCGTCCCAATGCATTATAAGATAGTAGCTAGCTAGCTGCTTGCGTGTGCCGGCAATATATATGCATAAGAGATCGATCCTCGATCCAACCAGGAACGTTTGGAACAAAACCTTGGACGGCAAACCCAACAACATTTGCATTGGCGGCATGGCACACAAAATTCAGCTTGGACGAGTAAACCCAAGCAGCATGGCGGAGGAGATCACATCAACAATCGATGATGCCAGCCAAGATCGTTCCATAGATAATATGCATGGTGCTGATACTCCAACACAACACGCCATTCCAAAATCCAAACCGCTGGCGAATACAAATTATATGCATGTTTCTAACTTCATTGCTGATGTAATAATAACAACAGTTAAGCAAGTCTTAATAATTAAGGAGGCGGCAGCTTCCGCATTGTGTTGGGCGATTTGGCTAACAAGGAATGAGCTGATTTTTAACAGATGTGCTCCAAAATCTTTTTTGCAGGTACTTTTTCGAGGAACTCACTAGTTACGCCAGTGGGCAAAGTTGCAGCGGCATGATGAGCAGAGAAAACATCTTATTGTGGTTGCTCAGTTTCTAGAGACTTCATCCTTACAGTTCTTTAGGTCCTCTGGATGACTTACATCAAGAAGTATTGGTCACGTCTAGTCAAGTATCTTCCTTTTTTAAAGTTTATTTGGAGGTCTTCTGTGTTGTTTAAACGTTGTCGAGATTGTAAGGGTGGTGCAGACTGGGTCCTTGTAATAATTGGTCTGATTCTATCTTTTGATAGATGAAGCCGAATATTTTATCCATTATCTAAAAAAAGGAGGCGACACCACCCATGCGTAGCCCTCCTCATTGACAAACCCATCACAACACAAACACTAACACACACATCACACATGCCATGTTCATTGCGGATGCAACCACAGCGACACCCCTGATATGCAAGGAGAGGGAGGGTCATTCATGATGCTCCACTAGATTACACAACCATGATCCATTCAGTTTCGTCTCTGATCAGAATGACACGCTCCAACATGGTGAATTGGTGATAATGCACAGGATCTACAGCTATCAACTGCACTAGATATGGATATCCTGCCCAGGACCAGGAGACTCTTCAATTAAGAAGCTCCTCATCACCAGCTTCAAATTTGCAGAGAACTAATTAAGACAGTGTACTTCCACAGAAAAACAAGTTCAGATCCACAGTGCGTGGTAGTGCTTGCAGCCATGCCAAAAATATAATCCAGAAGAACAATGTATATTTTGACCAGCGCTCGCTTGAACTACTTCTAGCTTATTTCAGCTTATATCAGCTTATTCCCTCTCAAGGAATACTATTCAATCAACCGGAATCATCCGGTTTTTGTATCAGCCGAACAGTTAAAGCTGACAGAGGTATGACTTTGGGTATGACTTTGGCATCAATCAGTGTCATCTTATAAACTGCAAAAGGTGGAAGCTGACAGGTATGACTTTGGGTTACAACCACGAGTCAGAAGTCCTTCGAAGTGTGGGCTATGTAGCTCCCCGGCTGGGACGTCAGAAAAATAAGCATACAGATACAGACCAAGCCGACTTGTGGGCTTCCCAGGAAAAGAAAACCCAATGGGCGAACCAAATGAACTAGTATTATGGTGATAAATCAGCCAGCCTTCATTGCAGCGACTATGATTTTCTACTTAGAAATACAGCATGGGCAGCAGCCAAGGCAAAAGCAAAACAGTTTTCCTTGCCTAGCTGAAGCCAGACTCGATCCAACAAAGTGAACCTCCGACCTTCCACCACACCTACGATTACTGAAAGCCAAAAAGGCAGTTATAAGGGGAATAATGTAACTCAGGTTAATTTAACTGGCAAATGAGATTGTGTTACTGCAAGTGACAGATGAATGGTGAGACATTTAAACATCACCATAGCTTACTAATTGATACTCCCTCCATCCCAAATTATAAGACATTCAAGAAATCTTGAAGAGTTAAAGCATTTCAAGTTTGATTAAGAGTCTATAATACTTTGCTTGTCTAAAAATCATCAAAGGCCAGCGATAACGATGCAGTACTATAGTTACAGAAAATAGCTTCACATACTTCAGGCACGTCATGCTTGGGAAGAAATCCAATTTCAGGACCAACTCTGATTTATTGAGGATTGATACAACTGTTTTGCACTGGAAAATAAATCTAAGCTAATTAGTTTGAACAATTACAACTTACAAGTACAAAGGAAACTTGACAAGATACAGATGCCTCAAGAGAGCATCATCTGGATCATCCACCTATATGAGGTGTATTGGCTAGCTAGCTACATGGTGGCACCGTTACTCACATAAATTATTGGCTCTCCTAACTCATCTTGGCTGCTAGTTTTCGTGTCTATCCCTTCAATACCAATGTCATTCACTTCAATGTAATCTTCCTCAGTTTCATCTGTCATGTCACTTGAAGCATACTCGTTTGCTGCATGAATACTTTCAAGTGTCAATTCTACCTGTCTCATGGTAGGGCGGTCTTTGCTTACTAACTTCACACACATGGCTGCTAATAAAGAGATATCAACAACTTCCCCAGCTCCCTCCCTGGTAACTTGTGGATCCAATATATGAACCAAGTTATGTTCTGAAAGTAGAGTGGAAAAATGTCTCACAAGACCATAACCCTCGGGGAATCGATAAGAGACCGGCTTCTTTCTAGTAACCAACTCAATAAGAATCACACCAAAACTATAGACATCGCTCTTCTCAGTAAGATGACCAGTGCTATGGTATGTAGGGTCTAAGTACCCAAATGTTCCTTGCACGGCTGTGTCCAATCCGGTTTGATCAACTGGAATGTACCTTGAAGCTCCAAAATCTGACAATTTCACGGTCAAATTATCATCAAGAAGTATATTAGGAGACTTCACATCCCTATGGATTATTGGCACTGAAGTGAGCGAGTGAAGATATGCTAGAGCCCTTGCAGTTTCAACCGCAATCCTCACTCTATCTTTCCATGATAGTGATTGTAAACCTTCAACATGAAGATGGTTATAAAGGGTGCCATTGGAAATAAACTCATAAACAAGTAGAGGAACTTCTATCTCAAGGAAACACCATGAAGTTTCACAATATTTCTATGGTTTATCTGTGAAAGGATCACAAGCTCATTTATGAACTCGTCAATTTCTCTTTGCATCACTATTTTTGCTTTCTTAATTGCCATGACATGAAGAGTTGGTAAAATTCCCTTATAGACTGTACCATGCCCCCCACCACCTAGCTCACGAGCTTTGTCAAAGTGGTTGGTGGCATTCTCTAGCTCTTCCAAAGTAAGTATCATTCTCTCGCTTATGTCTGCCCTTTGACATATTAATTGTTGTAGCAATTGACCACAATTTTTCTTGAAGAATCTTTGTCTCGATCTTTTCTTTCGTGTCATTATTCTGTGGATCATATATGTGCAGTTGAGCACTAGAAAGAGAATAATTGCTCCACTTCCAACTCCTAGGCCAATGATTAGCGCTGCAAGTCAAAGAAAAAATATTCAACTTTAGAAACATAGACAGAAGAGTGTAATATAATATCATATTTAGAGTATGCAGCTCAAATATCTCTTTGCAGTAGAAAACATTTTTTTGTCACCGGTATCATTGCTATTCATCTATGCACTATAGCAAGCCCCTTTTGAGAATCAGAGGATTATCTTAATACTATAGTGCTTAAGGAGGCCATCATGTTAGCTCTCAATGGTTAGACATTACCACTCTAACAAAAAAATAAAATAACGTACAACATTGGATTTTATGATAATGTACTATCTTTATCAAATCAATTATTGAATATACTAATAGAAATAAAGATCTTCATTGTTGATTTTTCAGATAAACCAATGTTCAAGATTAATCAACAAATTCCATATGTGACTCAATTAACAAAAAATGAGACATATGATCTAGACGATTCATCGTCACGAACATCCAACTAAAAGATCAAGTTCAAAAGTGCCTCCATGAATGGTGAATAATTGATGCAAGAATTGAGGAATTTGAGGGGTTTTCGATAAAGTTTATATTGCATATGTTCTTGCTTATGCTAATGGTTAATTGGAGGTGTTGAGTCATGTTGTGTTGTGCAAAAGGTATGTTAGGTGATATAGAAGGTCAAGTGAGTAGTCCATGCATGATGGACTGAAAGCACTGAAGGACAGACGAGAAGGCTTGGACTGAATGACTAAGAGGTTAAGGATGTACCATGAGTGTCTCTCATTGGGTACACGGAAGAGAAAGAGTACAAGTCAGGGCAAGCCATCATGAGCACTTGGTGGACTACCAGACTACGAACATGGATGATGCACATGTATCGATATTGGTGAGTTACTCCTAGAGAGGCATGCATGAGGGTTTGTCTGTTTGGTTCTAAAACTCAAGCAAAGATGGTTTGGTGGTTTGGGCTTTGAAACCATCATCGACAGGTTTGACTAGTTTCGTCCTTAGAACAAGGAGTAACAAGTAAGATGATGCATGTCACCATCATAAAGCTTTTGTCAAGGCAAAGAGAAGTCATGAAGGCGTCGAATCCTTCCAACACAACAACAAATTGTTGGACGGTTTTACCTTATGTTGTATTAGGGTTGTGTGCTTTATTTAAGGGTATTATGGACTTTCGGCAGGAACCTTTATATATGTGGAGTGGTTGTTGAGGACAATCATCCTTGTGGTGAGAGAAGACTAGGGTTATAGAGAGGTGGAGAGGGAGATGCTCTTGTCAGTGTTTAATGATAGGCAACTCGTCACAGGGCTACCTTGGATGATGATTGACGGGCTTTGGCATATGCAGAACTCGACGATGAATGCAAGAGACAACGGTTTATCTTGGTTCAGGCCGCTGACGCCTAATATCCTAGTCCAGTTAGGCGTGGTACCTTTGTCTGTGGTATTTGTATGATGTGTTGTACATCTATTGCCTCCTTCGATCAAGGAAGCTATGCCCACCTTTATATAGTCCAGGAGGCAAGTCTCCTAGCCGGTTATAACAGAGGAGTCCTAGTATGATTACAAGGTAGCCAGTTAGAGCAAGGAAAATACTCTGATGGATGTATGTATATTAGTCAACCTATCATTCTAGCCCTATAATAGTTGGTTCACCTATGATTCATTTTCTTTTGTCACAAATTTGTTTAGTTCTTGTGCACAAACTGACTTATAGACCCCTTCTCTTCTCTTTCCTTTTCTTCTCCACCTTAACATATATATAACCACCTACAATACAATCCCTTACCATACTTGATCTTACTATATATCTCATTTGTACTATATTAATTTCTATTTTATTGCGCTCACTATATTTTGTTACTATATATAGTATTTCACTACTACAAAAAATCTTTTGCATGACACTTGGGAAATTTTAACCGTGACAGTTAAACCTATAAACCACCACGGTTAATATTAGGATTAACCGAGGCGGTTATTTTTTATTAACCAAGGCGGTTATAGTCATCCGCCTCGCAAAATCAATTTTCGGAGGCGGGCATTTTAAAGAGACCGCCTCGGTTAATTGGACGAGGACCAGCGAGGCCCATAAACATGTGTCTCATTCTGTCTTATCGGGCTAATATATATATGGAGCTTAGGGTTTCCCTCCTCTCTCTCTCTCTCTCTCAGCGGGCTCTCCCTCCATCTCCCACCATCTCCAATGGCGGGCGAGCAGCAGGGAGGTGAAGCACGACGGCGCGAGGGTGCCACAGGCCCCCGCGAGGGCGGCGCGGGTGGTGCGACAGCGGGGCGGCTGCGCGACGGCGGTGCGGGTGGTGCGACCGCGCGACTTCGGTGCGGGCCGCGCGAGGGTGGTGCGGCTGCGCGAGGGCGAGGGCGACTGCGCGACGGCGGCGCGGGTGGCACGACTTCGGCGCGTGCCGCTCGAGGTCGACGCGGGTGACGCGACCGCAAGGGCGGCGCGGCTGTGCAGGCCGCGCAAGCGACGCGACTGCGCGTTGGCGGCGCGACCGCATGAGCCCCAAGCGGCAGATCTAGGGTCGGCGAGGTCCCCACAGCGGCGGCGGCGGATCTGGGCCTAATCGGGCCTGGATTTGGTTTTTTTTTGTTTTTTTTTCCTGATTAACCGTGCCGATTTTTGCAACCGCCACGGTTAACCGTGACCTTTGATCCGTGGTGGTTGAAAAAATCGTCACGGTTAATCATTTTTTACCGTCACGGTTAATCAGTTTTGACCGCCACGGTTAATGTTTTATGTAGTAGCGTTTACTATATCAAAAAGTGTTTTTTCATATATTTTCGTATATGTGCTTTTTCTAAATCAAACTAGAAACAGATAAAATGTTATTGACACATCAAGTTTTAATTATTAGTTTTTTTTATACCAGACCTTTAAAGAAAACATTCAGTATTTGTGATACGGAGGGCAAAAGAGCTATAGTAAGCCACCTTCATTTACAATATTTTTATACTAATTTATGATAAAATAAATACATATTTATGATAGTTGTGTTATTATAACATATAAAGATATTTACCATAATCTTATAGTAAACTATTTAGTAAGGAGTTATTATAATTTTGTAAATTAGCATAGTAATTATCTTAATTCAAAGTGGCTACAGAGTAACCGGTGGCCCACCGAGAGAGGGGACCGGTTAGCGTCCGACCCGGGTGGTCCGAAGCCGTCCGCCGACCACCCCTGTCTGAATTGATCCCGCGCGCTATTTCGGCCCAGATCGGCTTCGCGCTATTTCGGCCCAGGTCGGCTTCCTGCGTCGTGGCCCGTGTCGACCAGGTGGCCCACTCGTTCGAGTGCAGCCATAGGCCCAGTTCGGCTTTCCCACAACCAGGCCCGTGATCGCCAGCAACTCTCTCAAGTGCGCGCCCCCACCGGCCCAACTCGGTTGCGTCCGGCCCAGCAACCAGTGGACCCGTGCAAGTATAAAACCAAGATTAATCTCTACTCCTATTAAGACGAAACTGGAATCGTCCACCAGACTGGCCTGCCTCTCGAGGCGTGCCGCGCCGACAGATGGGCCCTTCTTGCACGTGGTCGGCCCCAGGTCCTAGCGCACTGCCCGCATCAACAATCTCCCTCCCACTCTCACGTAGTCACATCTCGTGCCCGGCGCGAAGCCGCCGTCCAACCTACCCTTGCGCCGGCCGCACTCCGTCGTCTCCCATCCTCTTGTTGCCCGGCACTCACTCGCAACGTTCATCCGCAGTCCGAGCTCTCCATCGACACCTGCCCTCGCCTCCGCAACCACAAACCTAACTCTAGCCTCCAGCTGCCACAGAACGAGTCTGTCCCTTGGACTCGTACGACCGCATGAGGCAACCCCACAGCGCCGCCTCTCACGGGCACCGCCAAGTCTCAAAGAAGAAACCCCGAAGGATAGCGTGGGGCTAGGCCCGACCGGTGGCCGTCCGGCAGCGGCGCAGCCAAGGTGAGTTGCGGCGGCCCACAGCTAGGCGCTGCGCAGTCGGCGGCCCCAGGAGCAGACGTCACTAGCCTCGCGGCGGCGGCGCCATGGCAGCGTGTCAGCGCTTCAACCGAGCAGTGCTCGCAAACCGCGCCCTCCTCTGTGCCTATGTTCTCTGTTCCCATCCCGCGTGCTCTGTTTCTTCCCATCCGCCGCAGCTGCGCCCCCTCTTTGCTACAAATGCAGGTTAGTCACGGTCACCTCCCCCCTAACGTATTGCAATGTTGTATGCTTCTTTGTACACTGAGTCCGCTCTTCTGATTAGTTCATGGCTAAGGGGCCTCCACTATGCTGAACTAGCAATATTAGTCTCAAATTGTTTACATTATCACGCCTTTTTTATTTAATCTTGTTTTCTAAATTCCTAAAAAGTTAACTCACCAAAAAGGTGAAAATCGAAATAATATTGAAGGGGAAAGAAAAGATCCATCCCTTCTTACACAACAGAATACATTGTCACTTAATTTTCATCCAAATTTGTTTAACAGTCAAGTTTGTTTTCCCCTTTTTCACATGTGGGAATAAATAGTTTGAGTTTGGTTGTTAATAATTATCATCCGTGATCAGTTTATGTCAATCCCCTTTATGGTAAGCCGTAGACTGTATAGCCCACTTTCAAATATGCTGCCCGATTGTATGCTACGATTGATCTGTAACTCCGGGCTTGTATTAAAAGTCTGGAGAATGACTAGAGGCACTGTAGCTGCTAATGCATGGGACTGGCTCGGTGAAAAAAGGAAGCTTCTATTTGGTTAGGCTTGTTTTTTTTCAGAGAAGGGCTAGCTAATGCTGTTCTTCACCATGCGAGTTGGTAGCTGCAGACCTGCGATTATAGCTACAAATGCTATTTTAGACTAATATTTGCCAATAAGGGCTTTATTTCCACAATTTTCCCTGAAATGTTCATTGTGGGATTCTTACGAAATTCCTTCAAGCCAAACAGGCACTAAAAGTGGTTTCTTTTGTGATGACACTAAAAAGAATCACTTGATGTTTGGCCAAACATGATGACTGAATAAGTATCCCTTGAAGGCTTGACATTCTTTGTCTGAAAAAACAAACACAAGAAGATTAGTGTGTCCCAACATCTGTTTCTTACCTTATTTGAGACCAAATATTTGCACTGACTATTTGATACTATACCTAAGAAACCTTGTAATGTGCTGCAGCCTGCAGCCAACGGTTTCTATCTTCTCTTGTAACACTGTCAAACAACTGATATAATCTTTCCTTTAAAATGTGTCATATATCTTTTTTCCTAAATCTAAGTGATTCAATCTATGAAAGTATTCTTACTTTTCTGAAAGAAAATATCACCAAAATAATTTATAATATTTAGGAATTATCTGTACTTTGTTGTCTATGAAATTTCTAAGCTTCACATAAATACATAATTAAGTATGTAATTGCATTTTTTTAATATTTTTTCTCTTATTAAACTCATAGAACTGAAGTACTCAAGTACTGCACCTTTATGGGTTCGTTCTTTTGGCTCCTCAGCTAACTTATTCATGTTTCTGTCATGCAGGACACATTTGTTGCAAATGTGGGTGATTGTTGATCCGAGCAGTGGAGCTTTCAAGATTCCATAAACCCCAGCTACAAGAGTGAAAAGATTGGAATTGAAAACCTGGATGGTATAGTTTTTGGTGGTTATCTTAATGGTCAGCTAGCAGTAACAAGGGCGCTCAGAGATTGGCACATGAAAGGCCCCAAAGGGTCCATTAGCCTGCTAAGTTCGGAACATGAGCTTTATGAAATTGTACTTACCGAGGAAGACATGTTTTTAATAATCAGTGCGCCGTGACAATTGTTAGGAAAGAGCTGGTGTTACCTAATGATCAAGAAAGGTGTCAGTGCCAGCTATCAACAACAACACAGGGATCAGAGAAGTGACGTCGCTGCAGGCAGATTTGGATGGTAAAGAGACAGAGTTATGTGATTTAGTATGAATTGTGCTTCATTAATGCTCATATATTAGGCTAGGGTAGGCTAAAAACTACACATTGATAATAACAAGCTACTTCTTTTGTTCTGGTGCTATGGATCGACAAAAAATGGTTATGTGTTGAAGCTTCTTCATTTGTTAACCATTGTGACTTATGGTGCTGTGGATTAAAGTGTTTACTTTTTGAAGTAATCCTTGATTTCAAATCATGCATGGCACTGGCAGTTTTGTACTTGAATAGACTGGCTTTTAAGCTATGGTAGTGCTTTACTATAGCAATTGGGCAGATTTCACCCTTTTGATTTTCTGTGTCAGTTACAAATATGTTGAACCTGATGTGTGTTTGTAAACATATTCAGCTCTTGAAGAATAGTGCAAAATGGAAGATGGAGTGTGCAAGGGAGTGAGCTATGGGCATCTGAAGACAATGAAGAAAGAGAACCCTGTATATAACACATGTCCAGCGGGAACGTGTGTTGGACTAAATTGTCCAATGAAGGTGGCCTAGCTTCACTGACAATAAAAGGGATACTAAAGAATAAATAGCCATTCTCTTTTCGTCAAATTATTCTACTTTGCTATTTGCGATGTCCAACTGTACAAATAAGGTTAATCAAGTTACTAGAGTCATGTTCAATACTTGATGATTGGCATCTGTGTTTGTATTTCTATTAGTGCACGGTGAAAAATTTCAGTCCACCTTTTCTTTTCTTTTGTTGGTCGTCACTCGTCATCATAGATACATGTAGAGAAATGCTTTTTAAAAATTCATTTTCTGATACTTGATTATTGAGAAATGGTTGTATTTTTGTTGTTGTCTTGTTGATTCGCATTACCGAATGACATTGTAGCGCCCGGCGGTCTCAAAACGTCATGTTTTTTTTAAATGCTGAATTAGCTTTGCCTATATGTAAACTAATGTAGAAGTCACGCTTGGCTAGAATAGACTTATTAAACTCAAAACTTCATATTTTCTAATACTTCTCTTATTTGTTTTTCGAATTTTAGTTAAGCTGGCAATGGCCTATGGGGTTCTACTGGTAGTGAAAACAGAAAAAAAAAAGTACAGTCATGACAAAGTATTGGGCTCACAACTATAACAAGGCATGACAAAGGAGCAGTTCATGAATATGGGAAATTCATTCAGGGCCAAAGTTTTAAAGCACCATTAAAATTGTAAATGGCATGTTAGGTGAACTTTCATCTACTATATATGATTGTTGAAATCAACGCACGGGCAAATGCCTAGTTAATAATAAAAGCAAAACAAGTAGGTACCTGGGTTCGAACTCAGAACCTGTTAACTTAGGTGCAACATTGTCCACCACTGAACCGTATAGACATCTATGTAAGTTTAGAAATAGTTTTATTATTAATTACAATGGACCATTTAATGGCAATAAAAATAATATTCAGCCATAAAAATAAAGTTAGCGAAACAATTAAATATAGTCAAATAAAAAAATACTACCGAACATCACAAATAGATCGTAAAACATCACGTTAACATCATATGAACATCACAAAATATAGCATAGAACATCAATGTATACTATCGAACATTACAAATACACCATAGAACATCACTTAGGACTACACGAACATCACTTAGTATACTACCGAACATCACAAGATACATCCTAAAACATCAATATATACGTACTAAATATCATAAAATAAATAAACAAATATTACATTTCTACTCACCGATATATCAAAAAATAATTTGTAATACATAAACAGCACATATATCATGTAATATAAAAAAAATAAAATTAGTGAATTAATTAATTATAGTAAAATAAAAAGAACAAAAATACTACCGAACATCACAAAAATTATCCTATAACATCATTGTATACTATCCAATATCACAAATATATTGAAGAACATCACATTAACACTATACAAACATCACAAAAATATAACAATAGAAGATCATATATGCACTACGAGAATATCACATATATCATAAAATATAAAATAAAAAGATAAAATTAGCGAAGTAATTAATCAAAGTCAAATAACAAGAAAAAACATGTTGTCGAACAACACAAAATTTATCTAGAATATCAATGTATGTTTACTGAACATCTCAATACATCATAGAACATCATATTTCTACCTGAAGACATAAAACATATATTATAAAATATTTGATGTATACCACATGAACATCACATGTGTCTATAAATAAAAAAGTGACATAAAATTATAAACATAAGAAAAGAAAGAAAAATAAAAAAGAATAAAATATATAGAAAATAAATAAACATAATATTTAATTTTGGAAAAAAAGAAATTAAAATGTATACATGTTTAAGATAAAAATATAAGAAAACAAAAAATAAATAAAAATAAAAGGCTAAATAGAAGAAAGGAAAGAAAAAAGAAAATGAAAAATAGATAAATAAAACCAGAAAAGCTGAAAAGAAAGGAAAATAAAAAAGAATGAAAGATGAAACAAATAATATAACACAAAAAAAAAAAGAGAAAAGAAACATGAAAAAGAAATAGTAGAAAGAATGAAACGAAAGAGAAAATACGGAAGAGAGAAAAAAAAGGAAAAAACCACGTGCCCCAATCGGAAAAGGAACTAGAACCCAACAAAAAAAACAAGCCCATGTGCCCCCGCGTCGGCCTGAAACACGCGCCTAACTCGTTTTGCCGCACCCGCACGTGGGCCGCTCGCTCTCAATGCGGGATCGGCGAGAGAGGAAGCTGGGCCGAAAAAAAAAGAAAAACGGCCCACGCACGGAAGGGTGGGGTGGTCGAAAGCCGACTGTTGTCCGACTGGTCGGAAGCTATCCGTCCCGCCGAGAGAGTGTGTTGAAGGGGAGCCAAGGACATCTGTGCCTGCGCGAGCCGCATGACGCAGGCCAACGGTGCACTCGCACCCGATTAGCTGGCAACAAGGCAAGGCCGGGAAGGACGACGGTAGAAGCAGCCAATAGGTTGCTAGTAGGTGAGCTGCATGCTCACACCCGATGAACCATAGGACGGATCCGCGGAGGATGAGGTTGGATCGGCAATTCGTGACTAAAGTTGAGCATGTAGCCCGAGGCCCAATGACATGGCACAGAGCCCGATTATTCGGCCCGGCCCGACCTCCTCGGGCCCCGGTAGCAACCCACTAGCAGGGGAGGCCATATATACCACAGTATACTATAAAATACGTTGAATTCTAAGTTGAACCTGGGTTTTTTACACAATGGGCTTTGGGCTGGCCCGAAGCACATTTGGGCCTCGTGCTCTTTGGTTCGACACCCCGAAAAAGCGGCCCATGGGCCATGCCTGGGCTGTCAAGCAGGCATAGTGGACTATAGAGGCACGACCCCGTGGAACGATAGGCCTTACCGTGTTGTGCCTTTTCGGGCATGGCACGGGCCCGTGCCGGGCCAAGCCGGGGCGGCCCGTTGCTCATCTTTATTCGCGACTACAAGCGCAAGGAGTGGAGGGAGTGCACAACTAGGGTGAGGGGAGGGGGGAATGAAATTAGGGTTGGGGAATATCAAGGAGCACGCTGGGCTCTTTAGCATGTTGTAGTAGCCATCGGGCGACATCCATGTCTCCTTGAAAATGTCGGGTCATGTCGTGCTACCTAGTGTGCCTAAGTGGTGGCTCATGCACAACCCTATGCATCAACCGGGTTGGATCAAGCCCGTGAAAACACCATACTCATGTCGGGTCAACGAGCTACGGGTTGTATGGACATCTATAGGCCCACCAAGGTGTCGTGGCCGGGAGCACACTGAAAAATTTAACGGCTAGATCGCAGATCACACCAAGGATATAAGAAGGGGGTCGTTCTCTTAAGAGCGAATATATAAGTAGGTTGAATGCTTAGGTGGAGCAGAGAGAGGAGAAAGAGGTTCTAAGCTTACAGGTAGTTTAGACACAAGAAATGTGAAACTTTATGAGAGATAAGTGGGTCATGTATTACTATATGACCGGGCTGATATCTAAGAGGTAGGCTGCAATTGCAGCCAGGAGCTCTTGTTGTATTATTAGCCTTGTTGTAAGTGGTGACCAACACCCAAAATTAAGCCATAACTAAGTGCCCCTGTGTTAGGCTAATTTTATTTAATAGTTATGTATAGTACTCCTCCGTTTCAATTTATAATTCGTTTGACTTTTTTCATCCCAAGTTTGACCACTCGTCTTATTCAAATAAAATTATACAAACATAGTCAAATTTAAATCATTTATGTAGATTGTTTATTAAATAAGCAAACAACACTAAAATAAATAATATTTTGCACAAAAATTTGAATAAAACGAATGCTCAAATTTGGGTTTGAAAAAGTTAGGGTCAAATTTTAATTTGGTACAGAGGAAGTATATAGTATATAGAAGAGAAATAATTACCTTGGCACCCGTCACTGAGGTAAGCGTTGCCTTGATAACCATCGTGGCATTTGCATATGTAACCGCTGGAGTTAAGGAGATGACCGCCGGCGGCGGCGGAGTGGGTGGTGACTTGCCAGGTGCTGTGAGGGCTATGGCAAGCGATGGTGCCCAGATCCACCGGGCACGTTTCGTTCCCGGCACGCGTTTCGTTTGGGCCTTGCAGGACGCTGGATGCCAGCGTCCATTCCACGAACCACCCTTCCACGAAGAGGAAGGCGCCGGGATGCTCGTCGTCGCCGCCCAGTCCTGTTCTTGCTTCTGAAGGGCCAGAGATGGAGTTGCGCATGGTGGAGTCAGCGTAAGACATCTCGAAGACCTGCACGGAGTCTCCGGCCCGGAGGAACAGCTTCGGCGGCGTGTAGCTGGTGTTGCAGGCGAGGTCGAACAGCGGCAGGTGGCAGCCGGGCTCGATGCCGAACGGGTAGGGCACGCTCACGCCGCCGCAGCTCGTCGTGCAGCCGGGAAGCCCAATCCGCTGGCCATGCCCGTCGCCCACCACCAGCAGGAAGACAATGGCGGCGGCCGCCGCCACCGGAAGCAGCGGTGCCTTCCTACAACATTGGTAGTTGAGCTTGAGCATTGCCTGGCCCAGGGTCGACGAGAGAGATTGTGAATTGCTACTACGTACAAGAGTAAAAATACTCTCTACTCTTATATATATATAAAATGATGATGATGATGATGATGATGCAACATTCCTTCAACGTTTGCAGTTGCATGAAGGGTACATTTCGTATCTTCCAACTCGCCCTGCAAGTGGGTGGCAATCCGATCTATACCCAAACCAATCCAAGCGGTAATGCTTAGTCTCGGTCGTCCGACCGTCCGGACGCGACACCTGGTTTGCGGAGTTGCCCGGTCTGGCCCACCTAAAAAAATAAACGATGTATATATTTTTCTTCCGGCTGACCCGCTCTTATCCATCGCACGCCGCTTCTCTCATTATTATGGAGGTGACTCGCTCCATCCATGGCAGACAGTGGCCCGTTCCTCTTGCAGGCGCCGCCGGCTCCCTTCCTGGGATTCCTGGCTGCCGCTGGCGTCCTCAACCCCCACCGCGACATCCTCCTCTCCCACCCCAACGACTCCTTCACCCACCCGGCGTCATCCTCCTCCCCAACTCTGGCGGCTTCTTCCCGGCCGACATGGCGTCCTCCTCCCCCTGGTGGCTCCTCCCCCCACATGTTGTCCTCCTCCCCCACACCTGGATGGCTCCTCCCCCACCCCGGTGCCGCTCCTCCACCCCACACCGACATCCTCCCCCACCGGGAGCCCCCAGTGCCCGCAGATCCAGCGGCCATGGCGCTCCCGACTCTAGGCTCTCTCTCTCTCTCTCCCCCTGTGTTGCAACAGTATATTTTAATTGTCTCAAACACTTCAGAGGTATGTTGCAGTTGAATCATATGAATGTTATAAAAGTAGATCGAAAGATGTTGCACATGTTGCATTGTTTTCAAAAACATATGTTAACCGTGTATGTTTACATGTTTTCATACATACATTGTATGTGTTTTATTTGGATGTTACGTATGGTTGCAATGGTTTTCAATCGTGTTTCAAGAGTTTTTTCCGGTGTTTCACAATCGTGTTTCAATGAACTTCAGACGTATGTTACAACTGTTGTATTTGGATGTTTCAAAAGTAGATCGGATGTTGCATCTCTCATCCCCACCTTTTATTGCGCCGCTTCTTCCGAAGCCAGAAGAGCATCCATATAACGCCATGGCCGGATCCTTTTCTAATCAGTGGCGCTGCGCACCCTTTCTCTCTCTCTCTCTCTCTCTTTTTTTACAAAACGAGCGCGGCACTACAAGGGCTGTAGAGGGAACATGGCGGGGGCTTGCAGAGAGGCGCGGAGACACATACTGGTGTCGTTTCCGTACACTAGTGCTGGAGCGTCCGGACGCAAACATGCGCCGGACGTCCGGGCGCTAGTGGCACTCCAATCCAAGTCGTCCCAGCCAACTTTGATAAACCAGATTAAACTAGCCCAAACAGTGCGGGAATCGAACTTCTCCAATCTGTGATCTCCTTTTAATCGATTCAATCCAATCCATTTGACAACCCGTGGATCCAATCCATTATTAGATATTAATTTCTCTAAACCCACGGTTTGTTGGCATTCGTACGTGCACATACACATACGCGTACACGTTACACAGCGCCTGCCCCGGACCTTTAGATATGGAGGGGCGGCGGCAGGAGCAGCGGTGACGGCGGGTGGTGGCATCGGCGGCGCGGCGATGCACTCGTGACTTCGTGAGCGAGCGAGGCGGAGACTGTAACCATTCACTAGAATGGCGGAGACTGTGAACTATTTGGAATCTGAAAAATATAACCAGCCCAATCCATTACCTCTTTAACCCCAAGCCAATCCAACCCACAGCACACGTGAAACCCATTGTCCCCAGCCCGAAGCCAACTAATGTACAACCCAAATTGTTTAACCCATTCTAGCCCAAACCATTAGCAGGGGGACTTCCAACAAACTGATGGGCAAATCCAAAGCCCGGATCGTCCATTATTCCAAGATAGATCCTAACCCCTGGCGAGTACCACGAGTGCCAATCTAACTATTATAATCATCCATCCATTCATTCATTCATTAGTTATATAAACAGATAAAACCTATAGCTTGCATTGTACCCAAAAGCTAGCGGCCGGCCATCCATTCATTCGTTCATATAAACAGATTAAACCTAGCTTATTTGCTGTACCCAAAAGCTAGCGGCCGGCCAACTGAGAGTCTAGAGCTCAGGTTTTCTATGTGGGGGCAGCAGAACAGAATCCGCTCCCTCAGCAGACGAACAAGAACAAGGCCCTAGGCTGTAAAATAATTATATTACACCTAGCTGTTATATTAAAAAAATCAGTATAAATTAGTTGATGCATGTCAATATTAATTATTCAATATTCATAATATTGGTGTTCAGTATCATTCAGTATTTTCTAGTCAATTTCAACTACTGGGTGTACAATAGTATTCTACACCTATATAATATATATATATATATATATATATATATATATATATATATATATATATATATATATATATATATCCGCCAAATAAACTGTATCAAACAAATTACAGCTCACTGCTGATGTAATAATAACAAATAAAGCAAGTCCTAAGGAAGCGCACCACACATGTGTAACCCTCATTGAAAGCCCATCACAACACAAACACTAAGGGCATGTTTGGCATGACTTCACCAATAATTTCATAAACTGTTATGAGTTAAATTTTTTTCAGACATCTCTTTTCAAAACTGTTCATAGTGAAGCTCATTTTTTATGCTCTCACAAGAAATTAACGGAGATAGAGCTGAAAAGGTAGCTTTTCACAGTTCTCTTAGTGTATGAAGTTGTTGGTGAAGATATTTTACCAAACAGTTTTTTCAAAAAAAGCTCAGTTTCACCTAGAAAGTTGTCCATGAATATATTCACGTGAAGCTGATTTGTACCAAACATGACACACATCACACATGTCATGTTCATTGCGGCAGCAACCACAACGGCACCCCTAATATGCAAGGAGGGTCATTCATGATCCATCACCAGATTACAAAACCATGTCAGAATAATTGTTGTAAAAAAAACATGTCATAACCATGATCCCTTCAGTTTCGTCTCTGATCAGAATGACACGCTCCAACATGATGATAATGTACAGACCCTACAGCTATCAACTGCACTAGATGGATAGATATCCTGGCCAGGAATCAACTGTTCTATGAATAACGCTCCTCATCACCATCTTTAAATTTGTGACTACCTAATTAAGACAGTTCCAAGGAAAAAAACAAGTTCAGATTCAGTGCGTGGTAGTGCTTGCAGCCATGTCAAAAATATAATCCAGAAGAACAATGTATATTTTGACCAGACTTTAGAGACCTTGTTAAAAACAAAACAAAACAAAACGTGCCTTTGGCATCAATCAGGGTCATGTTAAACTGCAAAAGGTGGAAGCTGACAGGTATGACTTTGGGTTACAGCCAGTAGTCACAAGTCATTCGGAGTGTAAGCTGTGTGGCTCCCTGGGAATCCGGGATGGCAGAAAAATAGGCATACAGATAGAGACCTAGCCGACTTGTGGGCTTCCCAGGAAAAGAAAAAGGAGAACAGGTACCACAGAGGTGTACACAAACCCACTGCTGCAAAGATCAATGGGCGAACCAAATCAACTGGTATTATGGTGATAAAGCCTTCATTGCAGCCACTATGATTTTCTACTTAGAAATACAGCATGAACAGCCAAGGCCAAAGCAAAATAGTTTTCCTTGCCTGAAGCCAAGCTCCAGCAAAGCGAAGCTCCGCTACGACCTGCCACAACTACGATTACTGAAAGCCGAAAAGGCAGTTATAAGGGGAATAATGTAACTCAGGTTTAACTAACAAATGAGATTGGGTTACTATAAGTGACTGATGAATGGTGAGACATTTAAACATCACCAAAGCTTACTAATTGCTACAAGTTATCTATGAATGGTGTGATATTTAAGCAACATCCTGGTATCGACGTCAAATTTGCAATGTGGAACACAATTTATAATGCTGGTAATCAGTCAAATTATGCAAAGCCAAGGGAACAGCATTTTGGCCAGATGCTTCTGGTTAGATTCAAAGGTCAGTCATGTTATACAAAACAACAAAAACAATCATTAGCATCAATCGACATCATGTTGACTTGCATTAGGTATAGTGAATTATTAGAGTCTGACTTCTGGAACAGGCCCACAAGGTTGCTTTAAGGGGTGGCAGAAAAGATAAGGCTAGGAACAACAGCCATTGGACAAGGAGGTTAGTATGTGAATCTTATCACTCTATTAGACTTGATAAAAAGTAGTTGAACTAAAATTTGATATAAACTGTTGCAGTTCAAACACATCTTACTGAAGTGCAGGATGCAAGGACAACAAATCCCTCAACCTACAAAACACTTTGAATGCTGCTCAACTATCACAACTAATTGCATGGTTTGTAGCATCATATGATGCACTAGTTTCATTGACCTATGAGAACATATGCCATGCTTGGTTTGATAAAGTCAATTGCAACATATATGCCTCATCAGTCAAACATCAAGAATAAATGATAATTTGTAACATCTACACATGACAATACATACTAGGTAGTGGAAATTGAGGTGCAGAAGATTCCGTGTTTATGTACTCTTTGAATGGAACATGAAACTGAAATGTATAACCTGCCATAAAGTAAGCAATAAAGGGAGACATGTGCCTGCATTACCACAGATATACTGTTCTATTCTCACAGACAACAATCAGTAGGAAAAGAAAATGATTAATAACCACATTAATATACCAATTTTCTTCTTTACGACTTTCTTTCTTGTAAACAATCAGTAAAGAATGTGATTATCACTTGAACAAAATAATCAGAGAGTCTAGAGTTGGGTTATAAGAAAAAGGCCAGGTAATAGTACCTATTTTGCGATAATTTCCTTGTGAGCTTTAAATGACAAAATCACATTCCATGCAAGGGATACGAAATTAGCAGCAAGGACCTGGAAAACAAATGGTAGTAAGTTGGCAAGAGCAACCCACACAGCATGCTAGTATCACAACTTCTGAAAATGAGCGTCTTCAAAGACCTGAAACTTCTGAGGGACGAAGTAAAAATTGAAAAACTGAAATGGTATCCATAATTGCCAATTTGCCAACACTGATGATAACCACTCCTGTAGATGTCAGAAATGAAAATTAAATACCAAGAAAATGGCAAATGCATGTCATAGCAGGGAGTGAAAGAGTACAGAAGGGTTCATCTCACCTGCTTAAGCTTGGGCACTACAAGAGAGGGTTTTCCCTCCAAGGTGACCAGTAAGCTCATAAAAACACCGATGAAAATGGGAGCGAAAACAAACTGAGAAGATAAAAAGAATAGTCAAAAGAAAATATGACAATTGTAGACAAGAAAGTGCAGGACATGGAAGTAAAATTCAAGACTATAAATCTGTCTTTGGGGTTGCAAGGGAGAGAAACAAAATGCAAACCTGATCAAGTATAAGGCGAGCAATGGCACCTGATGCTCCACTGATTGTCACTAATTTACTCAAATACAAGTACCTGCACAAGGGGAGTAATTATCAAACAAACAGCATTGGCAGAAAAAGCTAGCTACACTACATGGTACTGATAATTATTCTTGAAGCTCAGAAGAGATTACCAGACATGCAAAGTTGGCGCCACAAGGGCAAGGCCCAAAAATGTGAATACAAATGTTCTCCTGAAATCAAGCTCTGGAACTCGATCAATAACAAGCTGGAACAGAAAGAAAATGAAAATTAGGACTACACATGCAGGCATTTAAAAGTAGAAAGCAGCGGCAATAACCATAAAAATAGGACCAAAACACTTCAATGAGCCAGCAAGGCCAGTTATCAACAGACGAAACAAAAATATTAAGCAAATTTTAAAATCACTACTGCAGTCTCCTATGCAGTCAATCGATTGAACTTCTTAGGTTAGTTTTTGACATACTTCAGGGCATGTCATGCTTGGGAACAAATCTAATTTCAGTGGAAACTCATATTTATCATCGAGGGTGGGAACGACTGATTTGCAATGGAAAATAAATATGTGGTAATTACGTTGAACGAAGCGTTTGGATTCCAGTAGATATTCCAGTCCTTCAACCACATGAACCATAAACTTGGACAATAGTTTCATGGTCTACAGAACAAACAGTAACATAGCAGTTCTAGGCTGCCTGAAAGCCATTACTGACGACGAAATCCTTGCTGCATTGCATAAAGACTGAAGCCAAATGCTGCAAATATACCTGGCAGATGAGGTCTCCAGCCAGAGTTAGGACAGCAGACGTGACCGCCTTAGTGGCAATCGGGTTCTTATCCAGAGACACCAAGTACCTGTCACAATGCACAAGCGCAATTTGAAAATTTTGTATTACCATGGCAGCAGGACTGCATGGCAGAGCAGAAGCACACAGAGCGCCGAGTCGAATTACCATGCCAAGAACATCCGCCAGTCCTTGGCGCCTCCTCCGTTGGGTCCTGCGGCCGGAGCGGCGGGATTGCTGCAGCAGGAGGCGGCGCGGAGCGGCTGGACGCGCCCGGCCTCGCGCGGCTGCACGGCGGGTGGGGCGGACAGGGCGGCGGGTCGCGGGGCAGGAGAAAGACGCAGGGCGAGGCGGCGGGTGAGGAGATGAGGCGAGGCTGGCCCCATGGACGCGGAGACGGCGCACGGCGCGAGGAGGAGCGGGAGCGCGGACGCCATGGGCCGCGTCATAGCCGTGCCACCCGCTGCCGCCATGGAGAGGAAAGAAGAGGATGCTTTGCTGGGGTTGGGGACTTGGGGGGTTTTGCGGAGGCGTTTCCTCACTAGGTTTAGGATGCTGGTTTACGCTTTCCGTGAATGGAAAGCGGATATTTCGTGGAGACGTAATAGAGAGTGGAAGAAGTTCGTTCACTGGGCTCATTTGGGCCCTTCTTCCTTTTGCTTACCTACGGCTTAATACTTCTTATCCTTGAAGACACAGGCCGATCAAACAGTTAAGTAGAGCGTTGGTTGTGCTATCGGAGTGTGAGAACAAGGATCCTCAATATTTCTTTCGTGCCCACTACTTGTGGGCCAAGCGTCTCTGACGAAAACATCACCTATGTCTTCGGAAGTTGATAAGCAGTAATTTAACTTGTCTCTGCTATGTAATCGGGAAATTATTTTCTCTCGCTGTTTTGTGTGTGTGTATGTATATATATATATAATGATGTTGTTGTAGAAAAGAGTCAAGTTTTTCATTCCTTAACTTTAAAACGGGTAAATCAACTCTCTTTAATTTTAAAATTATTCATTTTACCTTCATGACATGGTTATAGGTGGTTTAAAAAGGCAGTTATGTCCTTTTAGTTTAAAAATAAATCCAGTAAATAGCTAATGAGGTTTTAAACCACGAAAATATATCTAAGCTTCTAAAAATTCTGGAAAAAAATATTGAAAATGTATTAGGACACAATAAACCTAAATAATATACTTTTATCTTGTGACAATATCTCTAGATTGTTTTAAATTTTTGATTTAGCTGTAGGGTTTTAGTGACCCTTTTTTGTATTTGGGTGAGGAGTAACGTGGATTATCCAATCCCCAATTGACGAGCATGGATGGCCAGGCCCCAAACAAGCGGCCTAACAGGCCAGCCCATGAGGCACCAAACTGGGCCCCTTTTGATTCATTTTTTGCTGCACAAGCCCTCATGTATACGTATATATTTTTTCAAGAGGATTGCTAACATTGTATACATACATTGTAATAGTAATAGTGTATTTAATTTTTTTACTGACATACACACTGACACGGATATACATATATATACACACAAACTGCATCTGTACGTCCGGACATATGACTACATACAATACAATACACATAAGATGATCGACCACAGAGATGACCTTATTATTGCAATAAGCCAATGTAACATGCTTATGTGCGCGTGCATGTGTCGTCCTTGAGTGAATTGTTAAGTGGCGGCAGCGGTGGTGGTTTGGTTGGGCTGCTGCAGCGGCAGCGCACGGAGGAGGATAGTCTCGACGGTGAGGCCAGGGCCGAAGCCGAAGAGGACGCCCCACTGCAGGCCTTCCCCGGCCGTTCGCAGGCCACGCTCCGCCGACCTCCGCCGCATCTCGTCGAGGACGAGGACGACGCACGAGCTCAGCGTGTTGCCGTACTGCCTCATCACCTCCCTCGACGCCGCCAGCTTCTCCTTCCCTAGCCCGAGCCTGCTCTCCACCCGGTCCAGTATCTCCCGCCCGCCAGGGTGCACCACCCAGAACACCTCCTCCTCCTCCTCGCCGCCGCCGCCGCCAGCCATGCCCATGGCCTTCTTCTTCTCCGCCAGCGCCGCCTTGGCGAGCCGCTCGACGTTGCTGGAGACATGAAGCGCCACGTCACGGTGCAGCGTGTACACGATCCCTTCCTCGTACAGCCTCGACACCACGGCGTCCTCGGTGCCCGGTATCACATCCTGCGCCGCCCACACCATCTCGAAAAGTCCCCGCTCGCCGGCGGCAGCGTCGACGGAGCCGGCGCCGACGACGACGGCGCCCGCCGCGTCGCCGAACAGGGCCTGCCCGACCAGGTTCCCCATGTGGGCCTCTGAGGGCCCGCGCAGCCACAGCGCCATCACCTCCGAGCACACCACCAGCACCCGCGCGTCGCCGCTGCGGCTGCTGCTCTCGGCGAGGTCCTTGGCGAGGCGGAGCGCCTGCCCGCCGCCGTGGCACCCGGCCTGGTACAGCATGAATCGCTTCGTGGAGAGTGGGAGGCCCAGGAGCCTTGCGACCTCGAAGTCGGCGCCCGGCATGCCGCCGCTCGCCGTGGTGCAGACGACCAGGTGCGTGATGTCTGAGGCTTGTCGCCCCCAGTCGTCGATGGCGGCCCGCGCCGCCTCCGCGCCGAGCTGGGGTATTGCCTCGTCGGAGAGGTGTTGGCGGAGGGTGAGGGATGGGGACTTGTAGGCCGTGATGGATGGGCTGCGACGGAGCAGGCCGGTCGGGAGACATGTTGCAGTGACGCTTCTCCACCATGCTCTTCTCACCTGAGATCATGATGCATCATATTCAGAGGCATATATAGCACATGCAGACAGTGTACATGTTGTAAAAGAAATTAAGTATATGTTTGGTACAAGTCGCAACATCTTCATGAGCTATTGCTATGAGTTGTTGTTTTTTTTTATCAACAAACACTTATTTTTATGAAGCTGAAAAAAAGTAATTTATCTCAACTCTCTTCCCCATTCCTCTCTCATATCCATACATAAAGTTATTGGTGAAGTTATTTTGTTAAATATTTTTTCCAAAAATAACTCAGCTTTAATTACCTAGAATAATGTTGTTCATGAAATTATATTACTTTTTTAAAAAATAAAAAAACAGGTTCACGAGTGAAGATGAGTTATACGAAACAAACTCTAAATATAGTGCATGCATGTCTTTGCCGAGTGCAAGCGGCACTCGGCGAAGCCGCGACCTGTGTTGTAGTGATGCAAAGTGTACACTCACAAGAAACATATGTACTATCAAATATGAATGGTATGACACAGATGCATCGATATTGGATAGTGGATACTACATACATATATTTGCAAACTTGGTCTTCAGCTCAGTCATGTGATTGCTATTGGTTATCTCAAAATAGAAATTAGGGAAAGATTTTTGCAGGAGCACATGCTCTGGCACAGCTTTGCCTATCCCCAGGATAGTCGCTAGCCCAGAAGCACGAGGTTCTCCCATTGATTCCAACCTTGACACAGAGAGCCTGTCTGAAACTGAGTTTAATTATATTACCAAGGGGTGAGAGAGACTGATTATTTTGTGAGGAAGGTTTCAGATGTGCTGTGTGTGCTTATGGAGCTTGGTAGGAGCTGCCTTATATAGGCTGGCCATGTGATCGGCATCCTGACCAAGAGGTTGAACACTGTTGCCAGCAAGAATAACGTGGGAGCATGTGAAGCTAGTGAAGCTGAAAAAATTGGTTTCTCCTGCTTCCACTGACTCTGATGTGAGAGGGGGAAAGATGAGAGATAAAAATGACTCTTATGAACAGTGTATGAACAATAAATATGTTAGACAAGCTGGACCTGTTTGGAGCCCCTGCCAAACGGGACCTTAGTTTGACAATTATTTTATTTTCTGTATACGATGCATAACATGAGTGCATGTGGCTTTAGGAGCAAAAAAATGTTTGATTATTTTAATTATTTTATTTTCGGCATGTGGATGGAATTGTAGTCTCTGAGTTCTTCTCCTCGTGATGATATTTGTTTTCTTTACATCTCGATTGTAGCATTACACTATATTTTTTTCTCTAAATTCATGATATGCATTCAAGGTTTTAAATCATCGGCTATGAAAAATTAGCGATAGGGCTGTAGAAAAGCTATAGCGGGCTATAGATGACATTAAGCGGGGCTATAGCCGACTATAGTGGGCTAAATGTTATAGCGGTTGTCATTCCTAGCAGCTGTATAGCCGGCTATAGCAACAACTATAGCCGGCTATAAACCTTGATTCTGATATGAGCATCATGGAGATAGAGGGATTTAGCTGCACTAGTAGCGTACTACTCTCTTGTTGCTCCAACGTATTGTGAATATTTTGATCTTTTAATAGCATTCTGACGGTACCATTTTGTCTCTGAAACCACGTATATTATCTTTGAATATGTTCTTCTTTTACTGCATATCTGTTATGGTTTCATTTTTGTATTCTCCAAATCACCAACTATACTTATCAAAAAATCATTTTAGGCTTCTCGGCAGTAATCTAGATCAACAATGTCATCTAGATCCGAATGAGCTCTAAGTAGCCAGATATTCTTTTGAACAAACAACTAGCACACATGCTGGTCTATAGTGCTCCATCATCAACATGTTGCTCCCCCTCTCTTCTAAGTGGTTGCATGTGGTACATTATTTAGTTGCTACATATACATATATGCATACTTGTAAGTTGTAACACATTTATTTAAAATTTACTTTAGTGTGATCCGAGTGGCTTGTTTTGGCAATGATATTGTCCTACCGAGAAGGAACGCACATATATAAGTCCGACTGTTGGTCATAGTCTATGAGACTTGGGTAGTCTCTAGATACTCACGAAAGACCCTGGAGTTTGACTTCTATGCTTCAACCAAATGTATAGCAAATAAATATATATACATTAGGATAAATATTTATTTTAATAACTTATGAAACTTGGAAAAATGTTCACTTAAGAAACCACGTAGCAATGACCTTATATTAATACTCCATGATAATAATTTCATAAGTTATTGTTTTTAATGAGTTCATACATTTATACTGAAACATTATGTCACATCAATATTATTAATTTAATTTAATTTAATACACTCTATGATATGTATAAATAATATTATACACATACGATCCTATGGTATAACAAATTCAACAAGTTTAGTGTTGGGATGCAAGTCGAGTTTCAACTTATGTGGAACATAATACTACTAGGACCTAGAATCTTCTAATAAGAAAATTGGACAAAAGATAAAGGATACTAGAACTTCTAATAATTAACATGTGAACAAATTGCAACAACTTGGTTAAAAGTTACAAGATAAACTATAGATTTACGAAGTCACAAAAAGTCTTGTATCAAGAGTTTATATAGCTTAAGAGAATAAACTTCAACTAAATACATATCAACTCAAAAAAGATAAGTACTAGAAATTCTAACTAGAAGTCAGTCATTGGAGCCTGCATGTTAATCCTCTCCAGACTTGATAGAAAACAAAAGATAGATCCTAGAAATTCTCAAAAAAAAATCAAAAACATCTTACCATCAATTAGGTATAACCTAATCACCATTTATAATAATAATCGCAAATGGACCTACATCTATAGATTTACGAAGTCAAAAAAAGTCTTGTATCAAGAGTTTATATAGCTTAAGAGAATAAACTTCAACTAAATACATATCAACTCGAAAAAGATAAGTACTAGAAATTCTAACTAGAAGTCAGTCATTGGAGCCTGCATGTTAATCCTCTCCAGACTTGATAGAAAACAAAAGATAGATCCTAGAAATTCTCAAAAAAAAAATCAAAAACATCTTACCATCAATTAGGTATATATATATATATACAATTAAAGTAAATATATGCATCATGGGCAACATGCATGAGCAATAAAATACATATGTTATGTTTCATCACACAAAAATGTTTTCTTAAAAACTCATATACCAATGACATTATTAACAAATTATTTAAAATCATATTAATAAGCATAATATATGGTTTTTAATTTTTTATGGATTGTTACTTCATTTTGACTAAAATGTTTGACATGTCTATATTGATAGTTTCACCATAACTACAAATATAATTCCTTGATAGGAAAGTTCAATCATCTTAAGTGTGGGAGACCATTGGTGGCTATATTTCCTTGAGCCTTTAAGAATACTTTAGAGTGAAAATTCTTGATAGGAAAGTATTTCTCTCTCATTTTGCTAATTCAAGGTGGTCGATTGTTTTCTTTGAATAGCTAGACTCCAGCAGACGGGGAATAAGAATCGACTCATCTACATGAAGAAATCAAACCACAAGTGTTTCACTCTCATGTCTATGAAACTCATTTTATTTCCTCTCTTATTAAAAACGTTGTCATATCAGTAAATATGCACTATAGTTCTATTTGGCTCCTTGCATAGTCTCTTATGTAGGCATATACAATGCAGTATACTTCTACGCTTGGCTGCTTGCATAGTCTCTTATGCAGGCTTACATGCACAGTATTCAAAGGAGGCATAGTACAACGCATCAGTATGCCGATAGGCACATAAAAAACAAAATATTCTTACCACACATACCTCCACTAGAAACATGAGATCCTATCTCCCAACTAGAATATAGGGGAGGCTATGTTCAATAATATAAAAGCGGCCCAACATATAGTTTTATCGAACATGCATGACTTGTCTATGCATACAGCCAAAACCAAGACATCATATCGCATAGGTTTACGCAAGCTTTGTTTATCTTACATAAGGTATAATGCAAACCAAAGCTAATATAACCAAGCAAACTCATATATAGTAGGCAAAAAAATATACATGCTGGCAACAATATGTAGAAAATTATGCAAACATGTTGTACATCGGGTCGGGACACATAGATCATCTCATAAACCAACTAACAACAGCTAACTCTAAAATAAGGGATATGCTAAATTTCAGGTGATGCGACAGTTATTGCATATATTTTATACTAAAGTTACAATTTTAATTCGTTCCAATTTCTGTATTTTTTGTTTCAGAATAAAAGGCTTGGTAAATAAGAGGTTTGTTACGGTGCTTGGGAGGAACCCGTGGTTCCTCTCCCTTAAATTTTTTTCAACCATCCGATGTTGGAAAAATAAATTAAGAGTAAATTAAAGTGATTAAGGTTAATTTGGTCATTTCAGTGGATACTAAGTTCGGCAAGCTTTTTAAAATCCCCAATCTATCGGACGGACTAAACGCCGCCGGTGCCGGCCGCCGGTTCGTGCAGTGGATCACCGCCGCCCATCTGCAGGAGCTCCGCACCACATGGGATCACCGCCGGCCACCTCCGGCCACAAGGTCGTCTGCACCAACCGCATCTGTTGTCCGCTTTATCCGTAGGGATTCAACAGCTTCTACCAACCTTTGGCTATGGAGGACCCGGACCTGTAAAACTGAATTTGCTAGCTTTCCCTTGACAGAAGTGTAAAACCATATCTAGTTAACCAGGTTTTTCCGTAAAATAGAAATTACTGAGTAAGACCTGCTTCATGTCATGTGTTAGCAGATCTGAGCATTGAAGTATGTTAACCATAGTTGATTTCTGTATTGTTAACCAATCTGTAGAATGGTAATTGCAGGCTTCAAATGGATTTGTACACATGCACACCTTCTACGAGGAAAAGCAGCAGGAGGATTGCTGGAGCATCCGTGTCACCTATAGGAACTTCGATCGGTAGGTGGGAAAACAATACCGTAGAACCCGCGCTCGGCGAGCCGTGCACGAATGATGAGTGCACCGGCCGGGTGGCCGCTGCGCTGCCCACGCTAGGCGGCTAGGGAGACGAAGGGAACTGCAGGCCGCGCCGCCGGAGACGAAGAGATTGAGGTGCGAAAGTACTAATCTATCCTTCAAATTTAATTTAGAAAACTAGTTCTTGGCCCACAATTTAAGTTCTTCTTCTTCGTTGGTTCTTCTTATTTTATAACCATTAGATCTATCTAAATGGGTGGCTCTAGTTTTTTCCAAACACTGTAAAATTTCTCGATAAATAAAACTACAAACTATATATATATATATATATATATATATATATATATATATATATATATATATATATTTTGACACAAAGATAATTTAATAATTATAATTATTTCTATAGTTAGACATGAACAAAAAATTAATATGTTATGATACAAAGATAAATAACAAATTATACAAGAATGATAATTTTCTTGGTATACTAATTGGTATTGCAAGCTAGAGTGTTTTCTGAAATTAAGTTAAAATTCAACCACCTAAAATATAGGAGAAGTGCTAAAATAAACATGACCAACAATTAAACTTATTAAGCGTACGTACCACTACATCCACATGTGTAATCATATAGACGGGAGCACTATATGTGTCCAACATGACGAGGCAACCAATGAAAATACGACAGGAGCCATATATACATATATGATGATCGACTCTTCAAACTAACTTCAATTCACATGTTGGTACCATATAAACTCAACAACACCAAACAGGAACCTGTCAGATCAAACATGACTGAATTGAGAAGAACTCTTTGGTAGGGACTTAAGTGCTCCACGACTCCATATGACAATCTAGTGTAGCCACTACTACAGATTTGTAAATCAGTGCCAGTCCATCGCTGCCGGGTCTGGCAAAACCGACAGTGATGAATCTTCACTGCCGGTTCGTGGCAAAACCGGCAGTGAAGCTCCTTATCAGTGTCGGTTCGTGGCTAAAAAAATCAGTGCAACGTCTATGCCCTTTCACTGCCGGTTCCAACCACGAACCGGCACTGAAACTCCTCATCACTACCGGTTTGTGGCTGGAACCGACAGTGATAACCTGGACACTTTCACTGTCGGTTCCAGCCACGAACCTACACTGATGAGGAGCCGGAACCGATAGTGATATAACTGCACACTGATTTTTTTTATTTTTGTAAACAACCTCAGATGGAAAAACTTTCTACATGAAAGTTGTAGATCTCAAAAAGTTATGAAACTTTGTAGTTCACAACCTTTTCATTTGAAATCATCTTGTCATCGAAAAATATGTTCAAATGTGTCAAATTTGAAATTCAAATTTTTGTAAACGACCTCGGATGGAAAAACTTGCTACATGAAAGTTGTAGGTATCGAAAAGTTATGAAACTTTGTAGTTCACAACTTTTTCATTTGAATTCGTGTAGTGGCTCAAAGAAAATCAATTTATACTCGGTTTAGTATAGAATATGAGAAAGTAAAACGGATTCTAGTAACAAGTGAGTCATGGGTGGAGTGGTAGAGGAGGTATCGCGCGAGACTGCGGTTTGAGGTTCCAATCCCTGGCGGAGCGCGTTCGCGAATTTTACGTAAAAAAATACACGACTTGCGACTTTTTTTATTTCATTGTAGAAGATGCACTGTATGATTTGCTCATGGTGGAAGTATGTGACGATGATACATTTGAAAAGGCGCATTCTGTCTCTTGCATATTGTTTGTTCATTTTAAATCTAAAACTCCCTACCTTGATTAGTTGTGGCTTCACGAGGCATTTAATCCATTGAAGTTTAGATGGAAGTCAGAAATTAGATTACCTGTTATATATGGCCACACGTTGTTGTCTTTCCCGCCCCACTGCCTTTTCTGATCCTGTTGTTTTTCTATTGCTCCCTAGCTTCACGGATTTTTGCCCCAGGGCAAAGAAAACTGATTTATATAGACTGTCTGCTGCCTAGCTTGTCCTTTTTTTCAAAGAAAAAGCTGCATTTATCAGTCTTAACCCCGCACCTGTGAGAAATTGAAAGACCATGGCAAAGAAAACGCGATTTCTTCTGGATATTCATCACTGTCGGTTTGACATAACCGACAGTGATGTCATCACCTCATCACTGCCGAAGTGGTTGTGCCGGTTCAAAATCCGATAGTGATAGGGGATTTTGAACCGGCACTGTTTTCGTTTTCTGTAGTAGTGAGCACTACTAGTATTATTCATAAAATTCATTTTTTTTCTCTAGTGTCTCTCATTCTTTCATAGAGCTGATAAAGCTAGTTTTTCTGGCTCCAAATACTCTGGCTAGAGTGATTTAACAATGTGGGAGTTGAAGCACACCTACCTACCACTACCAAAGGGGGGCTAAGTTTTAGAGCAGAGAACGTTACCCTAGCTATGGGCCTATGATCTGACATGGAGCTGTGGAGGTGTGGACGTAGAGAAGCTATAGTAGCTGGGAGAGTGACTACCGAAAGCGGCCTCTGGTGGAGAGACGCTACCAAAATATTAAATTTCTCTTATTATTTTAGTAGTTAAAATTTAGTATAAGTTTTTCCTATTAATAAATGTCTCTTAGTGGACTTCTCATTTGCTATGACTAGTGCAATGATAGTATTTTATTACTACTTAAAACACTAGGTGAACTCTGCCATTTTAGTAGTGAGAGCTAGGGTGAATATTGGATAATTAAAGTAGCGTAGGAATAAGGTGTGCGGCGCTCTATTATTGAGGAGGCTCTATTATTGAGGATATGTCCTAGTAATAGCTAGGCTAAGTACACATGCATCTCATGCATCATGCATGAATTGGATAAGTTTTATCCATGGAGTTGGAGTTGTCGGAGGTTAATTGGCTAACAATCATGTCAATAATCATCCGGCAACGGAGCAATGCGTTTCCTTGCAATGGACCTCGCAAGAGACGTACGCCGGACATATATAGCTGCCGCCGGCCGGCCGGCCCAACAAGTCGACAAAAAAGGGCGATCGAGACCAATAAGTGATGATAGGCCATATGTGCACGATAGATTGCATGCATGCATGTTTCCTTCGGATAGACTCCAGCAGGGGAACGTACGCGCGTGTCCTGGAGCATTCAGTTCAGTTGGAAGAGACGGGAAGCTAGCTAGAGAACAACTCAATCAATCAGGGTTATGAGAACGTACTTCTACATTAACACTATCTGATTACAGCGATATCGAAATACGTTTATTTTTTGTTTGGTTCACCTCTGCGCCGTAAATAGATACGGTGGAATCTGATTACTACACGGTCCTGTGCAAATCCGATAACGCCCAATTTTCCGCGGGATCAAACCCCTTGCTCGCTCGGCATCAATTATTAAAGGTGTGTATCCATGCGTCGTCAGTAGAGGTTGAGCGTCAATTTTTGTCTGGGTTGCTTTTCATGCATGCTTATCGATCTAGTTATCTGTTACCGTTACAAACGCCAAACAAACAAATCAAGTAATGGGTTACATTATTTACGTTACCACCATTTTTCCATTCCCTTTACGTACGTTTGCATTACCTTAGCCCAACCAAACACTATGTACGAGTTGGAAGCTAATAAAACCACTCTCTATAGCGTGTTCAATGTTAGTTTAATCGCCATTATTAGAAGAATCAGTTCTTATCTGCTCCCCACCAGAATCACTCCACCTTACTTTACTTATCACTGGCCCCAAGCAAAGAGATGGTAAGCTATCTCTCCATTCTGAAAATAAACTAACTTCTACAGTTATCCTACTCTTATATGTCCTTTAATTCTCAGTTGAAAATTTTATATAGTGTTGCTTACAAGAATATATATAGAATGAACTCAAGCATGGATGAAACAACCACCCTCATGTGTATAGTGTCATTCACTGATCGAGTTTCACTTATTTTCTTTTGTACTTTTGCACTTTTCTCTCGTGTCAGCGATTTTTGCAAAAAAAAAAAAACACCCATGACTCATCTAGAGTTGGAAGCCAAGCCAAAAAAGTTGCATCTCCATAAAACTCACTTCTTCTTCTTTCTCTTCTTAAGACATTGTATATCATAAGCCAAGCCAAAAAAGTTTCATCTCCATAAAACTCACTTTTTCTTTCTCTTCTTAAAACATTGTATATCATAAGTCAAGCCAAAAAAAATCATCTCCATGAAACTGACTTCTTCTTCTTTCTCTTCTTAAAAACGTTGTATATCATAAAAAATTCATATGTCACGATCTATTCAATGCAAATAAAACTCTCATTTAAAAGCGATTTCGTTAAGAAATCTGCTGCTAAAAATACACTTTCAAGGACCGTCGCTTTAGGACAACTGTCCCTAAAATAGATTTCAGGGGTGGTTGCTCTATGACGACAATCGTCCCTAAAAACATGTTTCTAGATGCAGTTGCCACACACATTGAGATATGTATTTTGTGCATCCTGCTTTGTTGGAAGCTTAAAAAACACGTGATCTTATTGGCCACTTTGAGCTTTACCTAGGCTCCATTCGAGCTTTGGGTTCGTTATTACTAAAACTAACCTATGGTTCAACTAATCAAATGGTATGGAGAATTTATGATTAGTCATGTTATGATTATCCATGTTATGATTAGTTGAAGTTTAATGGTGTAAACGAAATTTAATTTGGTTTTTTAGTTTACGACTTATAACATTTTTTTAGTTTGTCAAAAAAGTAAACAGTAAACATTAGGACCACATGCACTCTTGGCTCTCGTTCCACCGTACGTACGCGCTTGGAATAGAGGACGTCAGAGCCTTGGCTTGGATAGGGTGACCATATACAGTACCCGCTGCAGACTTTTTCCTACGCGAAACACACATCCAGTACAAGATCGCATGCGCAGTGCAGATAGCCTAAGTCTATAAAAACCCATCCCTGGGTTTTGATAGTCACAAAACAACACTCGAAGTACCACCGCACGCGCTCAATCAGTAGGTCAAGCTTGTTGGAGCGAGAGAGGACATGGCAGGCACCTTGGAGCCCGTGATGAGCACAGTTGATGAACTCTTACAAGCCGAGGCAAAGCTTTGGTGCCAGGCCTTGAGCTAACTCAAATCCATGGCCCTGCAGTGCGCTATCAAGCTTGGGATCCCCAACGCCATCCATCGCCTCGGCGGCGTGGCCTCGCTGTCGGAGCTGCACGCCGCTGTACTCGTTGCCACAAGCAAACGGCCATGCCTGTCTCGCCTCTTGAGGTTCCTGGCCACATCGGGTATCCTCGTAGAGGAAACCCCGGCAGACGACGACACGGCAGGTCCGTACTACCGCCAAACGACGGTGTCTCGCCTGCTCGTCGACGACGACGACGCCGGCCGTGGCCACCGACGATGCCTGTCGCCGCTCGTCGTCCTGATGACCTCGCCTTTCTGTCTCGCGGCGTCTCAGAGCCTGGCCGAGTGGCTCCAGAAAGAGGTGGGAGCGGCAACCGGGCACGGAGAGACGCCGTTCACGTGGCGCACGGCGAGGGCCTCTACGGCTTCCTCGGCCGCGACGCGTCGTTCGGCGCGTGTTTTGAGAAGGCCATGGAGTCCGACAGCAGCTTCATGGCCGACATCATCGTCCATGAGTGCATGGACACCCAGGTGTTGGCCGGGGTGACGTCGCTGGTGGACGCCGCAGGCGGCAACGGGACAATGGCAAGGGCCATTGCCAAGGCCTTCCCTCACGTGAGGTGCTCGGTGCTGGAGCTGCCCTATGTGGTGGACGCCGCGCTTGCTGATAGTGATAGCACGGTTGAGTTCATTGCAGGAGACATGATGGAGTTCATCCCTTCAGCTGATGTTGTGTTGTTCAAGGAATGAATGCACTTATGAGTAATTACTAATCAAATATAGATTTTCTAATATTTTCCTGTGTATGATATCTATGTGTATCTTCAATATACATTTAGTTGAAACCTTAGTCTAAATTATGGTGGCTCCTATTGCAATCCACACCTTTTGACCTCATAAATCCAAATTTTGAGATCATAGATGATTGCACACTTTATAAGTCCTACTATGTCAAGATCAGTGGAAGAGCTGAGCTTGAAGTGAAATCATGGTGGAGTAGTAGTGTTAACCTCAAGAGAATTTTAGTTATTATTAAGTCTTATGATTTAGCTCAAATTTAAGGAGTTATAATAGTAGCTTAGGTGGGTAAAATGTACACTTAGATTCACATTAGTTCATGTTTCTTAATGGTATAGGGTAGATAGTTAAAATATACTCCCTATGTCCCTCTTTCGCTATCGTTTTGGCATGCTCCTAGATACATGAGCCAAACTCTGAATCAGGACACATATATCATCCAGATACGTAAAGGATGCTCAGAATCTAGACAACGTGAACCACACCCAAAACGACTAATAAATAGGGACAGGTCGAGGGAGTATATGTATAGGGGAATTTATATTATTTTTACACAATCACAAAGGTGGGTAGTTACATAAAAAAATAAAATAGATCCGAAGATTTCAATGTTGTTTAGGAGTCCATTGAGTTAGTGACTAGATGTATATGATTTTTATGAGAATTACTAGGATTCATCTTTCTCTCTAGGGGGCACATGAGGATTAACGGAGAGGCTCCCCTAGGGCTCTCCATTCAAAATATATTTTTAGGAATTACCTTTTCTTCCTAATATGTTATGTATTTAGTTGAGACCTAATCGTAAGTTATATATACTCCCTTGTCTCCTCTTTTTGTAACATATTTAATTTATTAGACTTCAACTTTTAATCTAGTTGTTGCAATTTTTATCCATATGTTAAGTTAAAATTCTTGGTTTTTTGTATATTTTAGTCATAATTTTTATTTTTATTTTATTAAAACATATTATAGGTCCTAGGCTACCTTCTTAATTCTTATAATGGTAGAAAAACATTTTATGGCTTGCACCACTCAACATGTTGAATTGTTATATCATATAATAATATATGCAATATTGTTTTATAAATAAAACATAGAATGCAACAATTAAGCTACCCATATTGATATAACATAATATTTGTGAATTCAAAAGACCATAATATTTATGCCAAATTGTAAAAACTTCTTTAAAACAACAAATTATGCATTTTAATATCATGGAGTACTAATAAAAATTAAAATAAAATTTTATTGTTATTGCTATGTGGTTTGTTAAGGAAACTTTTTTGTATTCTTGATAAGCTATTAATAAATATTTATCCTAATTATACATGTTTACTTAGTCTATGAGTATCGAATTATTTTTCAAAATACTTCATATTAGTATTTCCAAATAAATTTGCGAGATATTTTTTGTTAGTTTTTATTTTTTATTGTGGATGAGGTGGATTAATTTTTATACAAATTACCAGGTGTTACTTTAATTCATCTTTCATAATGGCATATATATATATATGGGTAATTTTAATGCAAATTAAACCTAGTCAATTATATTGTATATTATGGAGGATTTAAAAATATATATTATGAGATTATTTAAAATTATCTTGCATAATGGTAGAGATGTTAAGATTGATACAAAATTGGGAGTTATTTTAAATTATATTTTGTAAGGGCATATATGAAATTCTTTCATAACGATGCAGGTGGGTAAATTAAATTTTATATACAAATTTGAGAGGTTGTTTTAAATTTGTTCGATTCATAATGGCAGAATTGGGTAATTTAGATGCAAAATTAGGGGTTACAATAATAATTTTGTCATAATGGCAAAGATGAATAGTTATAAATCAGAATGGATCCGATAGCTATTGTTGTTGGCGTGATCTACCAAATTAAAGCTAAGACATATGTTTTAGAAACTTTTATGATTTATCTTTTCTTCTAGCACGTTTAACTAGAAATAATGTGGAGGCTGAAGCGGCTAATTAGTGGTATAATAATATAAATAGTAAGATTCTACCCACGTTATTCTTAAAAAAAGATTTATTACCCACGTTTAAAGTTTTAGTTAGGAGTTAGTCTCATTTAATTTTCAAGTGTACTAATTTTTAGCCACTTGCTGATGTATTTGGTCAGCCTTTAATTTACTACCAAAGATAATAGTACTGTGTTGTGATACATATCTTTACTTTATGACAATTTTAGCCCACATATGACCTATATGTAGTAGGATGTCATAATCATAGGTTATTATCTACTAAATCATTACACTTACCACAGTATGTGCTACATAACTGGAGTGACGAGGAATGCATCAGAATCTTGAAACGAGCAAAAGAGTCTGTTTCTACTGGAGAACTAAAGGGAAAGGTGATAATCGTGGATGTCGTGATAGGGTACCCATCTAAACAGGCATCAGAAGCCCAGCTTTTGTTGGATCTATGTATGATGATGATAACAACAGGAAAGGAAAGGAGAGAGAAGAGGAGACATGGCACAAGATTTTCCTGGCTGCAGGTTTACTCGTTACAAGATTGTCGCTGGCTTGGGATCTCGATCACTCATTATATATATATATATATATATATATATATATATATATATATGCGTGGTTTATTATCCAAGAGTAGTGATTGAGATCTCCATCGATCGATTGCCCCTCAAATGTTGTCTTAATTAATAAAACTATATTATAGTCAAGTGTTGTTTGTATTGCAAGAAAATCCGTTGTACCATGCACCGATAAAGATGCAGCTATATATATGTTTTATTGTGAGAGCTCTATATGATTGTAAGTTATGATGATGTCCAGCATAATAATAAGAGCAAGTTTGTTTTATCCGTGAAATTGTGTAAGAGCAGCTCTAATATGGAAAAATATTTTTTTAAAAAAAAATAATCTACAAATCGGTTCTATAAATCAATTTAGCCTCTAAAAATAGCGCAACATACACCACAAGAGATATGATCTTTTACGGACGTTGCATTAACACAATTTACGATGCAAATGCGTCGCGTATTCTCCGTAGCTAAAGGTGTTCTGTAACAAAACTGACATTCTTGTCATAATTTTTCATATGTACTTGCATCGTTGATTTAACGAGGATGGATTTTTGTCATTATTGAGAAAAGAGAACGTATCCAAACATTGACAAGGATGACTACATAGGTGCCACTACTTTAGGATAAGATTAGGATCTGACATGGCAGATTAATAATATGAAGATGTGCACGAGAAGTGGCCAGCACCCTAGAGGCCGCATCTCCACCTCCTCCATGGCCGGTTAGGGTATGTATTTGGCGTCCATGAGGACTACTCACGGTGACGAAGTCTAACGGAGATGACGTAAGAATTAAAGCGGCGCACAAATAAGAAAGGTTTTGAGATTGAGTGTCAATCAAATAAGAAAACACAACCTTTTTTTTTTCTCCTTTCCTAGTCCTAGTCCAACGTCGTGCCGGCGGCCTACCCAACCCGATACAGCGACCTTGCCAATGGCGATTCGGAGATATCAGGCCATCCCATCTAACATCCTACGTTGCCGTTGATGGGTTTGATTTGCTTGGCCTTGGTTGCACTAGATCTGCACCAGAAACCTCGCTGCTGCGCCCCTCATCGGATCGCAACTCTGCATCCAGTAATTAATCTTCAGATGGAGGAGCAAAAAGTTTAGTTTCTCCAAACTTGTTAAACAGGTAATTAATTTTGCCTGTCAATTTTTTTTTACTGTGCAGATATCCTCATTGTTCATCCTAAATAAACAGGTTTAATTTGCAATGCAGTTAGACCTAGTGCGTAAATTTAACTTACTCTGTTTCTATTTTGATTAATATTAGCGATTGCATAACCCGGGCGAAAAGTGTTTGGCTCCTCCAACTTGGGATTCTACAAATTACATATGGGCAATGCAGCCCATCAAGCCATATATTAAAAGGATTACTGAATCGAATTTGTTTCTGCAGTATATTGTGTTGTGCTACTCATCAACGGAACTATGAAATCCAATCCACTGTTTTTGTAGCTAAACAGAGAAGGTGATTGACTTTTCATCTCAATCACTCCGAGCGCTCTGAAAACTTGTCGCGTCGAGCACGTATAAGTCACCGTGCTCACCGACGACCACAACGCTGGCGGCGGCATGCTCCCGACCGTCAGGCGCGCGCGGCGCCCAAGGACGTGCTCTTCTTCCACTTCAGCGGACACGGCACGCTCGTCCTACCCGTCAGCGGCAGGCCACGCCCACCCACCACGCCGCCGTCTCCATGGTGGCCGCGACGACGAGGCCATCGTGCCCTGCGACTTCAACCTCATCACAGGTCCGGCCGTGTCTACGTACGCATGGCGCGTCATCGTCGTTTCTGACCAGCTCTGAACTGACATGCTTGCATGCACGCGACGTCGTCGTCTCGTCGGTCCGGTCCGGCAGACGTGGACTTCCGGGAGTTGGTCGACCGTGTGCCGGCGGGCGCCACCTTCACCATGGTGTCCGATCGGTTTGGTTTTTCGGTCTTTACAAAAATTCGGTTATCTAAAATCGAAGACCGATCGGTTAGTTCAAAAACTCAGGACCGAACAAATTCGGTCTCGCTTAGTTCGGTTTGGCCTCGATCATGACCGAATTAACCAGATTGCAAAAAATAACGACTAAATAATGTAGTTTCTAGCAATTTTAGTAATATGTTTTTCTATTTCAAGGCAAAATAACAATACCACATATAAATTAAACAAAGTGATAAGGATGATGGCCACTAAAATAAATATTATATCACAAATAATAGTCTAAATTACACATTATGTCAATAAAATTGAAATATTCGGTTAGTTCGGTTACCCGAGACATATAACCGAACTAACCGTAAAAAGTTCGGTTAGTAAGAACTCGGGACCGAATTAGTGATCGAAAATTTCGGTCTCGGTTATTTCGGTTCGGTCTTTGGTCTTCGGTTAGTTATGCCCAGGCTGAGCCTCATCCACCGCCACTGCCACAGCCGCCACCCACCTCCACGGCACGCGCGGCGGTGCTCGGCCACTTGTCCAGCGCGTCAGGTGTCGCCGCGTCCCACCACGTCGCCCACCACCTCCTGGCGCTCTTCAGCGCCGACGCCAGAGCCAAGTTCCACCTCCACCACCGTCGCGACGACCATGACGGCACCAGCGGCGCCGCGCGCACCGACGACGCTGGGATCCTGCTGAGCGGGTACCAGACGGACGAGACGTCGACGGACGTGGCCGGGGACGACGACGCCACGATCGACGACATGGCGTGTGAGGCGTTCAGTGCCGCTCTGCATGCCGTGCTGGCGGGGCACCTGGCGCCGATGAGCAACCGGGAGGTTGTGCGCCGCGCCAAGGAGGTGCTCGGCGAACAGAGTAGGGGTTCCAGCAGCACCCCTGCCTCTACTGCAGAGACGCCAACGCGGACGCGCCGTTCCTGGGACAAGTGTAAGGAGAACAAGACTGAAGCAGACAACCACTATGATTTGTGCGTGCACTTTTATTTAGTAAATAATTACGTGTTGTGCGTGTACCGGAGAATGATCATTAAACTTTGTATATTTTCTCTCTGCAGTTATGCATGTAACTTGATCTTACAATTGGAATGGAAGAGGTTATTGCCTGATGGGTCATGCTTTACATGAGCGTGCGACCCCGTTGTCTTCGTCACGCTTGCCCACCCCTTCCTAGCCCACCACCCTAGCCAACGGCGCCCACTGTCCATAGCCCACCTCCGTCTACCACTAATTTCAATAGGAGGAAGAGCCCGTTACCCGCGTCTGTAAGCTCTTCCCGACCGGTTGTTGTCCACTGCCTACTCGGCGGTGCCCTGCCAACTCGTTTGCCACCCCTCAATGCGCCACCACCTTCCGATACCCCCTCCCCCTTCAGCGACCTCGCCATCGTCTGCTCCGCTCACCATTCCCGCCCTCCCTAGTATTGGTGGCGTTGACTGGTGGCTCGCTCTAAACGTCGCGTGACCGATCGCCAGATAGAGTTTGTGAATTTCAAAGGTAGCGTAATACATCTATCTGTATCTGTATGCAAAGAAATAACATTTCTTTATTTTAGTTGTGTTTGTTTTATTGTTTGAGTTTAGTGAGAAGTTGAGACAAAGGAATATGTTCATAAGTTTTTTTTTTAGAAAAAATGTTAGCTTTCTAAGAAAATGTATTGCCTAACTTTTGAACTTGTTTCTCAAAAAAAGTTTTTTTTTAAAAAAAATCCATTACTTGCTTTAAACCCGCAGTATGTTGTCCGTACGTGTCATGTGAATGTGATGGGAAAAAAAAAGAAACAGTAAAAGACAGAGCGAGAGCAATTGAGCAAGACAGAGCCCGAGCTCCCAGCGGCTCCTGCGTCCGGCGCCCAACCCGCACGGCCCCACGCCGCCGCCGCCGCCGCCTGCCGGTCTTCCAGCTCCTACGCTCACATCCTCCACGTCCAGCACTCGCGGCTCCGCCCAGGCGCCCACCTCACCTAAGCTGCTCTGCTACACCCATCCCGGAGGCGGACGCCTCGCCGTCCGTGCCTCTCCGCGCCGGGACAGCAGTAGCTGCGCGCTCGGGCCCTCCGTCGGCATGTCCCGCCGCGTCAGTGCCGTCAGCGACCGGTGCTTGGAGCTGGAGCGCATCATCGCGGACCGAGACAGGTCGGGGAGCCTCGGCCTCGACGACGCGCTCAAGCTGTTCGATGAATTGCTGCCCCACTCCAGGCCAGCCTCGGTTCGTGCTTTCAACCACCTGCTTAACGTTGTCTCTCGCGCCCGATGCTCTTCAGCCTCCGCGCTCGCTGTCTCCATGTTCAACCGGATGCCCCGTGCCTGCTCCAGCAAGGTGGCTCTTAACCTGTG
Organism: Microstegium vimineum; assembly: GCA_022036555.1. Classification (NCBI taxonomy): domain Eukaryota; kingdom Viridiplantae; phylum Streptophyta; class Magnoliopsida; order Poales; family Poaceae; genus Microstegium; species Microstegium vimineum. The sequence continues at coordinate 51,311,646 of CM039133.1, read as the reverse complement.
CACGTACAGCATTCTTATTGGCTGTTTCTGTGGCATGGGTCGCCTAAAACATGGCTTTGCCGCCTTTGGCCTCATCCTTAAGACGGGCTGGAGGGTGAATAGTATAGTCATGAATCAACTGCTCAAGGGCCTCTGTGATGCCAAGAGGGTGGACGAGGCCACAGACATACTGTTCCGAAGAATGCCTGAGTTTGGCTGCACGCCGAATGTACTTTCCTGCAACACGTTTCTCAATGAAAAGAGAGCTGAGGCACTTGAGTTTCCGCACGCGATGGCTGATGATGCAGATGGAAGCTGCACACCAAATGTTGTGACATACAACACCGTTATCAACGGTTTGTTGCGCGAGGGTCAGGTGGAAAAAGCTTACAACCTGTTTCTTGAAATGCTGGATCAGGGGATTTCGCCGAATGTTGTGGCATACAGCACGATGATTGATGGCCTGTGCAAAGCTTGAGCAGTTGACAGGGCTGAGGGTGTCCTTCAGCAGATGATTGATAAACGTGTTGAACCAAACATCCGGACATATGCATGTCTGATCCATGGGTACCTCTCTGCAGGACAGTGGAAAAAGGTGGTTCAAACGCTCGAAGAAATGAACGCATGTGGTCTTCACCCAAATGTTGTTACTTATGGTTTGCTGCTGGACTATCTCTGCAAGAATGGAAAATGCAAAGAAGCCAGAAAGATTTTTGATTCTATGATTAGGAAGGGCATAAAACCTGATGTAACTATCTACGGCATTCTTCTTCAGGGGTATGCTGCCAAAGGAGCCCTTTCTGATTTGCCTGATCTCCTAGATTCGATGACAGCAAATGGTATTTCACCTAATCATTACATCTTCAACACTGTGTTATTTGGATATGCGAAAAAGGCAATGATAGATGGGGCAATGCATATACTTTGCAGAATGAGGCAGCAAGGATTGAGTCCTAATGTAGTCACTTATGGAATATTAATAGATGCACTTTGCAAGTTGGGAAGAATATTAATAGATGCACTATGCTTAGATTCAATCAGATGATCAACGAAGGAGTGACTGCAGACATTTTTGTTTTTACCTCCCTAGTTTATGGACTCTGTAGTGTTAATAGATGGGAGAAAGCCGAGGAATTAATTTTTGAAATGTTGGATCAAGGAATCCGTCCCAACATCGTGTTCTTCAACACAATAATGTGTAACTTATGCAATGAAGGACGGGTCATGGAAGCCCGGAGTGTCATTGAATCTATGGAACGTGTAGGCGTGAGGCCTGATGTTATCTCATATAATATATTAATAGGTGGTCACTGCTTAGCTGGTAAAACTGATGAAGCAGCAAAGTTACTTGATGTTATGCTCTCGGTTGGCTTGAAACCGGACATTCGTTCCTATAATACATTGCTTGATGGCTACTGTAAAGCTGGCAGGATTGACAATGCATATTGTCTTTTCCGGGAAATGTTGAGGAAGGGAGTTAAGCCTGGAGCTGTGACTTACAATACTATACTGCAAGGTTTATTTCAGACTGGGAGATTTTCTGAAGCAAAGGAACTCTACCTCAATATGATTAAAAGTGGAAAACAGTGGAACATTTACACATACAACATAATTCTAAATGGGCTTTGCAAAAATAACTGTGTTGATGAAGCATTTGAAATGTTCCAGAGCCTGTGTTCTAAGGATCTTCGACCTAACATCATTACTTTCAGTATTATGATCGGTTCTTTACTCAAAGGTGGCAGAAAGGAAGATGCCAGGGATCTGTTCGCTGCTATCCCTGTCCATGGTTTAGTTCCAAATGTGGTGACCTATGACTTAATGATGGAAAATCTGATACAAGACGGGCAGCTAGATGTATTTGACAATCTGTTTCTAGCAATGGAAAAGAGTGGATGCACTCCAGACTCACGCATGCTAAATGCTATAGTTAGGAGGCTATTGGATGGAGGTGAGATATTGAGGGCTGGGGCTTACCTCTCCAAAATTGATGAGATTGACTTCTCACTGGAGGCTTCCACTACTTCCTTGCTAATATCACTTTTCTCTAGGGAGGAATATAAGAACCATGCAAAGTCACTACCTGAAAAGTACCGTTTTCTTGAGGAGGTCAACTAATGAGGATTGTGTCAAACAAAATAAATCCTCAGCTGAGTGGTAATGGCTCATTCTCTAATTTGCTGGTGTGTTAACATTTGTTTGATAAAATTCTCTAGGGAAGTATTGTGCTGTTAGTGAATGTCAGCATCCTGTTAATTTTTGCCTTCTTCCTCACAGATGAGGAATCAAAGCAGCATGCTTATTAGGACAGAAGTTTCCACGCTCTATCGTTCACCAACAGGCTCACATCACCATCAAAAGTTTGGAAAAAGCCATATCTTGGTGATCTTAATTCGGAAGTAAATGTAAACTGGCTACTGTTGAATCATATTTATTTAAGCACGCTATAAGTAAATGTAAATTCAGGCTTCTGTCCAACCAAATTATTGTTATTGAATATTGAGTGACCTACAAACGAATGAAAGAACATATATAGGAGGGATTGCTTAAAAAACCATCATAGCGTTTTATTAGTTTTTTAAATGTCTTTGAATTTGTATTGGCAGTAATATACTTTCATGCCTGTCAAAAGTGTGAGTGACGACAATAATGTACATGGGAGGCTGCCACTTAGCTGTTAGCATTTTCTCGAGGGAGGAATATAAGCAACATGCAAAAAAGTACCATTTTCTTGAGAAGGTCAAAAAATGAGGATTATGTCAAACGAAATAAATCCTCAGGTGAGTGGTAATGTCTACATCATGCTCTAATTTGCTTGCCAGGTTGTGTTGTCACATTTATTTGATGAAATTCTCTAGGGAAGTGTTGTACTGTTAGTGAGTGTCAGCATCCTGTTTATCTCTTATAAAGTTATCTTGTCTTCAGTCCTAGAGTTATCTTTATAGTGGGAATCAATTTTCAAAGTATTGGGAGCACATAAGTTTCTTCCTTTTGTTGCTTAGTTTGTAAGACATTCTTCTCAGCCGGGAAATCAACAATTTTGACTTCTTGATTCGAAAGGTGATTGCTATACACTAAGCTTCATGTATTTCTCCACTGTTTGCAGTAGCCCCCCCCCCCCCCCCCCCCCCCCCCCCGGCACCTGCCCTATCTATTACCAGCGTCTTTTTCATACTAATATAGGATTATTGTTTTCCTGAATATGTACTGTTAGCCGTGCCTTTCTTTCACACTAATATCTGATGTTAGCAGTGTGTTCTGTACTTCTATTCGTGTTTGTAGTTCCATGGATCAGGTAAATCCAATATATACTAGTGTTTTTTTTTATGCTTTAGTGGTCTATTTCACATGACTTGTTTTCTTTGTTCACTACAATATCCTGTTCCTATGCCTTCACTTTTTTATTAGAGGGAGCCCATGCTGAACTACCTCAAATTCTGCTTAACTTTTTGTTAGACCGTCCTCTTTTGGCTTGCTCTTTCGTGACATCCATCTCATTGATTTTCCTTGCAGCTCCATGTCTATAAGGAGAGGTCGGGCATTGGAAGTCCCATCATGACCCGACCTTCATATATGTTGCCAATACTTCTAACCATCCTGGTTATCTGAACTGGAGCAGTTTGGTTTCATGATGGCAATCTGGAGGCTGGAGCAGGAGTTTTAGGCTTTTAGCAAAGACCTGAGTGTTTGACATTAATTTGTGCATGACCTTCACATACACGAATACCAAGCCACCTTCAAACTCTCAGATGATTGCTTAATAGAACTCCAGGTTCACTGCATCATATATATATCGAGCAGTTGCTAGCGCTATTGTAGCAGCATGAACAGGGCACGGCGGACTGTGGTCCGCGACATCGTCGAGCAGCAGCGTGCTTCTTTTGTATGCCTGCAAGTGACCAAGATCGAAAGTCTCCCTCCCCCCGTGAACATTGAACTAACTGGGTGCTTCGACTCTCTTGTTCTGCTTGTTTCGTCCGCACCTTTGAGCGAACGTCCCGCTCCTTGACCGAGCTACTTCAGGTCGTACTGGAGGAGGCGGATAGGTGGATCGGCGTTGGCTTCCGAGCGGTAGCGCTGCCGACTGCTTTGGCTTCGTAACCCCCCCTCGTGCGCCACACTAGTCGCAAAATTTGTATCTTTCTTAGTACAACTACTCCTCTCCACCGCTTACGGTGATTTGTGTCGTGTGTTAGTCCGCGGCGTGGATCGGCGACTCGCCGTGACCACCCGCCGAATGTGTAAAACTCCTGATTCCACTTAGTGCAACACGTGCATAGCACGTTTTCAAAAAAAAAAGAAAAGAATGAATCTATAGTCTCAATGGTATATATGTAGTACTTTGTCGAAAGTACTCTGCCTTCTCTCACAAGGCTTGCTGAAACTTAGTTGAAAGTACCCTGTATGAAGTATGAACTATGGCTCCACGGTTCAAAATCACAACATTATTATTTTCTAACAACAATGTACATGCAGGCAACCAGATGGTGTTTTTGCTCCTGAATCAGATAGTGCTCGCATAGTCGCATCCTACAAACTCCAAGCCCCAGCCCATCAACACGAATCCAGGTCGATCCAAGCCCATGTAGCGAGCTGACCTCGGCCTTTCCATCTCCGAAAGCACTAAAATTTCTAAACTTTTAGATTAGAAGAAGAAAAACAGCATTTTCTAAGGTTTAAATTATATTCAGTTCACCGGATGCAGTCTTTCAGTTTGATTAACCTCTTACTGCAATTCAAAACTTCCTATAGTACATCCCCAAGAAACACAGAAGAGTATGTTCCTCAAACAACCTGCATTATATATTCGATAGAAACTGTCTTGAAGCCTCGTAAATCATGTTGTTGTCTTTCTCCTCGCTGCAAATGATTCAGAGCGCCAAAAAAAATGAAGCTTTACAGTATACCTGTAACTATAGCAATCCTGAGTTTCTAGATGGGACTAGTTTGTCTTCTGCGCCAAACACAAGGCAGAGTTCCCAATCTGTGATACTTGCATCACCTCACCAGAAATATTAACCTCGGAACGAAGAAGTCCCCAACCTAAGTTGCAGTCAGATATCAAGACTATTTCTCGGCACCAGCCTTCTCTTCTGAACTTCCCTTGAGACTTGCAGACCTCACCGGTAGGATGCTGCGCCGCTCTTTGCCGCCTGGCTTAGCGGATGCGTTTCCGTACCATATCATTCCAAGAACGGCCAGAACCATCCCAAGTACTACCTGAAGATTCAGGCCCTCCTTGCCAAAGAAAAGAAACCCAAGGGACAGAACAAGTACGGTCTTCATGTGGCCTAGGACTTGGAATGATACAGCAGAGAACCGCCCAATGCAGATGAATTGGCTCAGATTAACGCCAATGGCGATGAAGCATGAGAGTGCCAGGAAAAACTGCAGAATCAAGGTCATAATATGGTAAGTAAGGAGTAAGGATACTCGAGTCCAAATTCAGATCCAGGGAAGGATGAAACTTTTTTTTTCTTGAACATGCAGGAAGGACAAAACTTATAGTTTCTAAGTTATTGCTAACAGGTCAATATGTAAAATGAAAGAATTTCAGCAACAAGAACAAACGACATCATTGAAACATTATAGAAGTTTCTTGCATAACACATTCACGAGACTGAGCTTATAAATCATCAGTGTTGCGAATTCTCGACCAGATAAAATGCCAGCTAATCACCATTTTGTCTCTAAAATAAATAAACAGTTAATATACAGAAACAGAAGCATAAACTGCCATGATCACAGAGATAAAAACATTGTTGTAGACTGTCCTTACCAGACCAAGCGATGAGAAACTGAAGTGATCCACCCTTTTGCCTGTCAACAAGTAATCTGCAAATGGTCCCACCAGCAGGAGTGACCCAGCTTGGGCTGGAGCAGTGTGGCCCAGTAGGTTGAATGAGTTCAGAGAGTACTTGCGTTGGAGAAAATGGACATACTGCAGAAGGAGCAGAAATAGAAATGAGTCTAAACTGTGCCCCTTTTATGGGTATACATGACAGGGCCAAAGTCCAAATAGATCAGTTTCTGAAAATGTGGGGTAGCAAGAGCACTTGAATAGTAGAAAAAAGCCAAAGTTGTGGAATCAAAAGATATCACATGTTCAACATTTGGGAAATGAAGTTATAACTTGTGTAAAGAACAATACGCTGGTGGCATCATGATCCGTGAGCACATTTATGGAGTCTGACAGTTCAAATATGGAAAATACCAAGTATGGCCATGGTGAGTGGCAATTCATAATCTCTAGAGAAAAAAAAAGCTATATCCTAAAGCAGCAGCAACACCATTGAATAATTCGACAACTGCTAATTATTGATAACTTGCAGAATAAACAAGTATCAGTCACTACAGTGCCATATTGTCCTTTGAAAAGGCTCAAACTGTGCACCATCAAACTTGCAGCTAATTGCAAACAGGAGGTAGCAAGCAATCTTACTGGTTGGGTGATGTATAAGCAATCTGCATACAAAGGTGCTAAAAACTTACGTATTGTTGCAAAGCTGTGCTCCAAACAGCAATAACAGCCGCAATTAGACCTCTTGCATTCACACTGACATCAGTGACAGTGCAGACTGCAACTCCTATAAGCACGACCATTATACTCAGCTTTGTGTCCCGAGAATAATGTACATGATCAAAGACAACCTCCAGAAGACATGACGCAGGTATCATGCACAGCTTTGCTATCTGAGAAAGGGAATAGAATGAATTTAGTTGTTAACAATTTCAGGTTGCATAGCATAGTAGCTACTAAATTTTTCACCAACCTGATAAAATCCCACAGAGTTCCACATCAAGCTCACATTCATTCCAACAATTGACAAGTTCGAAAATATCACAAATTTAACTAGATCTGCCAGGGGTAAGTGGGATGGCTGGCTTAGGCCTAACCATCGAAATACGATAGTCATCAAGGTAGTAGTCACAAAATGAAGCCCAGTTAATGTCGTGGCTGAAAAAAAAAGAAAAAGGTAATTAATCACATGACAGGAGATATATCCAAATTCCCATCCATGCACAGTTTGTTGAGAATGTGCAGCAATATGGTAGAACGTGCAACCACCTAGCATACAGTTAGAAATTAGTACATATGCAGCATATTTCATTGCTTCCATTAATGCCCTGAAGGTCCAATCAGCAGATACACTACCAATTTTGCCAAGGAAGTCTGTAAGAGGGAGCCAGGTAGTTTTTAGGTTCTGCAGAAACCTCAAATAAATGGAGCACTTTATAACTTCAGGATTATTCTTTGATCATTAGCAAAGCAAATCTCGTTATTACTTTGGGTATTTGCAATAAAAACTTTGTTGACAGAAGAGCAGACATCATTTCAAATTCAAAATGAGGTAGGAACCCCTTTCATTGAAACAAAACTTGGTAGGAAATTTGCAGTAGCACCAATTAAACCACTGAAAACGATAGGATGTCTGTCGGTTCTCCGAATGTACGCTGCATAAGAAAAACCCATGTGGATTCCATAATTAAATAAAACCAACCATCACTATGCTCAGCAAAAAATCCATGAGTATAGAACTGATTGATGCAGATATGCCTACAACATTCAGTCTGGAATGTGGCAATCACATGACAACAGAATACAGCACAGCATAATATCACTCAGTGGAAGAAAAACCCATGTGGATTCCATAATTAAATAAAACCAACCATCACTATGCTCAGCAAAAAATCCATGAGTATAGAACTGATTGATGCAGATATGCCTACAACATTCAGTCTGGAATGTGGCAATCACATGACAACAGAATACAGCACAGCATAATATCACTCAGTGGCCAGAAACACAACTAGAGACCGAGTCAGATGTATGACCAGGTGAGTAGAGCACAGACATACCAAAACTGAATCCATAGGTAGCCATCAACGCCTTGTTGACCATGATGATCCCAACCGATGTGGTGACATTGAAACTCCACGCTGCAAAGTCGAGCGTGGCTTTCTTGTCGGATTTCTTGAGAGCACTCATCTCCGCTTTTTTCACGGCTTCAACTCAACACTCTGCCGGATTACACTCCGAGAGACTGGCGGTATGGGATCCAGGAATCCAAAGCTTGAACTACAGAGAGAGAGAGAGCGAGGTGATTAATCATAATTGAAGTGAGATGCAACCAGTCAAGTCCACCCAGCAAAGCAAGCATAAGTATGAGATTAGGGAGCAATACTGTCATGAGTCATCACAAGTTCTGAGCAGTGGGTGTGAGATTCAGCAAAGGGCCCGTCAGGTAACTACACTACACGAGGATGGATTCCCCACTCCCTCCCATCCAAGTGGGGAGGAGGATCCAGGACCAAAATCTAGGGAGGAGGTCGAGTGCGCCTAATCGGCACTCGTCTAGGATTGAAACGGGCACTTATTACTTCCTACTGGACGCATCGTATCGAACAACCACTGGGGGCACTGTGGCACGCAACACGGAGCCGCGCCGCACGCCACCACGGCCGAGCAGAGGCCACGGGATCTGAAGGAAACGACGACTCCCTACCACCACGCACGCACGTACGCACGCACACGCTGCGTCTGGGCGGAGAGGCGTGCAGGCAGCCGCCGGGCGCCGTACTGCCTGCCGCGGTGCGTAAGGTGAGCAGGCGAGCCCTGCGTGTCACCGCCGGCGTCGCGAAGGGGAGGAGGAGGAGGAAGGAAGGAGGAGATGGGTTGAGGTTACCTGCGCCTGCACTGGCGGGCCTCTCTCCGTGCCCGCGGTTGCTCCGGCGATGCGGAACGGCGTTGCTCCTCCTCCTCCGGCGTTCCGATCTGTGTGATTCGGGTGGGCGCTCCGATCCGGCGGGTGGGGTGGGGTGGGGTGCGGTGCGGTGGTGGCGCCTGCCGTCCCGTCCCGTCCCGTGGGCCGTGTCGGAGGGGAGCGCGGTGTGGCGTGAGATGTGAGGGACGAAGTGTTGTTTGCTCCGCTGGCTCGTTTTCGTTTGGGTCCCTCTTTGGCTCCTCTGCTCTGGGTATGGTATTTATTTATTTATTTATTTGCTGCAAGTTGCAACGGCCCCACACACAGCTCCAAGATCTCTGAGGTGGGACCCCTACTTCTGTTTGCTTATATTCTTCTCCTGCAATTCACTCATTCAACTGAAATTGAAACTGACCGACTCCTCGGCTGATCTATGGACACTTGTCTTGTTTAGATTTACATAATTTTGAACTGTAGTGTTTCATTTGTATTTGGTAATTATTGTTTAATTATAGAGTAATTATACTCAAAAGATTCATCTCGCAAATTACAAACATACTGTGTAACTAGTTATTTATTTTATCTATATTTAATGTTTCATGCATGTATGCAAAGATTCCATGTGATAGAATCTTGTAAATCTTTAGAATTTTGAAGGGAACTTTTTTTTGTGGGGGGGCATATGCTCCCATCTCCATTGTTACTGTATTTATATTGACATGGTGCCATTGTCCTTCTCCTGTAGGGCATCTATCACAATGCTAATTCTACATCATTGGGAATGAGAGCACATGTCCTCGGGAACATATTTAACTTTCGCTCAATTACAATGGCTAGCCCGAACTCTGATGTTTTTAATTGAAATCTGGCTCTAGCAAAATATTATTCAACTTCAAGTCTTCGTGGATAACCCTCAAACAACAGTCATCATCATGCAAATCCAGTAAACCCGCGCAACACCACAAATTATATTATAACATTAACTCTAAAATAAATATGTCATCTGCTTCTTTTCATCTATGAAAAGAAAACATGGAACAAAACTAAAAAAAACGTAGAACTACACATGACAAATGGATGTGAAAAAGGAGAAGTGATGATTGTTGCAATCAAATAAATATGATTATCGTTACATTAAAATATGTTTTTGGAATAAAAAGTGATTCACACTTTTTAAAAAGTTATCGGAGCAAGAAGTGATTCATTGCAAAAAAAAAAAGCACCAAAGGTCTTGTTTGGAATATACTCATGTAAACGAGTGACATGTCGTCTTTATCTATTTATGTCTCGCCATTATCTTTACAACTTTTATATGTTGAAGTTCTGCAACAGAAACTAGTTTGTTTTTTTAGTTCCCGGAGTCCTTGTGATCCTTTTGTTAGTCGTTTTACGGCTATCTTCATGTCATCTGGCATTAAACCCTAATTTTTTAATGTAATTAATAACTATGAAATATTTTTTATTGTAACTTTGGTTTCTAACCATGAATTATGTGATATGCAAAACATGGGAAAGAACATGGCATCGACAACTCACCAACACATAATATCTTTGTTTACCTTGTAGACTTTCCCAAATCTACCTTTGCCCACTGCAGCAAAGTTTCATATTAACATTCTTATTATGGATGGGGTCCCAGATTTCAATGCATATCGTGCACTCATTTTTAGATAGATTTGGTGTGCATTACATGTAGCTGGAAAATGCGGGGATATCTGATATGGGGTGCATTACATGTAACGTAAAAAAGTGTGGATACATGGTATATGACAAGAGTTGAAGATGACTATCGAGCACGAGGTTTTTTCCCCCTAAGGGGCATATGTCCCCATCCTTTCTCCCATCGTCATTACCATTACATAAATCCATTCGCCATGATTTTGACATTTGTAGTAAAAGTGACACAAATAGAAGTGTCCATCAGATGTACCATCTTGTTCCATCTGTCCGAAAAAAGAAAAAGAAAAGGAAAAGAGTGCAATGTTATTCCTAGATTTGAAATTGATCATTTATTTGAAAAGTTTTGAGAGAAAAAAACACCAACATTCTTGTGTCCTACTATATGTCTTGTTTAATTACATCTAGAGTAGTCTAGTTGAAATGAAAAATTCTCTAACTCGAGAGCATCATCTGTAGTAGAGGACGACATCAGTTTAGTTTAATTTGGCGGATCTTTTAATTCTCTTTCGTTGCGATACTTGCAGCCAGCTTTTAATGAAGTCATCATAGTAGCAACAAAGTTCAAGTTGCCTAATCTTTGGACGTACCATAGTACCGGTCGAAAAAATTGTTCCTTTTATTCTAAATTATAAGACAATTAGGTTTTTCTAGATACATTATATTTACTATGTATATATATATATATATATATATATATATATATATATATATATATATATATATATATATATATATACACACACATTATGTCTATATACATAATAATGGTAATGTTAATGTATATATCTAGAAAACCATAAATAATTTATAATTTAGAACAGATTTAGTAATTAATTGCATTGAAATGAAATCTAACATTGTACAGTATTGCATCAAAATAAATAAGTTGTAGTGTATTGTCAATATATACAGGACGAAAATGACGACAATTCCATGCAAGCAAGGAACGTCTTCAACAAATAATAAATTACCATTCTGCCAAGAAAAATAAACAAACAAACAATCTGGAAACTGCAGGTGTGATCGAATTCACCAAGGAACGTCGTCAATAACTTTTCCTGCTAATTAGGACATGCAGTTGGACATAGTATATGTCACGAATTAGAATGCACGCTAAGTCGATGCCAGCTTATATAGCCTATAGACACATGGTCCTACATAACCGCTGCAAGTAGATATGTTATAATATAATTATATACTCCCTCTATTTCAAGTTAAAAGATGTTTTCATTTTTTTCGAAATACGTTAATTTCGCTATGTACATAGACATGCTATGTGTCTAGATACATAACAAATAAAATAATGTATCTAGAAAAAAAATAATTTAATTTGGAATGGATTTTATATACACGAGGATGATCTTAATGCAGGGACAACCTATTCTTCACGTCATAAGCTACCCCATCTCAATCTACTGAGCATGGCATGCGAGTAACATACTTCCTCTATCTCAAATTATAAGACTTTGTTTTTTTACACTAATTTTGACCACTCATCTTATTTAAAAAATTTATAAAATATTTTTTATCATGGTTTGCTTTATTAATAAAAGTTCTTCAACAATGACTAAAATTTGACTATTTTTACACAATTTTTTAATAAGACAAATGGTTAAACTTAGAGCCAAAAAATCAAACGTCTTATAAATTTGATATGCATGAAGTATTATACAAAAAGTAGGAGTAGTAGCGTACGTTTGAGCTGGTGTGTGTCGGTGCAGTAGTGGAGGTAGTACCTTTGTCGACTAGTTGATGTTTGCTTACTTACAAGTTAATAACGGCACGGTACATGATGAGATGCCGTCTCTTCACTGCAACCGTACCGCGCATCTTTTTTTTATTATTAGGAAACTATATACAACACTACACATTTATTATGCCGACGACTGGATATGTAGCTTCTAAGTTTCTTATTCTATATAAAAAAATATATCCTCTGCTTTTTTAACGTGTCCAAAAAAAGGAATTGTGGATTACTTGTAACATATGTTTTTCTTTTCTTTTTGCGTTCTTATTATTTCGTTATAGTACTGCTGTCTGGTACTTGTAACTTGTCCATGTAGGAGTAGAGGAGTAGTAACGATGATATGATCGATCGATAATTGGCTGGGAATAACGAAGTGTGTGTAAGCTACAGATACGTCACGTATGAAGCCATCATTTAATTATGAAGTAGTTATATATTATCAAAAAAGAAATCATGAAGTAGTCAAGGCTACGGTTTTTCTAACAGCTTTTCCAGCGTGAATAATGGTTGTTTCCTAACGGTTGTGGTGAGCATCTTCAAAGAGATTGACTAAAAATATATTCTAAATTTAATGATTTAGCTATTTTATAAAATAAAATGACACTAAAAACTGGTCTACTCCAACCGGTGTTTAAATTCCTTCAAAATTCCAAAATTTTATAAGATTCTCCATTACATCGAATCTTTGGACACATACATGAAGCATTAAATATAAGTAAAAAATAACTAATATACAATTTATCTGTAATTTGCGAGAAAAATCTTTTGCATCTAGTTACGTGGACAAAAAATACTAAATACAAACGAAACATTGCAATTCAAAATTTTGTAAACATTTTGAATCTAACACAAGGTAAAAAATGCTATTCAGGACTCATTCATTATCACGGACAAAACAAAAAAAAATCCATCATTTTCCTTGTCACCATCTTCCGTCCACAGGGAACCGATGGTCATGGCTGATGCTCGCTCGGCACTGCTCAGGAGTGTGTCGCGGGCAACACCAGTGGCTGCTACCGCTCGACCGCCCTTGCCCGGGAGTCCGTCGTGGCCACCCGACGAAATCCAAGGGTGTTTGTGGCCGATAGAGAAGCTCAGCGTCATGGGAAAGGGAGATGATGATGTGGGGAAGAGGCCGTTATCGTGCAATTCATGCCGGGTTTGGCGAGCGAGCCCACACTAGCTTTCTTTTGCGGAGCGAAAAAAAGAAGGGATAGCCTGTTGCTATTTTTACACGATCAGATGGACAGTCTGTTGTTGGAGACATGTTTTGTATCAAAATATAGTATCCAAATCGGAATAGGCGAATGCAAATGACAAGTCTGTTGGAGCTCTTAGTAGGTCGCTGCTTCGCTAGGCACGGCGCGCAGGGGTCAGCCCCATAGCAAAGCAGCGGCCTAAGAAGGGCATTGATCTCGCGCGGGGATGCCCGAGATAATTAGATGGTATATTGTTACTTCCTAGAGAGTATTGGGAGCATAGTAGCAAATAATATTTCAACATATCTGTATAAATATTGTAACACAAATAATTTTTTTCAAATACGCAAACAGTCTGCACATCTTATTTATATTAAGTTGGACGGTTGATAAGTTCAAAAGCGAACAAGGATGGACTTTCCCACGCCTGGATCATCTCCTGTCTCAGTGCTAGGGAACACCTACCATCCCTAGTGACACCATGCGGGCAAGAGCTCATGCTAGCGTTAGATCAAGAGCTCAGGCCGGTGCTAGGTCACTTTCACCTATCACTGCTATCAACCTCTCTGGTTTTCCCAGTGCACTGTTATTAAAGTGAAAGACCTTAACCTAACATACTAAGAAACTCCTCGAACCTTGACAGTGCAGGCCCTCTGTATGACTGTATGTAATGGTGCACCATAGATTTGTGATTGCCAACAGAGCAGAGTTATTTGTTTGACCAGGGGAAGGGGAAAAAGCTCAGCACGGCAACCACAGCAAACATTCCAAACGAATCAGCTTTTCTTGCTTTGCCTCTACTTACCTGGCAAGGTGAGCTGCTGAGCGAGGAGAGACCAGCATAGCAAATTAAGTTTCCAAACATACCTTTACATACAGTTACAATGACGACCATGCTCTATGCTTTATAAACATATATATCGGTACAGAAAATGTGCTAAGCATGAGTCGCTCAAAAAGATCACTATTTTCATGACGCGAGATCGATAGATATGACCCTTGAATCTTGATTTGATTGATATTTACATAACAACCGAGTTCTCATAACCAACAACTAACGAATAAATCGAAGCCAAGAATTTACATCTAAAAATCTTGCATGGCCTATCTAGTAGTAGCTAATTAACATCCATGGTTCGATGAATGATTGATCAACACATCAATCGTTGGTACTAAACGAAACCAAAGAATCATATCAAAACCTAAACCAAATAGTGGCCTACTATCTACAATCTACAATTAAACTAATCGAGCGGGCCGGGGTGGTGTCGTCACGAGCCTGGTGGTGCCGATGTGTCATCTCCCATTCCTTGCTCTTGCTCAGACGACGATGGTTCCTCCGTCGCCGTCGTCGACGCCTCCCTATTCACCTGCTCCCTGAGCTTGATCACCTTCTGGTGCCGATTGGAGTGCTGCCCGTTCCGAAAGCTAGGAGCCGTCGACGGTCGGTACTCCGGGAGCAGCCTATTCGCCGCGTAGCGTATCCCACACGCGTTGCACAACGTGCCTGGCCCGTCCGGGCCCGCACGCCATTGCGGCGTCTCCGCCGAGTGGCAGTGGCTGCATACCCTCTCGACTTGCCTGTTCCTCTGCCGTGGCGCGGGGCGGCGCCGCCGGATGATACCGCCGCCACCACCAGTAGTAGTATAGACACTGTCGTCGTCACCGCCGCCGCAGGTAGCAGGAAGCGGAGGAGCGACAAGCACCAAGGCAGCGTTCCAGTTCTTGGCATCTTCCGAGGAGGAGGAGGAGGAGGAGGAGGAGGAGGAGGAGGAGGAGGAGGAGAGACACGTGGCAAGGCGTGGAGAGGGAAACCGAGCAGCCACGACGGCTTCCGGCGGCGGTTGACTGCTGGTGCGCTCCGCTGCTTCGTTGGCACAACCCAGTCATGATGAGGTTGCAGGCACTCGGTCTCCGATGTCGTCGATGATGACGTCAGGTAGCGGCCAGAACCTGAAGACGCGCGCGACGGTGGCGACGCGACTGACGGAGGGGTGTGCGCCGCCGGCGCGCTGCTGCTGCTGAAATAAACGCCGGCCAACGCCGCGTTCGGGTGGAGAGCACGTGCTGGCGGCGGTGCAGGCGCGGTGGTGTCAGAGACAATGCCAGGCAATGCCGCGGCGTATGCGTGAAGCAGACTGGCAGTTGGCGGCATGGGCGTGGGAGCAGCAGCTGGTGGCATGAGCGCCGTCGGCAATAGTGGCATGCTGTTGTGGGTGACGTAGACGGACGGCGGCGGCGGCGGCGACGGCGTGTTGTTGTAAACGGCGGCATCGAACGCACGGCACGCGGCGGCGTTGGGTTGGAAGGCGGCGAAAGACGAGTGCACTGGCATTGGCGCGGGCGGCCGCGGCGACGCGTCATTGGGGACAGCAGCAGCGCCGCCGCACGTGATGTGCGGCTGCGGCGGCGGACTGGGCTCAGCATCCCCCGTCGGCGTCGGGTAGAGCAGGTCGGTGCCGGCGCCCAGCACGTCGTCAGCGAAGAACTCGTCGATGTCAATAATTTCATCGAGGCCGCCGCAGAGTCCATCAAGAAGGAAATTCGAGAAGCTTGCCCAAGAATCCAAACCGACGCCGACGCCATAGGCGCTCTCCGCCATCGGCGGCTCGTGCTCCTGCTTCAGCTCCCTAAGGGGCGGCTCGCCGCCGCCGCCTATCCCGAGCGCGGCCAGCGACGGCGGCGGCGCTCGGTCGTCCGCGGGGAAGAACTGGAGGACGAGGTCCAGCGGGTCGTCGGGGCAGCACAGCCCGGGGAAGCCCGTCCAGTCCAAGTCCGGGAAGATGTCGCCGGGGACATCGCGCGGCTGTTGCGTGCGCATGCGTGGCGGCGGAGCCCCAAAAGCATCGGCTGCGTTCTTGCTGGCTTGGTTGTCAAACCGCGTCGCGCATTTTTAGGGCGTCGGCCGGCGTGCGGGTGGGCGAGAGAGAGAGAGAGAGAGAGGAGGAAGGAAACGGAACGGAGTTTCTGTTGGACGGGAGAGACGAGATAGGGACGAGAGAATATCTATGTTTCGGTTGGATGCGGGAGACGAGACGAGGAATCCGGGGACTGGGCCGTTTCGACTAATGGGCCTACTTCATCTGGTTGTTACAGGGCTTTGTGTGGGGATTTTTTTTAAAAAAAATTATAAAAAAATTGTTACAAACATTTTATGTCTACCGACCACCGGCTTTGGCGTCGTGTGGATCAGGAGTTGAGGACTTGGCCAGGTCAGCTTCCTGTTGGTCAACGCATTGCACTCGGACTGAGAGAGATGATTCTAGTGTCCATATTTTGTTACACGAGATTTCTTTAAAAGGAGTATATGTCATGGTTAAGTTTTATTTTTTTTTCAATTAATAAAGTGGGTTACGCGTGTGGTGGTGGGATGTACTCACTCTGTTCCAAATTATAAAACGATTTGATTTTTTGATATATTTATTTTGGTATGCAGATAGATGTAAAATGTTTGTCTAGATACTTAACAAAATTGATGTATCAAAAAAAAATCAAAGCGTCTTATAATTTAAAACAGAGAGAGTAGTAAAAGGATGTAGTGGAGAAAGTTGATGTCCAATATTAAGTAGAGAAATTTTTTAGGACAAATTTTGAATGACGCGACATGAATTTCTTATTACCTTGTACACTGATAATGGAATGCAGAAATATATTTCTACTACATTCAGAAGAATAACATTTCAGTTAGGAGAATGAGCATTAAATGTTTAGAAGAATAATACTACTATATATATGTTAATCGAGTAAAATCCGAAGTTCAGTTGAATGATTTTAGATTCGGCTTTTGCGTGGAAATTAAAGCACATGTCCGTAATTTGTTTTCAAAAAAAAACGCAACATTCACGTAAACAGATATGCATGTGTACATTTCGACATGTACACTTTTGTCTCGTAGCACTGCATGCATAGATTTAAATTTTTGTCGCCAAAGAGGCAAACAGCCCACCTTGCATCCGAAATAAAAGGGGACGGCTCACTTTTGTTTCGGTTCCACCCACGTGGTAGAGAAATTTGGGATCTGCTGCGAAGAAGCTTCCATTCCAACCGAATTAGTACAAGACAGATTGTTTTTCTAGATACATTAATTTTACTATGTATCTAGACATAATGTATATCTATATACATTGTAAATATAATATATATAAATTTGTTTTTAGAATAATGTGGTTCCGTGAACATATATGTGGATATATTCTCAAAATAAAAAATGTGGATATATATATTCTTGCAAACTAACTCAGCTAGACCTAGATAACGAGAAAGCGAGGATTATTGTGGCTTGAGTCGTACGGGGGAGGTGCTTGGACTCTTTGGGAAGAGGATAAACATAGGGTGCTCTCTCTGTCTTATTAGTAAAATGGTGTTTTTGACTTCATAATATCTTGTTTGACCATCCATCTTATTTAATTTTGTTACAAATATTATTTATTTATTATGACTTAATTTATCATTAGAGATACTTTAATAATGATTTTTTTTTTATAATCTACATAAAAAAATAAGACAACGAAGTTAGAAAACATTATTTTTAATAGGACAAGAGGAAGTATGTGATGTTCTCATTTTCTGTTTCACATGATGAGTCAGGTAGACGATCGCGTAGGTGTAGACGAATACTCCCAAATCTCTTGATCTGATTGTAAAAAAACCGTTTAAAGTGTGGTCAATATGACCAAGATTTTTTTTCTCCTAAACGTACACAAACACTTAACCATACACACACACACACGTATTAGAGTGGATTTTCTGAAATGGTTGGTAGCTACCCACCAGGGTGTGGTAACTACCCCTATGTTAGAGCAACTCCAACAGTTAAACATTTAGACTTGACATATCTAATTTTGCTAAAAAAACTAAAAAAACTGGTGGTCAACAGTTTGACATTTGGGTTTGACATTTTTGTCAAAGTTGCAAATAAGAGCCTGCACTTGGCAATTTGAAGACCATGAAAAGGGGGAGGTAATTTTTTTTCCCTTCTTTTTTCCATGGCTGAACACTGGGCGGCGCCCTTTTTTTTCTTTCTTTTTTTTCCTTCCTTTTTTCATGGTGGAACACTGGGCGACGGGGTTTTTTTTTTCCTTCCTTTTTTTCCGTTTTTGCCAAGTTATTATGGGAAATTGTTGGAGATTGCATATTTTTTGTTTTGGCATATCTATTTTAGAGTTGACAAATTTCATGTTTTGCCAAACCAAAATTGTTAAACTGTTAGAGTTGCTCTTAGATGTTTGACACGTGTTCGGAGTTTTGTGATCGGAAGACAGGGTTTAGGTACTATTGATTTGCATTGCAGTACGACAGTCAATTATTCAATTGCATGCAGAGCAAAACCGGAAGCATTCAAAGGACGGCCAATTGCATGCATGGTGAGGACCAGCATAGCATGTGACACAAACATGCAGCCATCCCCACTCCTCCCATATTTCTCTCACCTCCTCCTCCTCCGTCCTCTCACCACTCAATAAAATACAACATTCATGCAAACTTTTTATTTTTAGTTTTTCTATAATATTTCTTTATAGAAACATTTGATTAGAAAATAGTTTTTACCTTTAGATTATTTATATTCCCTATATATATAACTGAACACCACATAGATTGATATAGCTTGATTTTTACAAAGTTGAAAACGTATACCTACGAAAAACAAAACAAAAATATTGGGAAAAAGTATATAAAAATATATACCGTAGATTGCTATAGCTTGATTTTAAAAATATGAAAACTTATACGTACGGTCTGGCACATGAATAAATTTTGTTAGACGATAATATGACACAAAAGTGGCTGCAAGACAAGATGCGTGTGCTATGAATAAATCATAAACATACTCCGTCCATTCTAAAATATATGGAGTGCTTTCCCACTGTTGTATGTGTATCAAAGCATTCCAAGCCAGGAATGCGTTCCCAGCAATTGAGACCTCGAATGCTTTTGGCAGCGTTTGAGTCCTGGAATACGTTCCCAGCATTCAGAACTCACATGGGCATGAATGGCAGTATTCAGATTTCACAGGGGTCGAGCTGGTAGTGGTAGATAAAAAAGCAGTAAAGGACAATAATTGACATACTACATTCAATTCCTGCGGTTCAAAAAACTTTGAAAATAAATATTCATAAAAACTTATACGGTGTCGCACATGATCGAATGAATTTGGTGAGACCCATGTGTCAATCTGTACATCATTTTTCCTTTCTTGATACAATAAAAATTGCTGGTCGACATGAAAAAGTAGTATCTAATGATACTTATTTCATACCACAAATGTTAATACATTGTTATACAAATTTAGTAAAAAATATTTAAAGTGTTTTATTTCTAAAAAATAGAGAATTGTATTCTTTTACGACCGGAGTGAGTACATTGTATTTATCAGGTAGAACAAGGAGAGCGTCCTTGTCAGCCTAGTAAAGCAATGTAGTCGGCTCCTTTTGACACCATTTCCATTTTTAATATCATTGGTTTAGACGGGTAGACACCACACTAAGGTGGGTAGTTACCAACCGTTTCATCTGGATATTTCTAATATATATATATATATATTTTTTTTTGTATGTCTATGAATGCACTCAGACCCAAACTTGGGTCGGCCTCGCACGTCCGGCCGCATCTTCCGAAATTCCCGGGGCCGGCCGCGCGCGTCACGAGTCGTCGCGAGAAACGGGGAGCCGCCCGTGAGATACCGCGGACCTCTCGCCCGTGACTCTGTGAGCACCCTTGGATTCGTCGGGTGGCCGCGGTGAACTCTCAGGCAAGAGCGGTAGAGCGGCAGCGACCACCGGCGTTGCTCGATCGCGACAGACTGTCGGGCGGGGACAAGCGAGCGGCAGCGGCCATCGTCATCAACTGCGGCAGAGTTCTAGGCCCATGACGGCATGCGAGCAACAGGGACCACCGTCGTCGGCTTCCCGAGACGGACTGAAGATGGGTGGGCAAGCGTCAGTGAGACTCTCGGGCAGGGGCTGGCGTCTGACGACTAGCCGCGGCGGACTCCCAGCCCACGGCAGACTACTGCTGGATGGCGGGCGGCATTAGCTAGCATCTGCTTGCTTGCTTCCCTGGGACAGACTGAAAGATGGCGGACTGGACGGAACAGCGACAGTCGTGACCATTTCCCTGGACGGGAAACAATGACAAGGAAGATGATAGACTTTTTTCT
>CM039133.1:51255433-51291080 GCA_022036555.1 Microstegium vimineum | reverse complement strand
ATGATAGACTTTTTTTCTGTTTTGTTTTAACGACGAGCGAGTCCTAAATAGCAATTTTTACCTAGACGGTTGGAGTAGCCCAGTTTTTTTAGTGGCTTTCTATTTTACAAAATAGCTAAATCATCAAATTTAGAATATATTTTTAGCTAATCTCTTGAAGATGCTCTTAGATGGACTGATTGCGATGTGATGACTTCACTAATCCATCCATCCATCGCTTGCCTGGCTTCTTGAGATCGAGATGGCTTCGCGAAAAAAGAGATAGATGGTCTCAGTTGGATTTGTGCTAGATCCGATGGCGACGTCCCCACCTAGCATGGTGCATGCATCACCACACACTTTTTTTTTCTCTCTCTCTCCAGACTTTCCCTTCCTCGCCTTCTCTCTACCTTATTATCGTGCGCCTTGTATGAGATATAGATGAAATATTTAGATGGAACATTTAGATGAAATATAGAGTAACCTTATATCCAAATATAGTTTTGCAACATTTAATTAGATGGAACAATTACAACATATATTTGAAACAGATGAAATATTTGAAATATACATTTGAAACATAAATAATATCTAGTTGAAATACTTCCAACATATGTTTAAAACAAATCAAACATTTTAAATAAAATTTTGCAACATTTAGTGTTATGGTATAATGCACCTGGGTGCATTTTCTATAGAGAATGCACTCACCCTGATTATTGCAACTAGTTTCTTGCCCAGTTGCAATTGAGTTTTTGCCGAGTTGCAACTGGCCCAACTCTAGATGTGTACGTGCATTCGTGTGCAGCCGAGTTGCAATTGTGTTGTAACCATGATAGCAACTCATAGTACATTGAAGTTGCAATTACGTACTTTTAAAAAAAACATTCCAAATAGTCTTTGTTGGATCTCGTTTTGTTAAGCACATTTTTTCAACAACCTGGTGCAAACGGATCTGAAATAGGGGCTACGGTTTAGGAGATATCACATTTTTTCAATCCGAAACAAAAAAGATTCCCTGCTTGTGCGGGACAGATGCGCACTGTCCAGGCTGATGCGTACGTGCATTCGTGTGTAGCCGAGTTGCAATTGTGTTGTAACCATGATAGCAACTCATAGTATATTGAAGTTGCAATTACGTACTTTAAAAAAAAATCATCCCAAATAGTATTTGTTGGATCTCGTTTTGTTAAACATATTTTTTTCAACAACCTGATGCAAACGGGTCTGAAATAGGGGCTACGGTTTACGAGATATCGTATTTTTTTAATCCGAAACAAAAAATATTCTCTGCATGTGCGGGACAGATGCGCACTGTCCAGACTGATGCGCACGTGCATTCGTGTGGACAGATGCGGCGTGCTGTCCAGACTGACGCGGCGGGCGGATGGACACTACGCGCATGGACAGTGCACGGGTGGTGCGTACGGACACGGGTTTGTTGGGTCTGTAGCAAATGCATTGGGTGCATTTTAGCCTTGCCGTGTGTGTGTGTATATATATATATATATATATATATATATATATATATATATATATATATATATATATATATGCCATCTATTTTTACCTTTATTTTAGACAAGTTTAATTAAATTGTAATGCAAGCACACAATAAGTTTAAATTTCTAATAAGTTTAAAAGATGTTATAAGTGGAAACAAGTCAAATGAATGACATTCAGTTTAGGATAATTAATTAGCCCGAACATCAGGTTTGTCGCGCTTGCTACATGGGCTTCCGATCCCTCATGGTGATGGGCTGGGAAGGAAAAAGTCCAATTTTCCTTCCTTGGTCCGCGTCCGTTTTAAAACCAGAAATCTTTCCTCCTTCAACTCTGAAAACCGTTCGTTTTACCTGGTTTTGACAGTGGTTTTGTCTTTTTTCTTTTATTTATTAATTTAAAAAATTTGTACTGAAGTATATCATATTATATGTTCGTTGTATAGATCTACACATGTAGAGTCCAACAAGATTGAATTTTCTATTTTATGATTTTTGTATGATTTATTACGATTTTCCAAACATTTAATCGAAATAAATAAAAAAAGAAAAAAAGACAACCATTATCAAAACCACCCAGGAAGGTAAAACGAACGATTTTCAGAGTTGAAGGAGAAAATATTTCTGTTTCATAGTCCAGGGAGGAAAAACGGACACATACCAAAGTTTCGGGGGGGCTGGGAATGGGTGATGACCTCGTGGGTTTCTCACAAGAATGAGCCTTTAATAACTGATTCAGATGACACATTTTAGATTTCAGTTATTCTTCTATATATATATATGCGCACATGCTTCACTAATAAATGATGTGTTTCCCGGTTACAAATATTCATTCTCGATCTTTCCTATAAACTTCATCAAACATAAAATAGTTTAGCTTATATGACAAACTCTATAATTGACCTTGGTGTACGTAATTTGGATCTCGAAGAGATCGAGTAAGGACAACTACAACGTGCAGTGTGCTGCAGGGCGTACGTCGCCACAATCCAATTAATGCAAAGAGAGACGAAACTCGTCGTCCCCATGAGACAACGGCAGCAACGAACTCGTGATGGCGTGCATGATGAGAAAAGTGTTAGAAGTTGATCTCCCACCGTTTAGGCCCAACGGCCTAACGGGTCTTAGATCTGCGTCCTGATCAGGGGCGCCCAACCTTGTGGTTGGTGGACCCCGTCGCACAGCGCTATAAAGACAAGGTGGGGACCGGGGCGCTAGGTACGAGACGCGACACGAGTCACGAGGTTAACCTAGCCGTCAGTTCCCCACCGACATCTAAACCCTAAGTCCGATCTGAAGAGAGGCGCTGCCAGCGACAGGAAGCACCACTGACGCCGGCGAGCACCCGGATGGTCACGGACCCGACAACTGACGCGACATCGACGGCTATGGCGAGCAGCGGCTCCTCGAACCCCGGCGCTACCGCCACCGCCACTGCATCGCCTCACGCCTACACCTCCGGTCTGCATACTGCCTCTCTCTCTCTCTCTCTGTGTGCAAAGCATACGAACTGCATCTATTCTATCTACCCGAACTACTTTTTCCCTACTGGATCCGCTCCTAGACGATTCTATGAACTAACAATGGTATCAGACGCCTCCTATGGAGGGGATCCATCTGGATCTGAGCCGAATCGGCTCAACCGAACGAACCCTAACCCTAGTTCGAAGAACAGAAGGGATTAGGGAGAAGAACAAAAACGAATCTCGGATCGGCATGAACGAACATTGAATCGAAACCCTAACAGGGTATGGACATCCGATCCAAATGAAACACGACTCACGAATCGAAACCCTAACATTCACAAAAGAAATAGAAACAACTAGGGGAGGGAGAAGACACTCGGATATGGAAAATCCGTACTCAACCAAGAAAATCCCAATCGGGACGAACGAACTCCAGACCAAGAACTCAAACCGAATCCCCTACCGGGGAGCATTGCACCGGCACCGCCACGGCTCCGTTCGACAGCGGCGTGCTCAGCCAAGGCGAGCACGCTAGCCGGCGAAGGGGGCAGCTACGACGCGTCACGGTCGGACTCGGACGCCCCGACCTCTCCCTCACGCGAACACACACGAACAGAACACCGCCGGAGACCCGCTCGACGGCGGCGTGCTCAGCCGTGGGCGAGCACGCTCGCCGGCGAGAGGGCCCGCGACGGCACCGCCTCCTTCGGACAGTTGCTCTCGGCCGCTGTTTTTTCTCTCTGAGCAGAAGCGGCGCGGGGGAGGAGAAAGGGGAACAGGACGAGTGAAATGAACTAGGGTTTGGGGCCGGCTCGGCTGGCCGCGCGGTTTTGATCCCGCGACAAGCGTGCTCCACCGTCCGATTGAGAAACCCTCAATCTGACGGCCCGCGGCTGCCCCTGGCTGGCTGGGCCACTTCGAGCCCAGGCGAGAGAGCAGAATCCCGGCCCAGGCCCACGTTGTGGCCTGGGCGGGAAGGGGGAGCCCCGGGTGCGTGCTGGGCTGGGCCGAATTGGCCTTATGGCCGTTTCGTTAGACCCCAGCCCGCGACATGAACAGTAAACCTTTTGAATTTATTTTATTTTCCAGAAAATAATGAACTTTGAATTTGAATGAAATTGAACCGAATTTTGATGCATTTTTCTCTGCATAAATTTTATCCAACGATATCTTTATGTTCAGAGAATAATCATATGAATAATATTCTGGAAAATAATAATTTTGAACAATTTTATTGTTTCCGCTGCGAAGAACTATTGAATTTCCTCTCTTGATTAAATTTGCACAAACGTGTAATTTAATTTTTGAGCGAATTATGAAATCTCTGGAAATTTTGATGAAATTATAGTACTGTTATTTTCTGACCAACATTGTTAATAACATTATTATAATGAATTGCTATGTATTTATTTTACTTCTGCCCAACGGTGATGTATAATTTTTGTATAAATGAATTGTATGTTTTAAATTTGACCAACGTTGAGTTAAGGCATGCAATTTTTATGATGAATGTTTCTCACTTTTCTTTGGACAAATTTCAGGAGTTAAAGGAATGGTGAATATCAATAATATTCCTCCACTCAACGGTACTAACTATCGGGTGTGGCGGGAGAAGTACGAGCTGGAACTTACATTGGCAGGGATTGATCTTGCCATTACTTCACCGTGTCCTACTATTCCAGAGGAACCGGAGAAGCGAACTGATAAAATTGACGAAACATTCAACGTCCGAAAGCGTGATCATGTTGAGGTCAGAATGAAATATGATATTGAACACAGGCTTTGGATTCAATCCAATCGAAAATGCCTGTTGGTGGCGAAAGCCACTATTGAAGACCAAATCCGAGGGTCCATCCCAGAATGTATCACCGCCATTGACTACCTCAAAAGGGTAAAGAGCCAGTTTAGTGGGTCTTCCAAGGCCACAGCAAGCACCATGATACATAAACTTGTATCTGAAAAATACAATGGTGGTGGTGTGCGTCAGCACATATTGAAAATGAATACAATGGCAGCAAAATTAAAGACAATGAATTTGGGGATCAATGATAAGTTCCTCATTCACTTGGTCTTTCTTTCTCTGCCAAAAGAATTCAAAACTTTTGTTGTGAACTATAATATGTTGCCTGAAAACTGGGACATTGAAAAACTCATTGCAATGTGTGTTCAGAAGAAAGAGAGACTTAAGTCCTCACAGAGTGACTCAGCTCATCTTGTGAAGGACAATAAAAGAAAGAATTATTACAAGAAACCACAGAGGAAACCCTAGTGGAATAAAGCCTCTCCCTCCAAGCCACAAGAACATGCAATTGAAAAGGGAAAAGAAAAGGACTCTCAGGATGAGGACTACAGAAAATATAGTAATGCTGAAAAAGACCAGTGCAAGGAATGCTTCAAGAGAGGGCATTACAAGAGAGATTGCCCAGTCTACCTGAAAAAGCTACTGAAGAAAGGTGATGATACTATCACATTTGTAGATGAATCCCTATTTTTATGTTATTCGAACACCACTTGGTGGATTGATTCAGGTGCAACAATTCACGTCTCGAATTCTTTACAGGGGTTAAGTGGGAGGAGAACTTTGCAAAGAGGAGAAAGAACGATTAAAGTTGCGAATGGAGTACAAGCTGGAGTTGAAGCCATTAGCGATCTAACTTTAGAATTAAAAGATGACTTTGTACTTAAGCTTAGAAATATACTCTATGTTCCCTCTTTGCGTAGAAATTTAATAAGTGTTTCGAAACTCGATGATGATGGATTTGACTGTCATTTTGGTAATGGTAGATGTGAAATATTTGATAATAATGATAAGTGTGTTGGTCTTGCCTTCCGACAAGATAAGCTTTATTTATTATCTCTTGCTGAGAATGTGAATCATGAATGTGATGTTGTGAATGATGTGAATGTCTCCCAATATACAAATGAGAACAAGAAGCGGAAGAGAAATGAAAGCGTCTCTTTGAAGCTATGGCATTGTCGTTTGGGCCATATTTCGAGGGGGAGAATAGAACGCTTAGTGAAACAATCGATTCTTCCGCACTTAGAATTCTCCGATTTAGAACAATGTGTTGATTGCATCAAAGAAAAATATGTTAAGAAAATAAAGAAAGATGCAAAACGAAGCACGAGAGTATTAGAAATAATCCACACGGACATTTGCGGTCCATTCCCAATGAAAAGTGTGGATGGTTATGATTCGTTCATAACATTCACGGATGATTACTCTCGTTATGGCTATATTTATCCAATTAAAGAAAGAACAGAAGCATTGGATAAATTTAAGATATTTAAAGCCGAAATTGAAAATCAACACAACTTGAAAATAAAGATAGTTCGATCAGACCGTGGTGGAGAGTATTATGGGTGACATACCCCATATGGTCAAATTCCAGGTCCCTTTGCAAGGTTCCTACAGGAAAATGGCATAGTCGCTCAATACTCCACACCAGGGGAGCCTCAGCAGAATGGAGTGGTTGAAAGAAGAAACCGTACCCTAATGGATATGGTGAGAAGCATGATGAGCTACTCCACACTGCCGGTTGGTTTATGGATGGAGGCAGTGAAAACCACCATTCATATACTTAATCGAGTACCAAGCAAGTCAGTGCAGAAAACACCGTATTAATTATGGACAGGAAGAGAACCCTCACTTAAGCATTTACGTGTGTGGGGCTGTCCAACTGAGGCAAAGGTTTTTAACCCAAATATTGGAAAGTTAGACTCCAAGACCGTCAGCTGTCATTTCATTGGCTATCCAGAAAGATCGAAAGGATATCGATTCTATTGTCCTGATAGATACACGGAATTTGTTGAAACAAGACACGCTGTGTTCTTGGAGGATGACATGATCAGGGGGAGTAAGGTAACACGTAAAATTAGACTTGAGGAGAAGCGGGTACATGTACCTACTCCGATGGTTGAAGAACCATTCT
Organism: Microstegium vimineum; assembly: GCA_022036555.1. Taxonomy (NCBI): domain Eukaryota; kingdom Viridiplantae; phylum Streptophyta; class Magnoliopsida; order Poales; family Poaceae; genus Microstegium; species Microstegium vimineum. The sequence goes on along the minus strand of CM039133.1, from coordinate 51,284,201 downwards.
TTACGTTACCTACTACCAATGTTGCACCAGCAGTACAGGACGCTGTGGTGACAACGCCTGTTGTGAATTCTCCCATAGCGACAACAAATGAACAAGAGGAACCTGTCCATCAGGAGCCTGTAGAACCAAATGTCGCTTATGAGGAAGAACTACAACCGCCCATAGTGGACCAAGTGCCAGAGGCCCCTAGAAGGTCTCAAAGAGCTAGAAGGTCAGCTATTCCAGATGATTATGAAATTTATGAAACTGAAGAATTCCATATGGAAGATGACCCTATAACTTTTGAAGAAGCCATGAGAAGTGAACACTCATCAAAGTGGTTTCAGGCCATGGAAGATGAGATGAAATCTATGAACACCAACAAGGTTTGGGTTCTAGAAAACATTCCTAAAGGAGCTAAGAAAGTAGGATCCAAATGGGTCTACAAGACAAAATATGACTCCCAAGGGAATATTGAAAGACACAAAGCGCGACTTGTGGCTAAGAGTTTTACCCAAAGAGAAGGGATTGATTACAATGAAACTTTTTCCCCAGTTTCTTGTAAAGATTCTTTCAGAATTATTATGGCACTTGTGGCTCACTATGATCTAGAATTACATCAGGTGGATGTAAAGACCGCATTCTTAAATGGGGATTTGGATGAAAATGTCTATATGGCACAACCGAAAGGTTTTGTCGTAAAAGGAAAAGAAAATATGGGATGTCATCTGAAAAGATCCATTTATGGTTTGAAACAAGTTTCGAGACAGTGGTACTTGAAGTTTGATAAAACTATAAAAGGTTTTGGGTTTAAAGAAAATGTCGAGGACAATTGTGTCTATGTGAAATTTAAGAATAAGAAATACATATTCCTGATCCTATATGTGGATGATATCTTACTTGCTAGTAGTGATGTCAATCTGCTATCGGAAACGAAGAAATTCTTGTCCTCGAACTTTGATATGAAAGATCTCGGTGAAGCTTCGTTTGTCTTGGGAATTGAGATTCATCGAGATAGAAGAAAAGGGGTATTGGGATTGTCGCAGAAGGCATACATAGAAAAAGTTTTGAAGAAATTTAGTATGCATGCGTGTAGTCCATCTCCTGCTCCGATTGTTAAGGGCAATAAATATGGGGAACATCAGTGTCCCAAGAACCAATATGAAATTGATCAAATGAAAGCGGTACCGTATGCTTCGGCAATTGGAAGTTTGCAATATGCTCAAACGTGTACGCGCCCTGACATATCTTTTGTTACCGGGTTACTTGGCAGATATCAAAAGAATCCAGGAATTGAACATTGGAAATTAGTGAAGAAAGTCTTGCGTTATTTGCAAGGTACGAAAGGTCTCATGTTGACATATGAAAATTTTGATTCATTGCACATAGAGGGGTATTCAGATTCCGATTATGCTGGAGATGAAAGAAAATACACATCGGGATATATCTTTACTCTTGCTAAAGGAGTGATATCATGGAAAAGTTTGAAACAAACAGTGACTACATCTTCGACAATGTACGCCGAGTTTGTAGCTTGTTATGAGGCCTCAGGGCGGGTAAATTGGTTGAAGAAATTTGTACCCGAATTGAAAATAATTGAAAGTATAGAAAGACCGATGTGGTTGTATTGTGATAACAACCCAGCGGTAGAATATGCTCACAACAATAGGTCAAGTGGTGCTGCCAAACACATTGACATAAAGTACTATGTTGTGAAAGATAAACTTCGGGATCATATCATAAATCTTGAGCATATACGAACAGAAAAGATGCTAGCGGATCCGCTCACAAAAGGCCTTCCACCCAGTGTGTTCAGAGGACACATAGTCGGCATGGGTTTAAGGGAGAGCCTATGATTCCCGAACAAGAAGGGCCCCAAAATAATGAAAGTTTGTTCCAAAATAGAAAGGTGTGTAGTAGCTGACAGTCTAACGGCATGAATGGTTGTGACGGTGAAACATGCTCTATATACTGATCTGTGATGGAATAGAATGATTGAAATATTGAACTCGAATGAGAATTGAAGTATGAATAAGAATTGTGTGAGATCAAGGGGGAGAATGTTAGAAGTTGATCTCCCACCGTTTAGGCCCAACGGCCTAACGGGCCTTAGATCTGCGCCCTGATCGGGGGCGCCCAACCTTGTGGTTGGTGGGCCCCCGTCGCACAGCGCTATAAAGACAAGGTGGGGGCCGGGGCGCTAGGTACGAGATGCGACACGAGTCACGAGGTTAACCTAGCCGCCAGTTCCCCACCGACATCTAAACCCTAAGTCCGATCTGAAGAGGGGCGCTGCCAGCGACGGGAAGCACCACTGACGCCGGCGAGCACCCGGATGGCCACGGACCCGACAACTGACGCGACACCGATGGCCATGGCGGTCAGCGGCTCCTCGAACCCCGGCGCTACCGCCACCGCCACTGCACCGCCTCACGCCGACACCTCCGGTCTGCATACTACCTCTCTCTCTGTGTGCATAGCATACGAACTGCATCTATTCTATCTATCCGAACTACTTTTTCCCTACTGGATCCGCTCCTAGACGATCCTATGAACTAACAAAAAGGACGACCGCTCCATCGTATATCATGCCTTGTCTCCCACCAATCTCGGCTCGTCGTCGTCGTCGTCATCGTCATCGTCGTTGGGGATGGGCAGCGCGCGGAGGAGGATGGTCTCGACGGTGATCCCAGGGCCAAAGCCAAACAGAATCCCCCACTCAAGTCCTTCCCCATGCGTACGCATCCCACATTCCACCGACCTCCGGCGCATCTCCTCGAGCACAACAAGTACACACGAGCTCATCGTATTTCCATACCGCCGCATCACCTCCCTCGACGCCGTCAGCTTCTCCTTCTCGAGCCCAACACACTCTCCACCGCGTCCAAGATCTTCCTACCACCCGGGTGCACCACCCAGAACATCTCCTCCTCCCTCTTCCTCCGTTCACCACCGCCGCCACCACCGCCTTCAACGCCGGCGGCGCGCGCCAGCGTGGCCTCCACGAGCTCCGCTACGCTCTCGGAGATGCGCAGCGCCATGTCTGGATGCAACGTGTACACGATCCCTTCCTCGTGAAGCTTCGCCACCAGCTCACTCTCCGTCCCCGGAACGATGTCCTGCGCCGCCGCCACAATCTCAAACAACGGCGTCTCGCCGTCGTCGGATGTTGCTGCTGCTCCGACGATGGCCGCGCACGCAGCGTCACCGAATAAGGCTTGGCCGACGAGGTTCCCGAGGTGAGTCTCGGATGGCCCGCGCAACGCCATGGCGACCACATCCGAGCACACGACGAGCACCCGCGCGCCGCGGCCGTTGTTCTCGGCTTTGTCCTTGGCTAGACGCAGCGCTAGGGCGCCGCCGTGGCAGCCGACCTGGTACAGCATGAAGCGCTTGGTGGAGACTGGAGAGTGGGAGGCCTAGGAGCTTGACCAGCTCCACGTCCGCGCTCGGCATGCGGCCGCTCGACGTCGTGCAGAAGACGAGGTGGGTGATGTCGGTGGCTCGCCGCCGCCGGCCCCAGTCGTTGATGGCCTTCCGTGCTGCTTCTGCGCCCAGTTGTGGTATGGTGGCGTCGGTGAGCTCTTGGCGTAGGGTCAGTGATGGGGATTTGTAGGCGGTGATGGAGGGATTGCTCCGGAGGAACTCGTCTGACATGTACACGTGGCGCTTTTCAACCATTGTGTTCTAACCTGTTGACAACAGGTTGAGTTCAATATTTAATAACGGTACGGTACCATATTTATCGATCGACCATATATCATTATTTATTTATGAAATTCATCTTTTTTTGCTACATATAATTGTTTTGATTTTTGTTTTGCTACGTACATCTATTTTGCTATATATACATCTGGATATAACTAAAAATATTAAAGTAACTTATAATTTAAAACAGAGAAAATATTATTTATTTATTTTTCTTTTATTGATCCCACAAATCTTGGCCACGTTGCCGGTAATGTAGGGCTCCTTGACAGCTGTTCTGTTACTGTTCATTAGCGTTCCTTTGTTTTTCTTTTCCCTCGGTTACCTGATGCTAAATAACAAAAAAAAATCCCAATGTAGCACATCTACCATCTACCTTTATTATTTATTATTTATTATTTATTTATGCTTATTTTCGTACACCATATTTACTGATCCTCAAGAGGCCACGTCGCTGGTACTGTCCTACTTTTGACAACACTGTTCTCTATTCTCTTACTATTTATTAGCGTTCCTTTATTTTATTTTTTTGCTTTTGCATACCTGCTAAATAACAGGTCTTCTTTTTTTCCAATGTAACACACCTACCATTATTTATGATTACTTTCGTACACCATATATTTACTGATCCCGCGAGAGGCCACGTCACTGGTACGGTAGCTTATTGTTCATTAACGTTCCTTTATTTATTTTGTCTCTTATTACGTGCTAAATAAAAAATCTGTTTTTTCCCAATGGTGTCATAGATGTTTATATACTTTTTTTTATAAACTAAGCCACAATACAAAATAAATATTTACTATAAATCTAAAATAACTAATACTCCTCCATCCCAAACTATCTCAAAGTATAATATATTCTAAGAATCTTGGAGAGTCAAAACATATCAATTTTGATTTTAAAATATTTAAAAATTATAAAAATTATGACATCAATTAGGTATATTATAAAAAATATAATTGATAAAGAATCTAATGATTCTCAGTTGATATGATAAATGTTATTACATTTTTCATATAATTTTGGTCAAACTTGAAATCTTTTGACTCTCCGATTCTTAAAATGTCTTATAATTTAGGATTAAAGGAGTAACTAACTTCTACCATTATTTATCTATGTTTTTTAACAAGACTTAGGACCAAAATAAATAATATATACAGTTTAGAACGGAAGTGACGGAGTAGCATTTTGTCCTTAAATAAACTAATAAAAAAAGTGGCCTGGATGGTTTTGGCACTAGAGCAGAGCTAAAAGAGTTTAGAGACGACACTTACAAATCCTCTTAAACTTAGCCTTCAGATCCACCATGTGATTACTGTTTGATATCTCGAAATAGTAATCAGGAAAGGAGTCTTGTGGCCACACATGCTCTGGGACGGCCACTCCCAATCCCAGTATAGCCGCCCGGCTGCCACTAGGATGAACAGACACCCCTCTTGCCTTGGAAGAATCCATCATATGTATACTACCTTTGCCTAGAATTGCAGGGACATCGATCTTGTGGGAGTATTGCATACTTATATAGCCATTCGGATTTTCAGACAGCCCACTTGGACGCCTCCGCATAGGCAACTTGTAAGGCAGACACGCTGTAGGAGAGACTCATCCTTTTGATGATTGATTCTGTTGAATTATAAGCTCTTCGTCATCGGAAAAAGTTTTTGGATGCCAACCACAATTTGTGTTCGTATATACACCGGTCAATTCAACACAAAAGATCTGATGCACACGCTCCGATTCCTGATGCCTCGATTAGATGTGAAAATATAGGAGTTGGCTGCAATTCGCCTAATCATTTCAGTGGCTGATAATAAGTCGACTAATGTTGTTTTTGACTGTTTTATTGTGAGAGAAAAATACTGTTTCGGTGGCTAATAAACCAGCTGATAAGTCAAGGAATGTGAGCACCCACATTAATTTGAATTATTCTAGTGCAGTACTTTTCTTTATCCATGTTGAATCTTGCATCATACTTAATCCGTTCCAAATTATAGTTCGTTTGACTTTTTCAACCCTAAGTTTGACCACTCGTCTTATTCAAATTTTTGTGCAAAATATCATTTTTTTTGTGTGGCTTACTTATTTAATGAATAGTCTACATGAATGACTTAAATTTGACTATATTTACACAAATTTTTTTAAATAAGACGAGTGGTCAAAAATGAGGTTAAAAAAGTCAAACGAATTATAAATTGAAATGGATGGAGTATCATTTATAGTTAAAGTTGGTGGTACAGTGATACAGGTAAAATCATATATCGCACTTAATGCCAACGATAAGGATCGGCGGCATACTCCCTCTGTCCCTTTATATTTATCGTCCGAGAAATGTGTCTGTGAGGGAAACACGATTTTTTAGAGACAGACATTAAGGATGTGTTTGGTTGGAGAGCGAGGTAGAATGGAACGGTTCCGCTCCTGATTTAGGGACAGGACGGTTCTATTCGGTTTTTGGTTGAAAGAATGGAATGGTTCTATTTTGGTGTTTGGTTGGAGGGATATCAGCAAAGAGGATGACAACACTAGACATAGCAAACGGGAGCGAGCGCGTCCGGCAAAATTTTGGGAGCGAGTCCGTCCTACTTTTCAAGGGAATATTCCTGGACTGAAATGGCTCCATTCTCCTCACCACAAACGAAACAGCCTGGAAACTAAGATGAAATGACTCTATCCCACCCCATCCCATGAACCAAATCCTAAGGGATAGAGGGAGTACCTTCCGGTTCAAGCATCTCATACGTCTGACTCCACGGATCAACCAACTTTTATCCACGAATGCACAAGTCTCTCCCATCTGCCGCTACCGCCAATACCACCACACACACACACACATATATATATATATATATATATATATATATATATATATATGGTTTCACTCAAATGTGCAAGGACTCGATCTATTTTCCTTTGTAGTTTTCGGTTAGTTCTGTTGACCCTTCTTGATCAAGGGTTTAGTTTTTTTTTTTTGTCAGCAACGAGCTGGTTGGCGATGGCGGTGCTTTGAAATAGGAAGAAATTTACTTCACACTATTATATTTCCTCTATTTTAAATTATAAGTGTTTTTTCTAGTTAAACTATATATTTTTACTAGAGAATTTGGTGATTCTACCCTTATTTGGAACTCTAATTATGATTTTACCCCTATTTTTTTAACTTTACATTTTTACCCTCGTTTTTTCTAAATAAAACCTCTGTCTACCCCTGTTATGTAACACCGTTGGTGCTGCTCATATTAAATGGCGAAATAAAAAGAAAAAAGCAAAAACAGGTGGTCCAAAAGACAAAAATGCCCCTGAGGGCTTTTCCTCTTCTCCGGGTACGCAGAAAGGAATCGGGCCGCTCCCTCTCCCGTCGTGGCGGAGCTCAGCGCCGAGGCCCTGCTCCCGGCGGCTCCTCTTCCCTTCGCCCTCCCCCTTCTCCCCTTCGGCCTCCCTCCTCCCCATCGCCTCCTCCATTGCTGCTCCCACCGCCTTCGAAGCCTTGGGTTAGGTCATCCACGAGCACGCCATGCCTTGGCGGCACGCGGTAGGCTGTGCGGCGAGCACCTAGCGAGCACGCAGGAGGCGGCGCACGGCCAACCCTCGGTGGGCGCGCGGGAGGCGACGACGGGGCCAGCCCCCATCGGGCGCACGAGAGACGGCTCCTGGCTAGCCCTGGCGGGTGCTCGAGAGGTAGGGCGGCCAGCCAGTTGTCAGGGGACACGCGACGGCCATGGCCGTCGGGGGCGGCTTCCTGACGCCTCGGCCTGCAGGTTCTCAGTCTCGGTCAGCCAACAGATCTGGCGTCGGCAGCAGCAAGCTCCGAGCGGAGCTGTGGAAGGCTGACAACATGAGACGCCAAATTAACTCGCTCTTGTTGTCCTGCACCAGACGGAGCTCGTCGCCGGAGGTTCAGATCAGGACGCCACGTCGCTACTTGGAGGCAGGAGGACGACTCCGAGCAAGCGTCTTCTCCCTCATGGGTACAACACTCACGGGTTCTAGAATCTAGACTTCTGATTTGTTACTGATTGGAACTTATGGAATCACAGATGCAGGATTTGTATTTCCAATGCTATTTTACACTGTACTTGTCTACTGGAATGGATAATAATGGCGATGGATGTGTTATGATTTAAAAATTGTGATGTCTTTATATTATTGATTGGTTGCAGCCCTTCGACATAGCTGTTTAAGACCATCAACAATGAAATTGATGATTGTAATTCTCTGGTCTTTGTCTCTTTGATCATCAGACTGAACTGCAGGTGAGTTGGAAGCTGCAGGAAGGGCAAGTATGCCTTGATTTTGTCCAAATACAGTAGCTCGGACCTGCCTGTGTTTCAGTTCAATGACTCTTACAGCTCCAGGTACTACTTGATATATCCTATGTGAAGTCGAGGAGTCAGTTTGATCGAACACCCCAACATTCTGGTTTTCTTCTATAGTCTCTTGGTTCTGGTTAGCAGCAACCGGATTGTCCATTACATGATCAACAATTTCATTCACGTCCTCAGCTTCTCCTGGCACTACCAAATCTCTTGGTTCTGATGCTTGGGACTCCGAAGGGTGAGGAGCAACTGGGATGGGAATGGTGGAGTGCAAAGAGTCGAATGGAGCATAGGGTCTAGGTGCCCATTGAATAACCGGTTCGGCCACTGTATTATTTGACACATCAACTGAAGAAGATTTAGTGGTCCTTTGAACCCATTTGAGATTAGAGGTCTCACGCCTTTTAGCACAATATTTGGCCTTGTGACCATAGTTGTAGCAGAACAAGCAACGAAATTTACTTTGGCAATCTCTGACAAGGTGTCCTGGACTTAAGCACCTAAAGCAGCAGCGAGAGCAAGTGTTTGTGGGTGGAATGTGGCAATCACCTTGGGGAGTCAGCCCCGCATTAGCTTGAACTGAAAAGCTTCTAGAACTATTTGAAGAATGCCTAGATTCATCAGCCTTCTGGATTTGATGAACACCTGAACTAGAACATCCATTGACAATTAAACTAGTAGCAGGAGAGTCTCGGACAAAGCAGTTATCAATAGAGAAAAGACTATCAGTCCGGTTAGTAGCTTCCCGAACAGGGAGATGCTCTTCTAAGATAGGGTAGTAAATTCTTCCAATCTTGATAACTGAAACAAGTTCTTTTGGCTGAGATTTTGAGATAGGAGAGTCTTGAACAAGTTTACGTTGAAAGGAAACTTTTTTGTGATTAAGTTTGTGCTTGTTCTTGTGGCTGGTTTTTGTGGTCTAGCTGTTCTCTTCTTCTTTTTGCCATTTGATGTGTTCTGTAGCCCAATTATCCCCACCATTATGCCAGAAATGGAAGTAGATATCAAAATGTTCTGTCGTAATCCTCTTAAGAGCTTGAATCAGGAGGCCGACATGCTTGTTGGCCACTGAGAAACGAAAATGGCGATCTGACTCGAAGGTCACATGGAACCCAGCAGGGGTTCCTCCCAAACAACAGTGAAGTGCCAAGGCAACATACTCTTCAGTCAAACGGAAGAGAAAGCGTCGAAACACCACCAGCAATAGGAAAGAGCCATCCGGAGAAGAAGAGGGATGGTGCACTGAAGACGAATACCTGTGAAGCACTTTAGCTTGAAATCTTTTACCCATGGAGAAATCTCAGTCCTTAACTAGATCAGCAAGCCCAGGGTTCTGTTTTAGCACGAGAAGAGCTCCCGGAGAGGAAACAGAGCGGACCATATTGAGCGGCAGCAGTGCCGGGCAGAAGCAGAGCAAATCAGCAGCAACAGATCAACACTGAGCAGCGGCACCTAGCAGAGCAACGAGCACGTCCACACCTAGTTTATGGACTCTGCAGTGTTAACAGATGGGAGAAAGCCAAGGAATTATTTTTTGAAATGTTGGATCAAGGAATCCGCCCCAACATCGTGTGCTTCAACACAATAATTTCTAACTTATGCAATGAAGGACGGGTTATGGAAGCCCGGACTGTCATTGACTTTATGGAACGTGTAGGCGTCAGGCCTGATGTTATCTCATATACTGCATTAATAGGTGGTCACTGCTTAGCTGGTAAAACTGATGAAGCGGCAAAATTACTTGATGGTATGGTCCCAGCTGGCTTGAAACCGGACGTTCGTTCCTATAGTGTATTGCTCCATGGCTACTGTAAAGCTGGCAGGATTGACAATGCATATTGTCTTTTCCGGGAAATGTTGAAGAAGGGAGTTACGCCTGGAGTTGTGACTTACAATACTTTACTGCAAGGATTATTTCAGACTGGGAGATTTTCTGAAGCAAAGTAACTCTACCACAATATGCTTAAAAGTGGAAAACAGTGGGACATTTACACACACAACATAATTCTAAATGGGCTTTGCAAAAAGAACTGTGTTGATGAAGCATTTGAAATGTTCCAGAGCCTGTGTTCTAAGGATCTTCGTCCTAACATTGTTACTTTCAATATTATGATCGGTTCTTTGCTCAAATGTGGCAGTAAGAAAGATGCCATGGATCTGTTCGCTGCTATCCCTGTCCATGGTTTAGTTCCAGGAAGGGTGACCTATGGCTTAATGATGGAAAATCTCATAAAAGAAGGGTTGCTAGATAAGTTTGAGAATCTGTTTTTGGCAATGGAAAAGAGTGGATGCCTTCCAAACTCACGCATGCTAAATGCTATAGTTAGGTGGCTGTTGGGTGGAGGCGAGATAGTGAGGGCTGGGGCTTACCTCTCCAAAATTGATGAAATGAACTTCTCACTTGAGGCTTCCACTACATCCTTGCTAATATCACTTTTCTCGAGGGAGGAATGTAAGAACCATGCAAAGTCCCTACCTGAAAAGTACCATTTTCTTGAAGAGGTCAACAAATGAGCATTATGTCAAATGGAATAAATTCTCAGCTGAGTGGTATGTCCATTTCATGCTTTATTTGTTTGATGAAATTCTTTGGGAAAGTGTTATACTGCTAGTGCATGTCATCATCCTGTTTATCACCTGACAAAGTCATATTGTCTGCTGTCCTAGTTAATAAAGTCATATTGTCTTCAGTCCTAGTTATCCTTACAGTGGGAATCATTTTCAAGCTATTTGGAGCACATGAGTTTCTGCCTTTGTTGCTTAGTTTGTAAGAAATTCTTCATAGTTGGGAATACAATCATCTGGATTTCTTAATCCTTAAGGTGATTTCTATACACTAAGCTTTGTTTTTTTCCCCACATTTTGCAGTATCCCCCGCCACCCCTGAATATTTGTTGTTAGCAGTGCCTTTTTCCCCACTAATAACTACTGTTAGAATTTTATTTTCCCGAATATCCTGCTAACAGTGTGCGCTGATTGTAGTTCCATGGAACAGGTAAATCCAATATGTATCATCTTCCATGGATCAAGAGGTTAACAAGACATCTAACAATTGCATTGCTGTTTGTTTGGTATAAAATTTATAGTACTTGATGTACCAAATTTGGAAGAAACCTGCTGCCAAATTCCATTGAATGCCCAGATGCTGCCAGCATCTTTGACTGAAGGGGCAACTGAAAAACAGATGAAAGGCAGTCTCTTCAACATTGCCATCACAGTACGTTTTTAGGATATCTCTTGTATTTAGCCTATCCATTAGGAGGAGCCAAGTGAAAACTCTGAGTTTGTTGCAGCACTTGGAGTTCCAGATTCAAACAAAAGGGCTGGGGGTTGGAAACTTCTATAGGGAAAGCTGTAAAATTTAGAAGAGGAATATTTGGTGTTTCCCTAAATATAATGCCACGAGTATTTTGTGTTTTCCTGGACTTGAATTATCTCCGTTCTGGTTAGCCTTGTTAATACTTGTTGACTTGATGCATTTAGGCAGATGCATGTGTTACTCTATAGCACTTGTTCTCGTTTCTTAAGTCGAATATCATGTTTCATATGTGCCATATTTTGATGAAGATAGATATTTGTTTCAACTTTGAAGGCTGGGAAGTGGGAACTTCCAGCAACTGATACCCCTTTCTTACAGATTCATTTTTGAACTATACTTTAATAATTTGTCTTTTTCACAGTTTGTTTGCATACTAGTGTTTTCTGATTCTTTTGTAGTTTTGTGGTCTATTTCCCATGACTTGTTTTCTTTGTTCACTGCAATCTTCTATTCCTATGCCTTCACTTTTTATTAGAGGGATCCCATGCACTATGTCATGCGTGTCGGGGCTCAGCATTTGGAGATAACCATTGCCTGCAAGATGGCCAGGCAAAGTCGGCGTGGAGGGAGACTAGAGTATTGGGGGGGAAATGGATTCATTCTTCTTATTGCTTGCCCCAAACTGAGTGTGTTACAAAGGATAAATAGGCTCACGGCCACTAGCAACTTGGAGATGCCTCTGCTGCATGCGCGGCTGAGATTGAAACCTCCTAAATGCTTAGGCTTGACTACTCTTGCTGCATGGGAGAAACCTCCTAAATGCTAGGCTTGACTAAGCCTCTCCACTCTGCTGCATGCACTGTGCCACTAAGATTGGAAATCTCATAAATGCTAGGCTTGACTGAAGCCTCTCCACTAAAGCCTGCGGTCTTGATCTGGCCGCGCTGATCACTCCTCTACTACTGCTTGCCCCACATGTCCTCGGATTCTGCTTAACTTTTGTATTTACTTTTGTGTTAGATCAACCTCCTTTGGCTTACACTTCCTGAAATCCAAGTCATCAATTCCTTGCAGCTCCATGTCTATAAAGAAAGTAGAGCAATGGAAGTCCCATCAGGCCTTCATTTGTGGTGTCAATACCTCTAACCATCAATCCATCATGGTTATCTGAACTGGAGCAGTTTGGTTTTATGATGGCATCTGGAGGCTGGAGGGGGGGTTTTAGTAAAGACCTGAGTGTTTGCAGTTATTTTTGTGCATGACCTTCAAATAGAAGCATACCTAGCTATCCTTGAACTCTCAGAGCATTGCTTATTAGAACTCCCTGTTAACTGCATTATATTCAAGCAGCTGATATTGTAGCAGCATCAGCAAGAGAAAAAAGGTAATAAGAAAAAAAAAAGCTCAAAACTGAATTATCTGCCCTTCCCACTGAGAAACACTTTTTGGTCCATAATGAATTGATGATTACTTGGGCTAAACTATCAGAGCCGAGTTTTGATTATTTATTGCTAGCTGTTGCTTGATGAGTTTTATTTTTTCTCGTGCCTTTTGTGCCCCTGTCCACTTATGTGTATCCTTTCATGAAGGTGGCAGCAAGAACAGTAAAATGCTGAGGAATGACCGTGGGAGCATCAGCAAGAAAAGCAGACAAGCAGTAGTGCAGTGTTGACAAGGAGCAAGCTGCAGCTGAAATTTGGCCTCATCTCCTTGACCGGACCCTCTTTCTGCTCGCCCTGCTTTCTTCATATTTCTCTGAAACTAGTGGTACGATGCTAGTGGAGCACTCAAGGGTTTCGGATTTTGAATCGATCACACTATTTCAACAAGTCCATGTAAGTAAATTTTCTTTTCTGATAAACAAGTGGGTGAAGACAATATTATCAGGGCATAGTAGAGGTTAATTACTGAAATCAGCCTAATGTTGAAGACATCAGAAGCGGTAACTGTCCAAACACTGTCAGCTACTACTCTGTTCTGAAACACAGGAAACAATTTGTATAAGTATCCTTGCCTTTTAGCCATATATATGTATACATATATTTGTGGTGGTGAGTAGATTGTTTGAGTTATACACCGTACCACTGGTCCACCCTGCACTGCACTTGCATCGCTCTCATTAGAATTGCCTGTATCCCAATGCCTTCCTTCCGTTTTCACAGTGCCTCTGAGGGTCTAAGGCACTAAGTGTTGGAGGTGTCCTTGGCTGATCCAGAGTGATGAGGATCAGGCTTACAGCTTACAGGATCAGGGATAGTTTGTGGCGGCACTGGCGACTCACCCCGACTCTCATTCATTTTTTTTTTTGGTTTAGATCAGGCTCACACACATCCCAGAAAGTTTAAGAGGAGGCAATATATATGGCAGTAATCTTTGCAAGTAAAAGTAAGCAATATGGCTACAATTGAGTTATAAGCACTCTTGCTTCTCTGAAAAGTTTTTTTTAATCCATTTCTATTGCTTTAAACCGGAGTACGCTCTCCGTACCGTACGTGTCTGATGAAAAAAAGGAAAAAAAAAACGGCACATCTATCTGCAGAGCATTTTTTTAAAACTCATCTCCATTTTCATAAGATGAAGCGAAATAGTACCATAGTTTCAGAGCAGGGGAATTCAGAAGAGACATAAGAGAGAAGGAGCAGCCTACTAATAACGACAAACTAAATCAGAGATATCTTGCCCTTCCAGGCTTACATCAACTGACAAGCAAAAGCTACCAAAGATTTCAAAAACGAAACATTCAGACAGATAGCACAAGTTGTAAAGCAGATGATGATGCAGCTAGCCGGTATAGACATGGTGATCCGCACCAAAATGCCCCTAGTGGGGATACAGTGGTGCAACAGCTGAAGGATGCAGTATTTTTTCCCATTTGGAAAAACTCCATACCTAAATAATGTATTATAGGTGGAGCTGTCCATCAGATTTCTGGGTGGTGTGGTTGGTTATCACGTTAGTCTCACACACTAAAGGTCCCCAGTCCGAACCTGGGTTCAGACATAACTGTTTTTTTTCTTCTTCTCCTTACAATAGTTTCTGGTATTTTTCTACAATAGTGTATTTTTCTTCTTCTGTTTTTCCTTCTTCTCCTTACAATAGTGTTTGGTATTTTTCTACAATAGTGACCTAGAATGTATAACTACTACTCCCTCCGTCCCGTAAAAAACGCAATTGTAGGACTAAGGGAAGATACCAATGCAACATGGAAATTTACTAAAATGCCCCTATAAATTGATTAGATATATTTGCAATCATTATCCACATAGAATTTGCAGATAGAAGATTCTAGATACATAGACATTGACAAAGTTTTTGCTACAATTAGAAGCCTCTAGATACACAGCCCAAATAAACATTGGACTAATTTTTCTTTTTTTTTTCATGAGAAGTGTGCAGCAGCCTGTGTTGGTGTGGGTCCCATCCTAGGCCTAGTACCTATACCCTTGTTTTTAACTCTTGGGTTGCGTTTTTTTGGGAAAGATTTGAATTCCTGGATTGCATTTTTTTATGGACGGAGGGAGTATGTCGTTTTTTTTTGTAATTTTCTTCTTCTGGAAGATCTAATATAACTTGATACAATAGTGATTTATAATGTATAGTAACTACTCTAGCAACAGTTTAGCATTCTACCACCCCCAAAAAATAACATAACTAATTACAATTGTGATCTAGAATGTATAACTACTCTGGCAAATTTTTAGTGATCTAGATTGTGTAACTACTCTAGCAATTTGTTTTTCTCTTCTTCTAGAAGAGCTAATGCAACTAATTACATTAGTGATCCAGAATGTATAATAACTACTCTGACAACACACAACAGTACCGAGCGGTGAAGCTAAATTTTTGAAAAACCAATATTAAAATCAAAATTCCACCATGGTTTTAGTTTAAATTTTTATACCTATACGACAAATGCACTACCCTCTGATTTATTTTTAGCTTGGCAAGGTAATTAGCCAACTTACTGACCGGGAAAACTATCAGCCGAACATGCTTGTTCTTGATCCATTTCCAATCAATGAATCAAACCTACGTTTCAGCATTGGGTTCAACACTTTGTTTGGGCTATGTGTGAAATACTGGATGGCTATTGGTACAAGGTTTCTTCTCGGTGCTCTCAACGGATTCCTTGCACTAGTAAAGGCTACTCTGTTAGTATGTTCAAAGTGGCAATTCCTAAGAGGAGACGAAGCCAATATATATGTCACTGTCAGTCAGTTGCTGCAGCCTGATTCTATTCTATTCAACCAAAAGTCTAGTCAATAATGCTTTGTATTTTTTATTGCTTTGTGCTATAGGTCTACTCCATTGAAGTTTGTCGACCTGAACAATAAGCTCTGGGTATATCAGTTGTAAGCTCCACTCTACACATAAGCACATAACACTTCCTTACTGACTACAATAGACTCTGTTTGATCCATTTAATTTAATTTAGGTCAGCACAACAAGGGGAATGGGTGTTATAACTAGCCCAGCGATTAGGGGCTATCTAGCACAGGTATCTGACAAAGTTTACTGTTTGTCAACTGTTTGGATTACTTATACTTCTCACCTTCTCTGTCTTCCTTCCTCCCTACCGGTTTTTTAAATAGTACACACAAGTGTTTGGAAGGCAGTATTCCTTTGGACCAAATTAAATTCTTTTAACACTAAGTTAGAATGAAGTTCTTTTTAATTTTATCTTCTTGTTCCTACACCATGCAGGTTCCCATATTCAGTACAACCTGCTCTATATGCCAATGCATACTTAAAATTTATTGTTATCATGAAGGTTTTTTATGCTTTTTATGATTTTAATGTATAATTTTTAATTTATTATTCATCGAGCAACTAATCAGGAGACCCTACATAAGCATAAAGGCCTTGAGAGAGCAGTCGAAATGAAAGAAGGTACTATAACTCAAGAAAGTACAGAGCCACCCAAAGAGAGCTTACACAAAAACTGGCCATTGATGTCCTCTACTTCATGACACCGCATATGTTGAGGTACCACTTGCAAACCACAACAGCTTCTGCACTGAAATGAATTGTTATAAAAGTTAGATAATGTTGTAATTCAACGTCAGATATTTTCTCTATGGACCGTGAGTGACCGAAAATATGGTGGTCTTAGCTTTGCGTCTAAAGATGTGGGTCAATTTCTTACAGTTGCAGATAACTCCACTCCAACCAATTACTTACCAAAAACTTTTAAAAAAAAATCTGAGGCATCCACTTGATCAGCTGTTTTATGGTTATAATAAGGTCTATAAACTGTAGTAAATTCTATTTCTGGATATATTGTCAACACTTATCCTCTGCTCAACTGTAGACGCTAATCTTCTAGTATATCAAATCTTCGCTTACCAATGGATGGATGAAATCCTTGGTTGAATCAATTCAACCCGAGTTTGATCGGTGAGTTATTACAGTCACTATATTGTTGTTTGACATTTTGTAGTGTGTCCATTACTTATTATTCTCTATTTTTTCTGTTAAAAAATTGTTTGTAATTCTTGTCCATTAACCAATAAGCATCGCAGGCACTATCTATACCAATAATTGGTTCTTATCCTTCATAACACACTTGTCACGAATAAGACTTGATGTGCCGCTCTACATCACAGCAATGCTCAGAAGCGTTTTTGCGGTAAGTAGTTCATTATGAGTAAGCTCTCAGAGTAAAACACATCACCAACCACTACATTGCACATTGCTAAATAAATACACTAATGTATATAATTAAAAATCCAGGACAAAAAATATGCTTCATTCAAATGTTCAGCTTTGGGTTACATACTAATGTTTGAGTATGTTGATCAGACCAATAGCTTAGAGTTACCGGCACTTCTCTTCTGCAAAACAATGCTATGGGCGCTGCAAACGGGATAGCTACAACGGCAATGTCTCGCTGTCCAAGGCTTTGCTCCAGCTGGAGCAGGCATCTTGTATGTACAAACAAGCTAGCAGTGCTGCCTGATGTTCATATGAGCTAGCAGTGTTATTCATATGATGTTCATCACGGCCTGGCCTTGAAAATGGTACTCTACTAGCTAGTTTAGTTCAGCCTGATCATTCGTAGCTTATTATTAGTGGTTGCTTGTTGTGTGTGTGATAAGCATGAAAGCATAGGCGGCCAGGTAGGGCAAACTTAGAGAATGTACTGTATACACATTTCCTTTTTTTCAATAAGAGGTTCACTGCTGAAACGTCTCTGGTTGTAGGTTCTCTGGTAGAGGGATAGAGTCATAGAGAGGAGCAGGGTTCACGCAGACAGCGTGATCTGGCACGTCATTTTGCAATGAGTCTTCACGCTGACAGCGTGATATGGCACGTCACGCATTTAAAAACGCTTGTTTTTAGTAGAGTTGTACTCTCTCTGTCTGTCTTAGAATAGATGACACTATGAGATGATAACTCAAACTTTCTCAACTTTGACTAGGTTTATAAAAAATACTCTCTCCGTCTCTGAAAGAATCAATTCATAGAATCCGTGTCAGTTAAACTTTTTTTTAACTTTGACTAACTTTATAAAAAAACATAACACATTTATGACTTAGAATAAACACCATATAAAAATATGTTCTTAAATAAATCTAATGATACTAGTTTGATACCATAATTTTTAATACTTTATTATAGAAATTTAGTTAAAGTTTAAAAATTTGATTTAGGACAAATTCAGAAATCTATTTTTTTAGGGACGTAGAGAATACATGCAACATTTATATCTCTAAATAAATGTATTATAAAAATAAACTCAATTATTTATCTAATAATATTAATTATGTATTATAAATATGATTATTATTTAAAAAATATTGATTTTTTATGAAGCGAGAATGACTTCTATTTTGAAAAGATATAGTAAGATTTTTTTCTCACACCGGTGGCAATTTTGTAAGGTGAAATTGAGGAGTGACATTTATTCTGCTTGTTACAGCGGTAAAAATTATAAAAAAACAGATGATAGCCTGATGATGCAAAAAAAAAAGAAGGAAAATAGAGAAGCAGAGCCGTTGAAGCCGCAGTCCTCGGCAGCGGCACCTGCGCCCGTCGGCCCGCCTGCCCCAACCACCAGCTCCACCGCCCGCGGCACGCTGCCGCCCGCCGCCCGCCGCCCCGCCCACCAGCTCCCACCCTCACACGCTCCACGTCGCGGCACGCGCTGCTCGACTCACCGCGCGAGCTGCTCTGCTTCACTGACCCGGAGGGCTGTCGCAGCGCCGACCGTGGCCCGTCGTCGCGGGGCCATTAGCAACGCGCGCGCCCCATGTCGCGCCGCGCCCGCGCCGCCCGCGACCGGTGCTTGGAGCTGGAGCGCGTCATCGCCGGCCATGCCAGGTCGGGGGAATTCGCCCTCGATGACGCGCTCAAGCTGTTCGATGAATTGCTGTTCCACGCCAGGGCCAGGCCAGCCTCGGTTCATGCTTTCAACCACCTGCTTACCGTTGTCGCTCGTGCCCGATGCTCTTCAGCCTCCGACCTCGCCGTCTCCCTCTTCAACCGGATGTCCCGTGCATGCTCCGACCAGGTCCGTCCAAATCTGTACACATACAGCATCCTCATTGGTTGTTTCTGTCGTATGGGTCGCCTGGAGCATGGCTTCGCCGCCTTTGGACTCTTCTTTAAGACAGGCTGGAGGGTGGATACCATAGTCATCAATCAACTGCTCAAGGGCCTTTGTGATGCCAAGAGGGTGGACGAGGCCATGGACATATTGTTCCGAAGAATGCCTGAGTTCGGCAGCACACCTGATGTAGTTTCCTGCAACACCCCTTCTCAAGGGTTTCTGCAATGAAAAGAGAGCTGGGGAGGCACTTGAACTGTTGCACACGATGACTGATGATGATGGATATGGAAGCTGCACACCAAATGTTGTGACATACAGCACCATTATCAACGGTTTGTTTGGCGAGGGTCAGGTGGAAAAAGCTTACAACCTGTTTCTTGAAATGCAGGATCGGGGGATTTCACCGAATGTGGTGACGTACAACACGACCATTGATGGCCTGTGCAAAGCTCAAGCAGTTGACAGGGCTGAGAGTGTCCTTCAGCAGATGATTGATAAAGGTGTTAAGCCTGACATCCGGACATATACTTGCCTGATCCATGGATACCTCTATGCAGGACAGTGGAAACAGGTGGTTCGAACGCTTGAAGAAATGAGCGCATGTGGTCTTCACCCAGATGTTGTTACTTATGGTTTGCTGCTGGGCTATCTCTGCAAGAACGGAAAATGCACAGAGGCCAGGAAGATTTTTGATTCTATGATTAGGAAGGGCATAAAACCTGATGTAACTATCTACGGCATTCTTCTTCATGGGTATGCTACCAAAGGAGCCCTTACTGATTTGCCTGATCTCCTAGATTCGATGACAGCAAATGGTATTTCACCTGATCATTACATCTTCAACACTGTGTTATGTGGATACGCGAAAAAGGCAATGATAGATGAGGCAATGCATATACTTAGCAGAATGAGGCAGCAAGGATTGAGTCCTGATGCAGTCACTTATGGAACATTAATAGATGCACTTTGCAAGTTGGGAAGAGTGGATGATGCTATGCTTAGATTCAATCAGATGATCAACGAAGGAGTGACTCCAAGCATTGTTGTTTTTAACTCCCTAGTTTATGGACTCTGTAGTGTTAACAGATGGGAGAAAGCCGAGGAATTATTTCTTGAAATGATGGATCAAGGAATTCATCCTGACATTGTGTTCTTCAACACTATAATGTCTAACTTATGCAATGAAGGACGGGTTATGGAAGCCCGGAGTGTCATTGAATTTATGGAACGTGTAGGCGTGAGGCCTGATGTTATCTCATATACTGCATTAATAGGTGGTCACTGCTTAGCTGGTAAAACTGATGAAGCGGCGAAGTTACTTGATGGTATGGTCTCAGCTGGCTTGAAACCGAACATTCGTTCCTATAATACATTGCTTCATGGCTACTGTAAAGCGGGCAGGATAGACAATGCATATCGTCTTTTCCGAGAAATCTTGAGGAAAGGAGTTACGCCTGGAGCTGTGACTTACAATATTATACTGCAAGGATTATTTCAGACTGGGAGATTTTCTGAAGCAAAGGAACTCTACCACAATATGCTTAAAAGTGAAAAACAGTGGGACATTTACACATACAACATAATTCTTAATGGGCTTTGCAAAAAGAACTGTGTTGATGAAGCATTTGAAATGTTCCAGAGCTTGTGTTCTAAGGATCTTCGTCCTAACATTGTTACTTTCAATATTATGATCGGTTCTTTGCTCAAATGTGGCAATAAGAAAGATGCCATGGATCTGTTCGCTGCTATCCCTGTCCATGGTTTAGTTCCAGGAAGGGTAACCTATTGGTTAATGATGGAAAATCTCATAAAAGAAGGGTTGCTAGAGGAGTTTGAGAATCTGTTTTTGGCAATGGAAAAGAGTGGATGCCTTCCAAACTCACGCATGCTAAATGCTATAGTTAGGTGGCTGTTGGGTGGAGGCGAGATAGTGAGGGCTGGGGCTTACCTCTCCAAAATTGATGAAATGAACTTCTCACTTGAGGCTTCCACTACATCCTTGCTAATATCACTTTTCTCGAGGGAGGAATGTAAGAACCATGCAAAGTCCCTACCTGAAAAGTACCATTTTCTTGAAGAGGTCAACAAATGAGCATTATGTCAAATTGAATAAATTCTCAGCTATATGGTATGTCCATTTCATGCTTTATTTGTTTGATGAAATTCTTTGGGAAAGTGTTATACTGCTAGTGCATGTCAGCATCCTGTTTATCACCTGATAAAGTCATATTGTCTTCAGTCCTAGTTAATAAAGTCATATTGTCTTCAGTCCTAGTTATCCTTACAGTGGGAATCATTTTCAAACTATTTGGAGCACATGAGTTTATGCCTTTTGTTGCTTAGTTTGTAAGAAATTCTTCATAGTTGGGAATACAATCATCTGGACTTCTTAATCCTTAAGGTGATTTCTATACACTAAGCGTTGTGTTTTTCCCACATTTTGCAGTATCCCCCGCCACCCCTGAATATTTGTTGTTAGCAGTGCCTTTTTCCCCACTAATAACTACAGTTAGGAGTTTTATTTTCCCAAATATCCTGCTAGCAGTGTGTGCTGATTGTAGTTCCATGGAACAGGTAAATCCAATATGTATCATCTTCCATGGATCAAGAGGTTAACAAGTGTTGACACAAAAAGCGTCAGATCTAAACGGTGTCAACAACAAGAGATGTAACAATTGCATTGTTGTTTGTTTGGTATAAAATTTATAGTACTGGATGTACCAAATTTGGAAGAAACCTGCTGCCAAATTCCATTGAATGCCCAGATGCCGCCAGCATCTTTGACTGAAGGGGCAACTGAAAAACAGATGAAAGGCAGTCTCTTCAACATCTCTTGTTTTTAGGAGGAGCCAAGTGAAAACTCTGAGTTTGTTCCAGCACTTGGAGTTCCAGATCCAAACAAAAGGGCTGGGGGTTGGAAACTTCTATAGGGAAAGCTGTAAAATTTAGAAGAGGAGTATTTGATGTTTCCCTAAATATAATGCCATGAGTATTTTGTGTTTTCCTGAACTTGAATTATCTCCGTTCTAGTTAGCCTTGTTAATGCTTGTTGACTTGATGCATTTAGGCAGATGCATGTGTTACTCTATAGCACTTGTTCTCGTTTCTTAAGTTGAATATCATGTTTCATATGTGCCATATTTTGATGAAGATAGATATTTGTTTCAACTTTGAAGTCTGGGAAGAGGGAACTTGCAGCAACTGACACCCCTTTCCTACAGATTCATTTTTGAACTATACTTTAATAATTTGCCTTTTTCACAGTTTGTTTGCATACTAGTGTTTTCTGATGCTTTTGTAGTTTTGTGGTCTATTTCCCATGACTTGTTTTCTTTGTTCACTGCAATCTTCTATTCCTATGCCTTCACTTTTTATTAGAGGGAGCCCATGCACTATGTCATGGACGTCGGGGTTCAGCATTTGGAGATAACCATTGCATGCAAGATGGCCAGGCAAAGTCGGCGTGGAGGGAGACTAGAGTATTAATGGATTGATTCTTCTTATTGCTTGCCCCAAACCGAGTGTGTTACAAAGGATAAATAGGCTCACGGCCACTAGCAACTTGGAGATGCCTCTGCTGCATGCGCGGTTGAGACTGAAACCTCCTAAATGCTAGGCTTGATTACTCTTGCTGCATGGGAGAAACCTCCTAAATGCTAAGCTTGACTAAGCCTCTCCACTCTGCTTCATGCACTGTGCCACTAAGATTGGAAACCTCATAAATGCTAGGCTTGACTGAAGCCTCTCCACTAAAGCCTGCGGTCTTGATCTGGTCGCGCTGATCACGCCTCTACTACTGGTTGCCCCACATGAACTCAGGTTCGGCTTAACTTTTATATTTACTTTTGTGTTAGACCAACCTCCTTTGGCTTGCACTTCCTGATATCCAAGTCATCGATTCCCTGCAGCTCCATGTCTATAAAGAAAGTAGAGCAATGGAAGTCCCATCATACCTTCATTTGTCGTGTCAACACCTCTAACCATCAATCCATCATGGTTATCTGTAGAGGCTGGAGCGGGGGTTTTAGTAAAGACCTGAGTGTTTGAAGTTATTTTTGTGCGTGACCTTCAAATAGAAGCATACCTAGCTATCCTCAAACTCTCAGAGCATTGCTTAATAGAGCTCCCTGTTAACTGCATTATATTCAAGCAGCTGATGTCACTATTGTAACAGCATCAACAAGAGAAAAAGGTAAGAGAAAAAAAAACCTCAAAACTGAATTCTCTGCCCTTCCCACTGAGAAATACTTTTTGGTCCATAATGAAAATTGATTATTACTTGGGCTAAACTATCTGAGCCGAGTTTTGATTATTTATTGCTAGCTGTTGCTTGATGAGTTTTATTTTTTCTCGTGCCTTTTGTGCCCCTGTCCACTTATGTGTATCCTTTCATGAAGGTGGCAGCAAGAACAGTAAAATGCTGAGGAATGACCGTGGGAGCATCAGCAAGAAAAGCAGAGAAGCAGTAGTGCAGGGGTGACTAGATTGTTGCCGCACCATTGATCCACCTGCACTGCACTTGCATCGCCTCATTAGAGTTGCCTGTATCTCAATGTCTTCCTTCCGTTTTCAGATTGCCTCGGATCGTCTAAAGCACCGAGTGTTGGAGGTGTCCTTGGCTGATCCAGAGTGATGAGGATCAGGCTTACAGCTTACAGGATCAGGGATAGTTTGTGGCGGCACTGGCGACTCACCCCTGTCCACTTATGTGTATCCTCTTATGAAGGTGGCAGCAAGAACAGTAAAATGCTGAGGAATGACCGTGGGAGCATCAGGAAGAAAAGCAGACAAGCAGTAGTGGAGGGGTGACATGGAGCAAGCTGCAGCTGCTTAACTTGGGCCTCATCTCCTTGACCAGACCCTCTTTCTGCTCACCCTGCTTTCTTCATATTTCTCTGAAACTAGTGGTGTGATGCTAGTGGAGCACTCAAGGGTTTCGGATTTTGAATCGATCACACTATTTCAACAAGTCCATGTAAGTAAATTTTCTTTTTTGGTAAACAAGTGGGTGAAAACAATATTATCAGGGCAGAGTAGAGGTTAATTACTGAAATCTGCCTAATCTTGAAGACATCAGAAGCGGTAACTGTCCAAACACTGTCAGCTACTACTCTGTTCTGAAACACAGGAAACAATTTGTATAAGTATCCTTGCGTCTTAGCCATACATATGTATACATATATTTGTGGTGGTGAGTTGTCATGTGCATGGCGGGCGGCACTATAGCCGGCAACCCAAGAAGCAGCAGGCCAAGATCGACCAGTAGAGCCCCATTGGACCCGTAGTATGAAATGGTCTAAGTATGAAAGGGTCCTCAAGTGTGGTACAGGATATTGATAGTTATCCCCCCAATCCACCCGCGATCATTACATCTGGTATCAAATGGCTTCGGTTCGATCCCACCCACCACCACCCATGGCTTCTCTACTTGAGGCACTGCAAGAATCCTGCGCCAAGGCTCAAGAAATCCTCCAACAGATGATGAACTGGTGCGAGCGGAGGGCGCAGCACGAGGCCGCTGTTGCTACCGCCCGTGTGGAACCGGCGTCACCACCGCCGCCACCTCCAACACCGCCTCCGTCACTGGCGCCTCAGCCGCCAGCAACCCCACAACCACCACCGTCGTCGCTTCCTCCCTCGCCGGCGCCACCATTCCTAACGGCCCCGACACCTCAGCCACCGCCGCCGCCCAAGTATCCAGGGAAAGAGGAGGTTTTTACCGTTCGATTCCCCAACAGCCAAAAGGGGGAGGAGTTGCCGCCAAAAGATCGACTTACCCGGTCGATTCACCGCTGTACCCGCGTCCGGCGACTTCCTCGCCGCTGGATTTGCCGTCGCTGGGCCGCCGGAGTGGCCTCCACTGCGGCCGCCGGATCCCCTGTCGAGGGCCGGGAGTCGTCGCCGCCCGATCGCCAGCCGCCTCCGTCGGGTCGCGCCAGTCCGGTGCCACCTACCTCCGGGATTCGGCCTCTGCTCCAGACCGCCGGGGCGCGTTTTTTCTCCAGCTGCCCGATCCGCCACCGTCCCGCAGATCGACGCGAGCGACTGCCGCCAGGTGCCAGCTGCGGCTGTTCCGCCTCTTTCTTGGACCACACATGCTGTTTTCCTTGGGCTGATTCGCAGGGAGAAGACTTCCTGGGCAGGCCTGCTGCTATCGGCCCAAGTGGAGGACCATTTTGTTTTTTCTTTTGATCCAGGTGGATTACACACCGCAATTTCTGGAAGTTGCTCAATCGTGAACCAGCGGTTGCATCGTGAGGCCAATTTCTCATCCAGCTCGAGGGCGAGCTAGGTCTTCAAGGGCGGGGGAGATGTCATGTGCATGGCGGGCGGCACTATAGCCGGCAACCCAAGAAGCAGCAGGCCAAGATCGACCAGTAGAGCCCCATAGGACCCGTAGTATGAAAGGGTCCTCAGGTGTGGTACAGGATATTGATAGTTATCCCCCCAATCCACCCGCGATCATTACATGAGTAGATTGTTTGAGTTATACACCGCACCACTGGTCCACCCTGCACTGCACTTGCATCGCTCTCATTAGAATTGCCTGTATCCCAATGCCTTCCTTCCATTTTCACTTTTCACAGTGCCTCTGAGTGTCTAAGGCACTAAGTGTTGGAGGTGTCCTTGGCTGATCCAGAGTGATGAGGATCAGGCTTACAGCTTACAGGATCAGGGATAGTTTGTGGCGGCACTGGCGACTCACCCCGACTTTCATTCATTTTTTTTATTTTTTTTTTGGTTTAGATCAGGCTCACACACATCCCAGAAAGTTTAAGAGGAGGCAATATATATGGCAGTAATCTTTGCAAGTAAAAGTAAGCAATATGGCTACAATTGAGTTATAAGCACTCTTGCTTCTCTGAAAAGTTTTTTTTTAATCCATTTCTATTGCTTTAAACCGGAGTACGCTCTCCGTACCGTACGTGTCTGTGATGAAAAAAAGGAAAAAAAAACGGCACATCTATCTGCAGAGCATTTTTTTAAAACTCGTCTCATTTTCATAAGATGAAGCAAATAGTACCATAGTTTCAGAGCAAGGGAATTCAGAAGAGACATAAGAGAGAAAGAGCAGCCTACTAATAACGACAAACTAAAGCAGAGATATCTTGCCCTTCCAGGCTTACATCAACTGACAAGCAAAAGCTACCAAAGATTTCAAAAACGAAACATTCAGACAGATAGCACAAGTTGTAAAGCAGATGATGATGCAGCTAGCCGGTATAGACATGGTGATCCGCACCAAAATGCCCCTAGTGGGGATACAGTGGTGCAACAGCTGAAGGATGCAGTATTTCTTCCCATTTGGAAAAACTCCATACCTAAATAATGTATTACAGTTGGAGCTGTCCATCAGATGTCTGGGTGGTGTCGTTGGTTATCACGTTAGTCTCACACACTAAAGGTCCCCAGTTCTTATCTGGGCTTAGACATAACACCAATGCTCAGAAACGTTTTTGCAGTAAGTAGTTCATTACGAGTAAGCTCTCAGATTAAAACACATCACCGACCACTACATTGCTAAATACATACACTACTGTATAAAATTAAAAATCCAGGACAAAAATATGCTTTGTTCAAATGTTCAGCTTTGGGTTACTAATGTTTGAGTATGTTGATCACATCACTAGAGTTACAGGTACTTCGCTTTTGCAAAACAATGTTGTGGTACATTTCCAACTTATGCCAGTGTTCTACCGATTATATCATCATCTGACGCCCTACCAAGAATTGGTTCAATTGTTATCAGTATCGATGTGTCAAATAAACCTAACATCTGAATCGGGTGCTCTGCAGCCACAAGAACGAAGAAGGGGTTCAGCAAACGGGATAGCTACAACGACAGTGTCTCTGTCTAAGGCTTTCCTCCACCTGGAGCAGGCATCTTGTATGTACAAGCTAGCAGTGCTGCCTGACCCTCCGGTTATTCATATGATGTTCATCACGGCCTTGAAAAAGTTAGTTCAGCCTGATCATTTGTAGCTTATTATTAGTGGTTGCTTGTTGTGTGATAAGCGTGAAAGCTAGCATAGGCCACTAAGGCCAGGCAGGGCAAGCTTAGAGAATGTGTATCATTGCGTGTACATGTTTTTTTTCCAACAAGAGGCTCACTGCTGAAACGTCACTGGTTGATCTTACTAGTTACTGCAATAAAACCATATAGAGGATGCAGATTTGAATGAAAGGTTAAAAAGGGATTCTGATTAATGCCCACATTTTTCATATATATGCATGCAGGCAACAGATGGTATTTCTACTCCTGAATCTGACAGAGGTCGTCGGTTTGATGCTCACCTTCGAGCCTTTCCTTGCTGTTCCTCGGCAACACAAACAATGAAAAGCGTTCATGCATATACAAGTAGCTAGCTATCGGGGCTGTTTGGATCCAGAGGCTAAAGTATGCTAGAGTATGTGAGACGAGAGAGATGAACATGAGAAGTAAAAGGATGCTACTCTCTCCATCCCAAATTATAACATATCTCCAGAATCTTGGAAAGTCAAAGTATTTCAAATTTGACCAAACTTATATGACAATATAATAACATTTATGATGTCAACTAAGTATCATTAGATTCAATATTAGTTATATTTTTATAATATACCTATTTAATGTCATAAATCTCTATAGTTTTCTCTAAAATTATTGACAAAACTTGAGATGTTTTGACTTTTCAGGATTTTTGGAATGTTTTATAATTTGAGATGGAGAGAGAAACTTAGCATCGACAGCCCAAGCAGCTTGCTTCTACCAAGGCAAGATGAGATGGAATTGTTTGGTTGCCTACACGCTTTGTACATTTAATTGATAGGCATGTGGGCAAAAAAAAAAAGAAAAAAAAGAAAGAAAGAACAGAGGCACGCAGAGCCGTTGAAGCCGCAGTCGTCGGCAGCGGCACCTGCGCCCGTCGGCCCGCCCGCTCGCGCAGGCACGCGGCACGCCGCCGCCCGCCGCCCGCCGCCCGCTGCCCTCCAGCTCCCACCCTCACACGCTCCTCGACGCAGCACGCGCTGCTCCACCTCCACTCACCACGCGAGCTGCTCTGCTTCACCGACCCGGAGGGCGATCGCAGCGCCGTCCGTGCCCCGTCGGCATGTCGCGCCGCGCCAGCACCTCCCGCCAGCTGGAGCGCGTCATCTCTGGCCAGGGGCGGACTCACAGGGTATGTAGGGTGGGCCACTGCATACCTGAGCTCCAGCTGTCATAGAAACAAAATAGAAAATTTTTTTGAAAAAAAGAAAGAGAAGCCAATCACATGATCTAATCTGCTTGCATGACGCCTGCTCGGCTTCTACGAGTCGTACTCGCTAGTTATTGCGCCGCCGCCGTAACTATTCGGTGCCCGTGGAGATTGGGAGATCGTGATTTGTGAGAACTGAGAAGTCGACTAGTCGAATCAGGAGTCACGCACTGACGCACGCCGGCACGCTGCACGGGCTGGACGTCGGGCGGGACGGCCGACGGCATGACGGCATGCCGGCACGCCGCACGGGCAAGACGCCTGGATTGGACGTGGTTGTGTATGTATCGTACTAATCTTGTATTGATTTATTTTAGCATCGCGCCGACCTAATTTTTATCCTTGCATGCCTTATATACATGATTTTCCATACCGATACATTGGAGGAGCACCTCGTCGATTCAGTTTGCAATGGTTGTATAGTTATGATTGGCTTGAATATAGTATCAAGAAGGATTCTGCATTTTGCTTTATATGCTACTTGTTTAAGAAGGGAAGTGAGTCAAATGCATTTGTTGTTGATGGATGGAATAATTGGAATATAGGAAACAACTCACTCATCAAACATAGTGGTTCTAAGACACACAATGCAGCTCAGGGAGGTATTTTGGTTTTTTAAATCCAAAGGTAGCAATTGATTATCACATTGACAGGTGGACTGATGAGGATCTTCGTCTTTACAAGAAAAGATTGACATATTCACTTAGATGTATCAAGT
>CM039133.1:51182778-51255333 GCA_022036555.1 Microstegium vimineum | reverse complement strand
AGGACTGAGCCGCAACGTCGCCTACCACTTAATGTGTAGCGCCGGAAAATCCGGGAATAAATCCAAAATAAAGTATCGCACCCAGGATTTGAACCCTGAGTGGGAGCCCCCCAACCAATGACTTTTGTCATTGCGCTTTGTCATTGCGCCGTGAACCCCTTGACAAGGCAACTGAAGAAAGTTAATTTATTTGGTTTTTAAATATAGCGTGTTTAGTTACCCTAATCAAAAGCATTAGTACACTTAATGGTAGCCATTAATATAAAAGATTAATATATTACTAAGTGGATTTCAGCTTACATTTCTGGTATTAGAGTATGGTCTGCTTGTTTTCTTGTATGGTGCATTGTAGTTCCCTCCATACTCCATAGCTAGGCTTGAGAGCAATTTGGTTTAGATAATCTGTGCGGATGATTGAAGTTCTATTAGCTGACAACAATTGACCAGGAATTAGGATGAGCATTTCAATTGGTTGATCTTTTCATCATGCTACTGTAATAGTGTTGTTCTGCTGCTTTGTTGTTCATGTTTGGGTGACTTAGTCAGCCAGTGAGTACTAGTGACCAGCGGCTGGTGAACTGATATGCCCTTCATGGTCGTTATAGACATCGCTGCAACTGAAATAATCTGCTTGTCAAAGACAGGTTTAACAAGCACTTGTTTGTTTGCATCTTTGTTTCTACATACGTGTGACAAACTTGGTCAAAGACAGGTTTAGCAAAGTTGTAAATACATCATTGCATTATAAAGAGAATAAGGATTGGCCCCTTACAAACACTACCACCTCACTCCTGGCCGGGCTGTGAGGTGTTGTTTTTTACATCTAAGAAGAACTTAAGCTAAAAACAACTAAGAAAAGGGTGAGGCCTGATCACAAAAAAAAACATACACACAAAACAACTAGGCAAAGATAAGCTATCCTAACCCAACACTGTATCTCTGCGGTGTTCAACTCATGGTCCACCGTTCAACCAATTGTCTTCTAAAACAATTTTATCCTTAAATCTGGTGAACCTGCAGAACTGCTACATTGAAAAATCTTGTTTAAAAAAAATGCAAGAAACATTTAAACACAACTCCCAGCATGAGTGGCAAACCTGAGCTGGATGCAAAGTAGTCAATTCAAAGAATATGCAGTGAGGCATGGTTGATTCAAAGAAGTCAATTTCATATTCAGTGGCTGCTGATCAACACATGAGCGGATCACTAGTATTCAGAATATGCAATGAAACACTACTAATCAATTTAAGAATATGCAGTGTGTGGACAGCTGCTGATCACCAGTATTCATTGCCTCACGACTGAATATGGTAACCTGACCACTGAATCTGCCAACCTACTGATTGCCCTGATTACTAAATAAGCATTTGCTAACCTGAATATGTTGTATTTACAATTTTGTTAAACCTGTCTTTGACCAAGTTTGTCACACATATGCACAAACAAAGAAGCAAACAAACACATGCTTTGTTATACCTGCCTTTGACCAAGTATATTATTTCAGTTACAGGGATGTTAATAACAACCATGCAGGGCATATCAGATCACCAGCTGCAGCTGCTGATCACTAGTACTTATTGGCTGACTAAACATCAAACCAGTCACTCAAGCACGAGCAACAAATCAGCAGAACAACAGTAGCATGATAAAAGGGTCAACTAATAGAAATGTCCATCCTAACTACTGGTAAATTGTTGAGCTAAAAGGACATCAATCATAACGTATCAACAAAAGCTCAAATTATGACGAGACACCAGGAGCAGGGTTACCCAGTAAACAATCGGGAACAGGATCTACCCAACATTCCCTTGCACATTTGCTAGTAGCTCACTCTTTCCATCCCATTCATGCTATCGGATTCAGTACCAATTCTCAAGACAAGGTCTCTTGCAGCTGCTAATCCTGACTCTAAAATAGCGATTCTGTTCAGAAGAGAGTTCCACCCATCATGAAGTAAGAATGACATCTCTGCGAATTTCGAGTTGCCATCATCAATCAATTTTTCTTTGAATAATTGCAATGCGGTGAAAAGGACAGGGGGAGTTTCTTCTGTGCCCAAATGACCATCACCATCAGAAATGTTTGCTGTAACTCTGGTTGCTGAATCCTGTTGTGACATAAAGAGAACTCATATAAGTACCAAGCTTTTGCATAGAAAATAAAATTGTGGCAGGGAAATCGATTCTAATGACGCAGATCAATTTTTAGCTTTGACAGAAGCAATGAAACTGAAATAAGATACCCTTGAATACAGCGCTGCCATCTAATATTGGTTAGCATTATAGAGTTAGTGGACAAAGAATTCCAGCCGTAAATATGGTGAATACAACATTTTCATCCATATGGTATCATATAGAGAACACAGTCCCTCATGCTATTGTATACATCCCAGCAATTGAGCTTCCCTGCTACGAATTAACGTGTATTCATGTTACTTCATCTAAACCTGACAGCCGATGCAGAACTCCACATCGATATATTAACCCAATACTCTCATGTGATGCAAACTGCCTACAAATGAGGGGAGAAATATATTTATCGTGTATCAAAGACGTAGGCATAGGCTCACCTTGCCATGTATCAAAGAAGATGGCCAGCTAACCATGATGTAGAGATCAAATGCGCACCACATTCGGTGGCTTCCTGTATGGAGTAAATTCACCTCAGCTGTTTCTAGGCAGAAGGACAGGAACCACTTAGGAGACTGAGTGTCCCCAATAACTAGAGATAGGAACACAAAGCCATTGATAACCGCCTTAGGCCCCATCCTAACATCAGCCTCCTCTTCTGAACACTTGGTGATCTCACTGACATTTGTGCGCAATGAGATCATCTTCTGCAGCATGAATCTCTCGACACCATCACCATCGGTTGCCCAGAGCCAAACAGAAAGCATGCATTGCAGTACACTAACGACACAGAACTCCCCATCCTTTGTGTGACCAAGCTGAAACTCTGAGACTGGCGCTTTCAAGGACGGCGGCAGATCCATCCGAGAGAATTGAAATGTCGCAGTGTTGAGCGCGAGGATACATATACATCCCTCCCTAGTGCCGCAGACCCAACAAACGAAGCCATTGACAACCGTGCCAGTGCAGCATCCGTCAATCAAATCCACCTGCCCCCCGGTGTCCATCTCTGGCAAGACGACCTGCCACTCCATGGTGTGCGACGAGAAGACGGCCACACGCGCCCATGCCCAAGTGCCGTCCCGGTGGATGCAGACCACGCGGGACGGCGGCTGCTCCTCGCCGTCGGGGGACAGCGTGTGGAACTCAAGGAAGGCGTCCTTGTCTTGGACGTAGCCGAGGTTCTTGGGGTAGATGTTCAGAGCCTGCGAGTGCGGGCTGTAGCGGGCGCTTTGGTCGGTGGCTTGGTTGACGAAGGCAGCCTACCCGCCGCAGTAGGGGATATTGGGATGGCTCCGCCACTCGGAGGCGTCGGAGTCTTGGAGTAGATCGGCGAAAGCGGCGGCAATGTTGCTGCCCTTGCTTGCAGCTGCAGGTACGATGACGCACATGTCGATCGGCACGAAGAGGGCGAGCAGCGGCGGTGCGCGGAGCTCACGGAAGCGGCGCCGGAAGGCGGGGGAAAGAGCGGACGGCGCGAGAAATGTGCGGCAGGCAGAAAGCTGCGCGGGCGAGGCTTGTGACCGCGGGGAGGCGCAGAAAGATATCGAGGAGAATGTCATCACTGAGCGCGGTTATGGTGGTGGGAGCTGGGTCTGGTGGCGGCGGCCCCGGCGGCGGAGGTGGCGGCGGCGGTGGGGAGGCGGCCATGGCTGCGAGCCTGTGTGAGTGGAGTGGGGGAATGGAAGAACGGAACGGAACCCATAGCGCTAACAGGCCGAGCCATATAATATGGGCTTATGGCCCAAATAGTACAAGATTAAACATCTTTCTTTTCCTCATTATTTTTACATAATTTCTTTTTCTTGTTGTGTGTGTTTGATCGTGAATATTTTATCCCGAAATTGTTTTTCCTTCTGCTAGAACATGTTTCCCTCATTTCCTATCGAGCACACGTGATTATTTAAAATTTAAAAATGGCCCAACACGTGATTATGACAGAAAAACACAACTCCCTCATCTCAAATTATAATAAGAATAATCTTCGAGAGTAAAGCATCTTAAGTTTGACCAATAACTAGAAAAAACTATAAAAATTTATAACATAAAATAGAATACTATAAAAAATATAATTGATAACAAATCTAATGATACTTAATTGACATTATAAATGTTATTATATTACCATATAAGTTTGGTTAAACTTGTAATACTTTGACTCTCTAAAATTCTTGAGATGTCTTATAATTTGAAATGAAGGGAGTATCAAACAACCAAGTGTTTGAACACTTTTTTTTTGATGGAAAGTGTTTGAACACTTGATTTCTCTCTTCTCTTCCTCGTGACGGTGGCAGAGGGAGGTGGGAAGAAGGAGGCCATCCACGGTGGCAAAGTTTTGACGAGACCCTATCACGACATGGCAAGGCGGTTGG
The DNA here is from genome assembly GCA_022036555.1 of Microstegium vimineum. Classification (NCBI taxonomy): domain Eukaryota; kingdom Viridiplantae; phylum Streptophyta; class Magnoliopsida; order Poales; family Poaceae; genus Microstegium; species Microstegium vimineum. The sequence continues at coordinate 51,250,832 of CM039133.1, read as the reverse complement.
TGGTGGCAGGGCGTTGAAAAAGGAAGAAGAACAATGAAAAAAAATAGAGTTGGCATTTCCTCTTCAAACAGTTAGCATAGTTGCTGATAGTACTCTATTCTTCTATGTGCAGGTACCGGCTCGGCTTCTCAAACTGCAGCTTGGTATCGATGTCAACTGATGACTATGGCATCACTTTTTCCTGATACCAACTTGAATTTGGAAGTGATGCAGCAGCTTTTCTTCACCTTGTTATTTAATATAGTGTTAAATATAAGGGCTACAATAACTTGTGGCCGATCACTTGGGATAAACTTTGTTAATCCCTTGGTGCTTGGTTTTATTCCATTGGTGTTGTGTACTGCCGTCCATGCGTGCAAGAAAACAGAAAATTCCATGAGAACAGAAACAACACCAAACGCTGCATTTCTGCATTGCATCATAGTTCTAGCAGAGGGAGATTGGAGAAGGCTCCGCTGCCGGCCTTATGACATGGGGAGCAAGCAGGAGCGCGGGCAGGGGCAGCACGGCCACGGCGGGAAGGACGTGAGGACAGAGCATGGCATGGACGGGCACACCATTTTCACTGTTTTCGAATCTCCACTGTAACTTCTAGATCCAGACCTCCGGTTCAAACTTTGGTTGGGGTGTTCAGGTTTCCGGACCTCGGGCCTCCCAAACCACACATTTCGCATAAAGTCATAACTTATAAGCGGAAGTCAGAAACTTTGACAGTGGGTCAGAAGTTCTGGTTTAAGAGCAAGTACAATAATTGGCTTATAGCCAAGCTAGTCAGTATTTTTGATGATATGAAGGAGAGAAGTAAGAAGAGAGAAGAGAGTTTGATTCCTAATCTAGCACCAAGCTGAGCATGAATGCATAGGCATTAGTGGGTCCCAATAAATATGAATGTGAGGAGGGAGAGGAAAGAGAATGGAAACATAAAATAATAAAGAAATTTTGTAGATAAGTAAGAGACTAATTGTTGTATGATTTGACTTTTATTATTTGACTTATAGCCAAACACTTGGCTTAACTATTGAACCTACTCTAACCTGAAGTCACAACTTTCGATAGAAGATCAAAAGTTCTCATAGGGTGAGAGTTTCTCGAGGGGGCAGCTCCCTTATTCACACTCTGGAATTCAATAATCTTAGACATTCTGGAAAGTTCATCCGAATGTCTGTCCATCCCAGCCAACTTCATTTTCAAAGTCTTTTCCAGAAATTCACCGCTCTGCCAAATGTCCTGACATGTCAAGTGTGAACTAGCACGAGTTAAGATAATTAATTATCATGTAACACCAATTTGTTATAATAACTAATTATCTAGTAACACTGAGGTGTTACAGCTAGGGTTGATGATGATCGCCGCCAACCAAACAACGTTCATCAAGAGTCGCGCGATCCACGACAACTTCCGGGCGGTATAGCTAACTTGCAGATGGCTGCACTCCAAGAAGCATCCATGTTTGTTGCTGAAAATCGACATAGCAAAAGCTTTTGACTCCGTCGCGTGGCCGTTCATGTTCGACGTGCTCCAGCGCCTTGGCTTCTCACGCCGCTAGATCGACTGGATCGCCCTGCTCCTCTCTTCAGCCAGCACGCTGTGTGCTCGTGAATGGCAGGCCGGGTCACCGGATTACGCACGCCAGGGGGCTTCAGCAGGGCGACCCCTGTCGCTGATGCTATTTGTGCTCATCATGGAGGTGTTGAACTCACTGATCAGGGAGGCGGACCGGTTGTCGCTGCTCGCCCCGCTACCTTCCACCGTAGCCGCGACGCGCGCGTCTCTTTATGCCGATGACGTCGTCGTGTTCCTGTCGCCAAACGTGGACGACTTGTCCTGCCTCGCCGACATCCTGCACCCGTTCACTGCGCCTCCGGCCTGGTTTCCAACATCGACAAATGCATTGCCTCACCCATCCACTGCCCGGAGGAGGTGATCGTCGCCGCTCTGCTGGCGTTCCCCTGTACTGTGAAGCCTTTTCGGTGCAGGTATCTCGGGATCCCCCTCTCCCTCCGACGGCTTCGTCGTGTGGACGAGCAACGACTGATCGACACAGTCGCGACGCGCATCCTGACCTGGAAAGCAGGGCTGCTAACCAACGCCGGACGGGTGACCCTAACCAAGTCCACCCTTTTGGTGATCCCGGTCCATGTTAGCATCGCCTGCTGCCTATCCCCCTGGGCAATCGCGCAGATCGATAAGCGCTGCCGCGCCTTCATCTGGGCGGGACGGACTCCTGTTCGGGGGCAAGTGCAGGCTAGCTTGGCCTGCTATCTACCGCCCCAGAGTCTTAGGCGGCCTCGACGTCACCGACCTGCGCCTCTCCGGCTTCGCTCTGCGTCTACGCTGGGAGTGGCTCGCGCACACCGAGCCTTCAGGGCAGTGGTCGCGCCTCCCAGCTCGCAAGGAGAAGTGTATCACCGCCATGTGCGCGGCAAGCTTGTCTGTCGTTGTCGGCGACGGTGCGTCGACGTTTCTGTGGACAGACAACTGGTGCTTTGTTGGGCCTCCGCATCTTTTTGCACCGACACTCTTCGCTGCAACCTCGCGCCCTGGAAAGGCGAGGACGTTGCGCGACACTCTCCACGATTATCGTTGGGTGGCGAACATCATCGGCGCGCGGATGGTGCAGGTGCTGCGCGACTACCTACGGGTCTGGGCGATCCTAGAGGTGGTCCAGCTAGCACCGCTGCAGTCGGACATGTTTGTCTAGCGCTGGTCATCTACCGGCAAGTACTCGGCCTCGTCCGCTTACCACGCCTTCTTCGCTGGTTCCACCTCCCTGCTCGGCGCTTCAGAGCTCTGGCGGACACGGGCGCCACCCAAGGTCAAGATGTTCTTCTGGCTTGCCCTCCACAAACAACACTGGACCACGGCCCGGCGCAAGCGCCATGGTCTTCAGGACGACGATGCTTGTGCTCTCTGCGGGCAGGCCGCGGAGACCTACGAGCACCTCTTCCTTGGTTGCGTCTTCGCACGGGAGGTCTGGTTCATAATTCTTGACAAGATCGGGCTCCAGTCGCTGATGTCGTGCGGTGACCACGACCTCGCCACCTGGTGGTTGGACAAGCGTGTTCTGCTCGACGACGCTTCTCGGCCTTCGTTTGACTCCCTCCTCCTGCTGATCGCCTGGTGCCTCTGGAGGGAACACAACGCCAGGGTGTTCGATGGTCGCTCCTCTGCGGCACCCCGCGTGGTTGATGGCGTCTTCACGGAAGGTGATTTGTGGGCATCTGCGGGTTATACCCCAGTGTCGGCACTGCAGGTGCTTTGGTCGCCCAGTTAATCATCATGTAAATCGAGTATCCTACATGTGTACTGAGGCCCTGCAGGTGCATAGGGTCCCTCCACGTGTGCTGAGGCTCCTCGCCTAGTCCGCGTGTTCTCGCAATCGTGTTCGGCTTGTACCTTAAATTGCTTTCATCTTAATGAAAAACGGGTGCTAACCCCCAGTCGCGAAAAAACCCATCCCGGGTAGGCTACTTGACGACCGATATGGAAGCCACAATGGAAGCCTATCATGAGAGGTAAGAGCACAAGACCATGGGAAGCACATCGATCGGAGCAAACACCGCAACCTTGCCACCCCTGCGCTCAAGTGTCACCTTGCTAGAGCTTCGATGAAGAAGTGCAACGTTAACATCACCTTCTCCGCCAGCCAAACCATCCGACGAAACAAAGCTCCTTTACATATGTTGGACGGAGCCAGAGAATCTGCAAAAGCTCTTGAGAGGGCAATATTTGAGGTGAAGACTCCAGTGTCTACTATAATTGATAGTCAACAACAACAACAACAACCATTGTTGCTAGAACATAGAGATGATGTTCATGGTGACATAGATGAGGCAGATCATGAGTCAGATGTAGCTAATAATTAGTTGGAGGATACACTTTCAGGTTGAGCTTTAGAGGCTCTAGTCTCTACTATAGCTCATTGTCCTCAAAGACAAAGGAAACCATCACATCTCTATGGAGAGTGGGTCACGCTAGTAGCAAGAGGCAGAGGTATAACTGCTTTCGCTTTGACAGTTGTAGAGGATATTTTTCATGATGATCCTAGCATTTACAAAGAGCAGTCAATAGTACTTAAGCGGCTAGTTGGGTTCAGGCTATCTCCAGTTGTGAAGGCTACTTCCATTTGGGCATTGCTAGATTTGGTTGCTCTATTTGATTTGGAATTAGAGAAAATGGATGTGAAGACAAGATTTCTTCATGGTGAGCTTGAGGAGAAGATCTATATGTTACAACTAGAATTCTATGTGGTTGAAGGCAAAGAAAACCATGTTTGTTTGCTAAAGGAAGTCATTATATGGCTTGAAGCAGTATCCAAGGCAATGCTACTAGGCATGAATTTGAAAGAAGTTCATATGATGCTTGTGTGTTTCAGTAGGTACTTGTAGATGGTTCAATGGTGTTCATGTCGCTTTATGTTGATGACATCCTTATTGCAGGAAAGAACAAGTCCTCTGTTGATAAAACAAAGGCCATGCTCAAAAGTGAGTTTGAGATGAAGGATTCAGGTGCATCCAAGAGGTTGTTGGGTATGGATATTTGCCATGACAAGTCAAAAGAAAAACTTTGGTTGTATCAAAGTCAGTATGTTGAGAACGTTTTGCATCCGTTACACATATCACAACTGAAGCCTATTTCTACCCCATTGGCAGCACATTTCAAGTTGTCTACTTCATTAGGGCCATTGGATGCAGAGGAGTAAAGCTACATGTCCATAGTTCCCTATGCTTGAGCTATTGATATTTTGATGTATGTTATGGTTTGCACATATCCAAATATTACATGAAGTTAGTGTTGTGTGCCATATTTTTTGACAAAACCAGGCAAAGAAAAATGGAAAGGAGTACAATGGATCCTCAGGTATCTTTGAGGCACAAGAAAAAATATGTTTTGATGTTTGATCAAAGGGTAGCATGTCCAGGGCAAGTTATTGGTTATTATAATTTTGATTTTTTCTAGAAATCTTGATGAAAGGCGCCCTCTCACTGGCTATGTATTTCATCTTTGTGGGTCTTGTGTTAGCTGGAGGGCAAGATTGCAGCATATATACAATTGCTTTATCTACAACAAAATTTGAGTTTATGTCATTGTGGCATCTATGGTGGAGCTCAATAAATTAATATGTATACTCATATATAGCATTCATTTTAAGATGGCATAGCTAGACAACCAAAGCATTATTTATAGTTTATACAATTAGGCTAGTAAAGTGATTTAATAATTGGGAAATGAAAGAACTACTCTCTAACACATCCTCATTTGCCTCGCATGTTTTTGTCGAATTTCCTCGGTAATCTTGACAATGGCGAAGAATAGCATCCTATATATCACCGTCATTCCACAAAGGATGGCAAGGTTTACCCATTTCGAGTACCCCATCTCCACCTGCAACTTATACTTGAGAACTTGAATGCCACTGATGGTAACATTAGACTCAATGAGCTGATCGCTCTGGAACGCCAGTCCCATGAACTCATTCTTGTAGAATCCTTGCACCGCATACTTGTGGATGGAGATGTAGTAGCAAGGATACTTCCATACAGGCTTTGGGAGCTCACTTGGAAGGCGGAAGAAGCCGCCATTGAGCAACATCACCCCTTGAACTCCAGCTCCAATGATGATTCCCATTAGGAAGTCCGGAACAATAGCAGCGATAATCATCATCATGCTCTCCACTAGAAGGCAACATATGCAAAGGACAATGACGAAATAGGTGAAGTGATCCACGCCTTTTGTTAGTCCAGTAAGGTAGTATAGCATAGCGCCCGGTAATACAGCAATGACAAACAAGTATGGAGTAGCGGAGAGGGCGTTTGCGATCACAAATTCTGACACGCCGTAGTGTCCACTCAACCTCTCCATTCTGAATACCTGACACAAGCATGAAAATGATGGTATTAAAAACATGCGCATACTCTTGAGGTATTAACAATAACCAATGCGCCAATAAAAAGATAGAACCTACACTTTCACTGTAACTAATTGTTATATAAAGGGCAAATATATAGCATTTCGTATTTTGGTTTATATATGATTCGTCCACTTGGTAGAATTTCTTATAATTTTGAGTAAAAACATATTTCCAACTAATTTTATCATGTTTATTCTGAGACCTGAGTCACTTCACGATAATTTTGAATAAAATTGTGTTGAGCAAGAAAGCCACTTTTCACTTTTGGGTGAGTTTGAAGAATCAACCTTAACGTCCTCTACGAAAGATGGAAATCCTCCAATGGCCATGAAAGTTAAAAGTGCAGTTGTATACTTTATTACATCACATCGACTCTGCAAAATCCAAGACATGATCACTTATATTTAAATGGATGATATAGTAAAATATATGTTTATATATATAATTGTAGCTGTAGCCATAGCCAATCAGTTTATTACCTTGATAGAACTGTAGCTGTAGCCATAGCCAACTTGGTAGAAGATAGTGCCAATACATGCGCCAATGCCCATATAGATGGCCAAACGCATCCAGTAATATCCTATGTCCCTGTACATATTCAAGAACGATCTCCTTGTGAGCACAAGGAGCTTTGTGGTGAAACTTGCTTGTTCTCTCCTCCTAAATGAAGCGCCCTCCTACAATATATATACAATAATAATTAATATAATGTTCATTTGGGCTTTTATCAGCCGACTTATTAGCCACCGAAATAATGTTTTTCTCTTACAATAAAACAACCAAAGACAGCATCAGCCGGCTTATTAGCCACCGAAACGATCAAGCGAACAGGGCGAGATAGAGAGCAATAGAGAGTAGTACAAATTTTCAATGTTAATAAAAACATATCCTTAGCTCCTCTCTAAACTTTAGAGCTCTAAACTTTAGAGCTAAAGCTCCAAACATATGATTTAAAATTAGCTCTAAACTTTAGCCCACCTCACATTAGAGCATTAAACATAAAAAGTGAGCTAAAATGCTCTAAAGTTTAGAGGTAGTGATCCAAACAGGCCCTTACTCCTTATATATATTGCATGCTCTTCGATCGTTGCAGCATGTATATTTTTTTTATTGATTGATTTTGGATAATACGGTGACCTTACACAGGTATTCAACTTACCATGTTTTTCATTTCAACAATTTGATCTGTTGTTTTTTCAAAATAACTGGAAGAAGATCTGTATGCAGTTGCAAGAATGTCTATCGCTTCAGCTGCTGTTTTCCTGTTAGCTTTAGAACTCTCCACAGTTTCCTATACATACATATATATGTTGATATTAATGAGATAGATGAAAAAGTGAAGTTGCACTGCATTATATTTGTAACAATTCATATATAGGAGTCCGTTATATATAAATACCTCATCAAAGTCTTTATTGATTGTTCTTAGGAAGTGATCTGACGGGCTTCTCAGGCGTGGACATGGAAAGGCGTTCAGAGTGAAGAACTGCATGATGCATATGGAACGAGCACACAAGTAGTCAGTCAGCATCTTCTTTCTGACAATTAATAATTTGCTATTCAAAATTTCAAACTGCCTAAGACGATAGACGAAGCAGCAGGGCCGTCCGGGTCACCTCGGTGGCATCAGAGATGGTCCCAAAGAAGATGGTCTTCCCGGCGGCGAGCAGGCAGAGGCCATGGAAGAGCTCGAAGACGTCGCCGCTAGGCTGGTGCACGGCGGCGACGACCGTCATGCCGTCGCGGGCGGCGACGCGGGCGATGTGGCTCATGACGTGGTAGGACGCGGCGCTGTCGAGGCCGCTGGTGGGCTCGTCGAGGAAGAGCAGGCGCGGCCGCGTGAGCATCTGGATGCAGATGCTGAGCCGCTTCCGCTGCCCGCCGCTGATGCCCTTGGTGGTCCGGCCGCCGATGCGCGTGTCCATGGCGTCGGCCAGCCCCATCTCCCGGATCACCCGCTCCGCGTGCGCCCGCATCTCCGGCGCCGGCGTCGTGTCCGGCAGCTGCAGCTGCGCCGAGTAGTACACAGCCTCCCGCACCGACAGCGTCGACATCAGCACGTTGTCTTGGGTCACGTACGCCTTTATATTTGTTGTACGTACGTACGTAGAGGAGTATTATTCGTTGGTTCATTCATTCATTCATTCAAAAAGTTATTATTCCGGATTCACACACATATACGTACTGTTGTGCAGCCGGCTATATATAAAATTATTCTCTATATATAATAGCCACTTTAAATTACGACTATAGTTACAATTTGGGAAGGAGAGAAACCATTATTTGCTCCTAGGTTTAGGGCTCAATAAGAGAGGGCACAATTTTCTTTTATGGTGGTATATTCTTTTCTTTTTCTCTTACCCGAGCTTCTAATTTATGAGATTATTAAAACAACTTCTTACTTGGTAAATATATCTCGTATGTTATAGTAACACAACTATCATAAATGTTTATTCACTTTTTCATAAATTACTATATAAAATTATTGTAAATAGAGTTTTTTTAATAAACTCTTCTAAATATATATAATTGTGTTCATTAAGTGAATGCATGAAAATGCATGGCGTAAGCGTAAATCACATCAACAATTGGTGTTTATAATTTTATTTTTTAAATAAATACATATTTTTTTTGTTTCAGCTTCTACAAGAGTGTTTATATTATATAAGAAAGTGATGGTTTTTATCTTACCGAAGTTCCATAGGCAAGCTTCTCCTGCCGACCATTGATCAAAATCAGACCTGTTTCATTCATGCCTGGTCCTAACCTTCCTGCAGTAAAATGTTAATAATCTCCATGGAAAAGTTAGAGATTTTGTTGATTGGGTTCCAACTAACATGACGCATATTTGTGCTGCTATCAAGCAGAAAACTATGACTTTCGTACGTACCCTGCATTTTAGATAATGACTTTGCATAATTAGGACACGAATATCTCAACAACCACAAATAAACATGCACGTGGACATTTATTAGACCGCAATGAGTTGGTACGATATCAGGGACTTTGCCGAATACTTATAATAGTAAAAGTTGCTATATATGCTCCCTACACTTTACATCACTAAATCTACAATTGTAAAAGTTGTTATCAATGTGTTGTCTGTTTTGCTGAAATTTGACTTATGCTGAACGTTTATGTTGTTTTGTTGTCAGAGGAAAACAACGTCGTTCACAGAAAAATAGTATTGACGAACATGGCTTAATTCTCACCGCGCAACTGTAAAAGACCAACCATCGATTGTAGGATGATAATTAATAGTAACTTTTACGGTTGTGGAAATGTGGTTCATGGATAGTTGGCCTTTTACGGTTGCGCAATGAGAATTAATAGTAAAATTTACGATCACAGTAACTGATGGCTAAGTGGCTCGGTGCTAAATAACAGGGTGCTACTCCATGTGTAGTTACTTCTATCTTTAATAAACTATATTATGTATATATACATACTCATTTAATAGTTTGAGTATGTTTATATACTCATTTTAAGATACTCTAAAACTTACTACATGAAATTTTTAAAAGAGTACATATTGTTTAATCTTTTATTTTAATATTATTATTGTAGTATATAAAATAAGTATAACCATATACTCTATATATACATACTAACATATATAGTCTAGTATATACATATATTTCGTTGGTTCATATACACCCTAAATCTAATGATATTATAGGTGAGAGTAGTTACGTGCAGGAGTAGAATATATATATTCACTCCAACGTCTCAAAATGTTAATTTTGAGTCATAAACTTAACTTTGAGTGCCATTTAGGTTCAAATGGATCCAAACAAGCTCGGTTGAAGACAAATTTTACATCAAAAGTATAGCCCATGGCACAATTTACAACTTTGTAGTTGAAAAGTTTTTGAATTGAAACTGTTTATTAGGGTCCCAAAATACTATTGTAAGTATGTAAATTTTGAAATTTAAAGTTTAAAATCATTAACAATTTCGGATGTTGACATGATCTATATGAAAGTTATATTTATCGATAGGATATATAACTTTATAGTTGAAAAGTTTTATGTTTGAACTCATTTAACTTTTTAAATACGTGTTTTAAGTTTTTTATTTCAAAATCTATAAAGTTAGAACACATATTTGCGATACTAAACAATTTCAATTAAAAAAGGTTTTAACTATAAATTTTTAGATCGTATCGATAACTATAATTTTCATATAAACCATGTCAATAAAACGTTGGATAACTTTAAATTTTAAATTTTTAAATCTACGCACTTACAATAGTATTTTGGTACCATAAATAATTTCAATTAAAAAAATTCAACTACAAAGTTGTAGATTGTGTCGAGGGCTACAAATTTGATCTAAAGTTTATCTTCAGCAGAGTTCGTTTGGATTTATTTGGACCTATATGATACTCGAAGCCAAATTTATGGATTCAAAATTGATATTTGCCAACTTTGAGGACCGGACATGCATTTTGCTGTCCAAAATTTTAATGGTTCAAACGTAAGACAGTCGACAGTTGACATGAGAGATGAGGCGACATCAAATTAAACTGACGCACCTGCGAGGGTATCGAGCAGCGTGGTCTTGCCACCGCCGGACGGGCCCATGATGGCCACCACCTCCCCGGGGCGCGCGTGCCCGCTGATCCCGTCAAGGATCCTCACGTCGGGCGTCCCGCGCGGGCCGCCGGCCACCGTCACGCGCACGTCCTCCCACGTCAGGAACGCCCTGCTGAGGTCGGCGGCGGCGGCGGCGGCGGCCACGGTCGATGGCACCACCACCTGCAACAGCTCGAACCGTGATCGTCCGGGGACGATGACGCTGTCGTCGTTGCCCGCCGCCGCCAAGGCTCCGTCTGACGACGACGCCGTGCCTCGGTGACGCCCGCGGCCGCCGCCCCACGCGAGCCACCACCACCACCAGCCGGTGCCCGCCGCGCCGCCGCTAGGATGACGGTGGTGAGCGTCAGGCGTGCTGCCCCAGGGCCACCAGAGCGGCCGCGACGGGCTCGGTGTCAGCGCCCACCGCGGCAATGGAGACGGCGACGGCGTGCCCACCATGGCTACTGATGGACAGCTGCAGCTAGCTAGGTTGCGTGGACGTACGTCCGGTCCCGCCCAGCAGCTAGCGCCCACTCCACTGTCCATTTCACCTTTGGCCTGCTGGCGCGCTCGCTCTAATTAATAGCCAGCAGGGACGACGAAGTGGATCGGAGGAGAGGACGATCGAAGAGGCGACACCGACACCGACACCGAGGTGAGGACCCACGAGACGTTCGTTCCATATAGCCGGCCGGCGGGCCGTATATATGGACGGAACGAACGAATGGAATGCAAAACGAGCGAGCAAGAAAGAAAAAATGAAACAACGTACTGACGATAGATAGATGATGGTCAAGGGAGGTTAAATGTTGTTAGCTACGTTTCCTCAGAGAGAGAGAGAGAGAGACCAGTACGTGCATTAAACCGGTCAGAATGAACTAGTTAATCTCTCAGCTGAGGTCACTTGCAATGCAGACTAGTTTCTATGACACTATTTATTGATTTTTGCTAATTATGTGTCACTCTATTTAACCGTGGAGGTCCGGTCATGGCCTTGACGCCCGCCCATCCGGCGTGGCATGCCATGTCATCGTTTTAATAATCTTATTTCCACCAATAGGCCTGGCCTTGCTATTCAAGACTCCGTTTCTCTAGATGTCACGTATTTTTGTCTCGGCGTCTAGGGTTACCTAGGCGACTCAAGTTTGGTTCCTGTGTCGGCGATCCAGATCCCCATTCGTCCCTCTCTTCCTGATCTTGGTCCTTCATTCGTTCCCTCGAGTGATCGATGGTGTGTGATAGGTCTCCCTTTCCCTTGTCAGATCCGTTCTCTGGATCTCCGTTTTGTTTTCCTTGGTGCCCTGCGAGTCCACGTCAAAACCCCGAACCCTAGTTTTTGCTAGCCTGTGCCGTGTGTGTCCACTTCGATCTAGTTTGCCGTGGACCTCCCTTCGCGGGGCAGGAAAAGGAAGGTTGTCTCTGATCTGGAGGAGGACATGGAAGGGGTCGAGGGTCTGCTGAAGAACCTGCGGCTGTCGTCGGAGGAGCGTAAGACGATCAAGTTTGAAGGGGGTACGGAAAGTGATGGCGGTGATCGTCCAGTTCAGGCGGTTGCAAAACTGGTGTCGGAAGAGGGTGTTCGAGCGGAGGTCATCGAGCAATCGGTAGAATGGATTTGGTGCCCGGCGAAGGGAACCAAATGTAAGGATTTAGGGGACAATATGTTTCTGATCTCCTTTCACCAAGCGTCGGGATTGAGGAGAGCGTTGGAGGATGGTCCATGGATGATATCCAAGGAGTTGCTAGTGGTGGCGGAATTTGATGACCCTAAATCTATTGATGAGTTTGATTTTTCCTTCATTCCAATATGGATCAGAGTGGAACGCCTTCCGTTGGGTCTGATGAACCAGGCAGCGGCAAAGGCCATTGGAGATGATGTGGGGGAGTTTATGGAGGTTGATGCTGATGGGGGCGAGTCGGCGGCAGGCAGGTCTCTCCGTCTCAAGATTAGACTTGATATCCGCAAGCCTTTGAGGCAGGGAATTATGTCTGACCTAGGTGGAGAGAAAGGCGATAGATGGTGTTGGGTACAAAGGTAAGGGGTACCCTAACCTGTGATAATCTAATGCCTAGACATCCAGGCGGAATCCGACAGTCGACCAAGCAATGGAGGAAGGCCCATCAGGCGAAGGCCTAACCCACCAGCAGAAAGGGCAGGCCATGGGCCAACCCATTACCAGAGGGATGGTAGGTGGAGTGACCTTCGACCTCGATCCCCTGAATGACAGAGAAGGGATCGAACGAACGACCCTCTACCGCGACCCCTCGACCGACTGAAAGGGGGATCGAACGAGCGCCCCCCAACCTCGACCCCTCAGATGACGGAGAGAGGTCGATCGAATCCCCCTCGACTCCAACCCCCCGAAGTGATGGACAGGGGTCGAACGAACGACCCCCGAACAGGAGGCTCGATCAGCTCACCTGCTCCCGGTATGGGATAAAGGGAATCCTATGCTGGGGTCAGTCCCTGCCTAACGCCATGGGCGCTCACTACCTCGAGGTGGCGCTACGACAACGACGAGGATTGATGCCGGACCCCTGAACCACCGGGGCCACGAGTCTTCAGCAGGACGATCCGGCGAACCGCCTTACCGGGTCGTTTTCGTCCACCCGCCAACCTGGTCAAATACAACGGTGAGACCAAACCAGAACTCTGGCTTGCTGATTTCAGGCTAGCGTGTCAGCTAAGAGGTGTCGACAACGACCACGTCATCATTCGGTAACTCCCACTCTTCCTCTCCGACACCGCTCGAAGGTGGCTCGAGGAGCTCCCCCCGGACTTGATCCATGGCTGGCCCAACCTGGTCAGGATCTTCGAGGGGAACTTCAAGAGCACCTACGTGCGGCCGGGAAATTCTTGGGACCTCCGCAGCTGCAAGCAGAAACCAGGAGAGACCCTCCGTGAATTCACCCGACGTTTTTCCAAGCAACGAACCGAGCTACCCCACATCTCCGACCACGACGTCATTATGGCGTTCGTCGCCGGGACAACGTGCAAGGAGTTAGTACGAGAACTAGGGCGAAACACCCCCAATACCGCCAACAAGCTCATGGACATCATCGCCAACTACGCAGCTGGTGAAGAGGCCGTTGGCGCGTTCTTTTGTGGATCCCCAGACAAGGGGAAAGCCAAGGCGGACGAGCCCGGTGGCTCGAGCAATGGGCCCAAGAGGGACAAGAAGAAGAAGAAGAAGAAGAAGAAGAACCAAACGGGGTTGACGTAACATCGATCCTGACGATCTTGTGGCTGCGGCAGACCTGAAGAAGCCTCGAGGTCGCCCTCCAGACGGTGGCATCTTCGATAAAATGCTGAAAGAGCCCTGCCCCTATCACAAGGGGCCGGCCAACCACAGTCTTGAGGACTGTCGCATGCTCAAGAAGTACTATGACTCTCTCGGCCTCAAGAAAGACAACAAGAAGGAGGACCCACAAGACAGGGGCGATGGCAAGGAGGAGGGATTCCCCGAGATTCTCGACTGTTTCATGATCTTCGGGGGACCCTTGACCCGACTCAGTGCGCGTCAGCGCAAGAGTAAGCGTCGGGAAGTCTTCTCCGTTCGTGTCCGGGCCCCCGATACCTCAACTGGTCGCACGTACCGATCACCTTCAACCAGGACGACCACCCCAAACACGTCCTCGACGCAGGGGTCTACCCTCTCGTCGTCGACCCGATCATACTCAACACCCGCCTCACCAAGGTACTCATGGATGGGGGAGCAGCCTCAACATCATCTTCGCCGAAACCCTCGACCTCCTGGGAATCCTGAGAACCATGCTCCTGCCCAGCATGGGGGATTCCACGGGATCGTCCCAGGGAAGAAGGCACTCCTGATTGGCCGCGTCAAGCTGCCTGTCTGCTTCGGCACGCCCTCGAACTTCAGGAGCGAGGAACTGACCTTTGAAGTGGTCGGATTCCACGGCACCTACCACGCCATCATCGGTCGACCTGGGTACGCCAAGTTCATGGCGATCCCAAACTACACCTACCTCAAGCTGAAGATGCCAGGGCCCAAGGGAGTCGTCACCGTCGACACCTCCTACGAGCACGCCTACGACTGTGACGTCGAGTGCGTAGAAAGCGCCAAGGCGGTCGATGAATCAGCCATCCTCGTGGCCCTCGACGACTTCTCCAAGGAGATCCCCGACTCCAAACGACGCGCCGACAACTTCGAGCCTGCGGAGGACACCAAGACCATCTCGCTCGACCCTAACCACGCGGATGGGAAGGTGCTGACGGCCAGCGCCACTCTCGTGCCCAAATAGGAAGCCGTTCTCGTCGACTTTCTCCGCGCGAATGTTGACATGTTTGCGTGGAGTCCCTCGGATATGCCGGGCATTCCGAGGGATGTCGCCGAGCACTCCTTGGATATCTGAGCCGGATCCAAACCGGTGAGGCAACGGCTGCGCCGCTTCGACGAGGAGAAGCGCAGAATCATCGGGGAGGAGGTCGACAAGCTTTTGAAGGCCAGATTCATCAAGGAGGTTCATCATCCTGAGTGGTTAGCTAATCCTGTACTGGTCAAGAAAAAGAATGGAAAGGATAAAATGTGCGTAGATTACACTAGTTTAAACAAAGCATGTCCTAAGGTTCCTTTTCCACTACCACATATTAATCAAATAGTTGATTCCACTACGGGATGCGAAGCTCTTTGCTTTCTCGACGCATATTCTGGCTATCACCAAATAAAGATGAAGGAGTCCGATCAGCTCGCGACTTCCTTCATCACCCCTTTTGGCATGTTTTGCTACCTCACGATGCCATTCGGCTTGCGAAACGCCGGGCCACGTACCAACGATGCATGCTCCATGTCTTTGGACACCATATAGGACCAACCGTCGATGCCTACGTCGATGACATCGTAGTCAAATCCAAGAAAGTCGAGAATCTAGTCGAGGACCTTGAAATTGCGTTCGGGTGTCTCAGGGCTAATCGTATAAAGCTAAATCCCGAGAAGTGTGTCTTCGGGTCCCTCGAGGCATGCTCCTAGGGTACATAGTCTCCCAGCGTGGGATCGAGGCCAACCCTGAGAAGGTAGCCGCGATCACTAGGATGGGCCCGATCAGGGATCTTAAGGGCGTACAAAGGGTCACAGGGTGCCTCACTGCCCTCAGCCGATTCATTTCGCGGCTCGGGGAGAAAGCACTTCCCCTTTATTGCCTCCTTAAGAAAACAGAGCATTTCGCATGGACCGTCGAGGCCGAGGAATTGCTTTCCAAACTCAAAGCCTTTCTCACCTCGCCGCGTATTTTGGTGGTCCCAATCCCCGCTGAGTCCCTCCTACTTTATGTTGCTGCAACTACCCAGGTAGTCAGCGCGGCTATAGTGGTCGAGAGGGCGGAGGAGGGACACACCCTGTTGGTGCAGAGGCCCGTCTACTTTGTAAGTGAGGTACTCTCAGAAACCAAAGTGAGATACCCCCACATCCAGAAGCTACTATACGCCATCGTCCTCACTCAACGAAAACTCCAACACTATTTCCTGGGCCACCCGATAACTGTGGTTTCGTCTTTCCCTCTCGGGAAGATAATCCAAAACCAGGAGGCATCAGGAAGAATCGCCAAGTGGTCGGTCGAGCTCATGGGGGAGACTCTCTCCTACGCCCCTCGGAAGGCCATCAAGTCTCAGATATTGGCGGATTTCATTGCAGAATGGACCGACACCCAACTGCCCCCGGCACAAATACAGGCCGAACTATGGACCATGTACTTCGACGGATCGTTGATGAAGATGGGAGCGGGCGCTGGACTGCTGTTCATATCTCCCTCGGGAATCCACATGCGCTACGTCATCCGCCTTCACTTCGCTGCCTCCAACAATGTAGCCGAGTACGAGGCCCTCATCAACGGTCTGCGCATCGCCATCGATCTTGGAGTCCGGCGCCTCGACGTTCGAGGGGACTCGCAACTGGTGATGGACCAAGTGATGAAAGCCTCGAGCTACCACGATCATAAGATGGAAGCCTACTGCAGAGAGGTCCGAAAGCTCGAAGAAAAATTCCACGGCCTCGAGCTCAACCACATCGCCCGCCGATACAACGAAGCCACTTATGAGCTAGCCAAAATCGCATCCACTCGAGGTATGGTTCCTCCTGACGTCTTTTCTAAGGATCTTCACAAGCCATCGGTCGATCTAAACTTGGGGTCTCCCGCCCTCGAACAAGAAATTGACCCCTCCCCCTCAACGAATCCCCCCTCGAATGGGGATGAAGTCATGGAGATCGACGGAACGATCGCGACCCCAACCTCCTCGACGGACTGGCGCGCGCCCTACCTCGAATATCTGATACGAGGCGAGCTCCTAGAGGACCGCACCGAAGCCCAACGCATAGCCCGATGCGCCAAAACCTACGTCTTGTATGGGGATGGTCGCGAGCTGTATCGACGTAGCCCTACTGGTATACTCCAACGATGCCTCACCATCGAGGATGGGAGGGCACTGCTAAAGGACATACACTCGGGGGCTTGTGGCCACCATGCTGCACGAAGGACTCTAGTAGGGAACGCCTTTCGACAAGGCTTCTATTGGCCGATAGCTGTCGCTGATGCCACCAAACTCGTCCGATCTTGCAAGTGATGCCAGTTCTACGCTAGGCAAACACACCTCCCGGCCCAAGCTCTGCAGATGATACCCATAACTTGGTCGTTTGCTGTATGGGGACTCGACATGGTCGACCCCTTAAAGAAAGCAAAAGGTGGCCAAACCCACCTCCTCGTGGCCATAGACAAATTCTCAAAATGGATCAAGGCTCGACCCATCACCAATATTCAATCCCAACAAGCCGTGTTGTTCTTCACATACATCATCCACTGCTTCGGGGTCCCCAACGTCATCATCACCGACAACGGCACGCAGTTCACCGACCAAAAGTTCTTGAACTTCTATGATCACCACAACATCAGGGTGAACTGGTCTGCAGTTACCCACCCTCGAACTAACGGCCAGATCGAGCGTGCCAATGGCATGGTTTTGCAGGAACTCAAGCCAAGGATCTTCGACCGACTAAACAAGCACGACAAGAGATGGGTCGACGAGTTGTCCTCTGTCCTATGGAGTCTCAGAACAACGCCAAGTCGAGCTACGGGGTTCTCCGCGTTTTTCTTGGTCTATGGGTCTGAGGCTGTCCTCCCCACTGATCTCGAGTACGGGTCCCCTCGATTAAAGGCCTACAATGAACAAGCCAACGCAACAACCTGAGAGGACTCCCTCGACCAGCTCGAGGAAGCCCGGGACATGGCCCTCTTCAAATCAGCAAGGTACCAACAGACGCTCCGACGCTACCACGACAAGCGCGTACACAAAATGGACCTCGACGTCGGCGACCTCGTACTACGCCGCCGACAAGGCAACAAGGGGCGTCACGCCACCATGGGAAGGAACCTTCATCGTGGAAGAAGTGTTAAAGCCAGGGACCTACAAGCTGAAGAACAACAAGGGCGAAATCTTCACCAACGCATGGAACATCGAACAACTACGTCACTTTTACCCCTTGGTCCTCGAGGCCTCGTACATTTTCTACATTATGTACATCTATCGCATCATGAATGAATAAAATGTTCTCAAAATACATTTCATGTTCGTTCATAACTCTGAGGTAGCCTCGACTTCGCTCCTGCAAAGTCAAGCCTCCCTCGGGGGCTGACAGGGGGGACCCCCCTCCCTAAGTCCCTTAAAAACCCGAACGTTTTTTCAAAACTCGATGCTTCCCTCTCCATCTTCGCCCCGAGTACGCTCCATAACTAAGCTAAGAACGCCGCAAACTCCCTAAGGGTCGAGGGCCGTCGAGCCGGGGGCTCTCCTACGCCTCCGGGCTATGGTACCCCCACTCGCTCCCCCCACCTCGAGGGATACAAGCGCGCATCGAACGCTTAGTCTAAAAGCACAAACTCAGGCAAAGAGAAACAGAGACGGCTCGAGAAATAAAAACACCCAGATGCATCTCAAATAAAACGCATTAAAGGTTCTGAAGCCCCTAGGGGCTCGACATCGAAGTGTTACAAAAACTAACCTATTACATGGACCTTCTTGTCCAGATATGGCTCACAGGCCGCGTCCATCCATCGGGGGAAGCACCTCAGGCTCGAAGAGCTTTGCCAACTCACCACCAGGCACCTCTGCGGCATCAATCAGCTCATGGCACCTCGCCATGTTAGCTTCGTCACTCAGCTCCGGGTCGACGACAAAGCCACGAGTGACGGCGCTGAGGTCGTAGGAGTAGCCCGAGCGGACGACCGCGAGCGTCCGCTTCACGCCTACGTGAAGAGCAGCACGGACCTGCTTCGTCACCCCACGGGTCATGGAGTAGAAACGGCGCAAGAGGGAGTCTCCTCGCGTGTCGCCCGCAACTGACGGCTCCGGCTCGACCCCCATGTCATCACAGAAGGTGGAGATGGCGCTCGCGAGCCTCTTGTTCAGGGCTACCTCCACCCAGTGGAGGCTCTGGAGACTAGTCAGATCCTCATGGGCTCGGGTCTTGTCTTCCTCGAGGGCTGTCGAAACAAATAAGAGACTTCGTCAAAACCAAAAACAGGGGAAGGGTCGAGACCAAGCAAGCTCAGTAATGATTCTAAAAAACTCACCCCGAGCGTGCGTTTCCAGGGTGACGTAGGCATGCTCGACCTCTTGAAGTCGGCGGTTGGCGTCAGCGAGGGCCATGGCTTGGTCGCTCCTCTCAGCCCGGAGGTCCTCGATAAGCTTACCTGTGCCCTCGAGGGACCTTGCCTTGGCAGCCACGTCCTCCTCCAGGGTGGCAATCCGAGCCCGCGCATTCTGCTCCGCGACGTTCAGCGCGTCGCGGTCCCGGGAGACGGCGTCAACGTCCGACTGAAGCCCACGGACCTGCTCCTCGAGGGAGGCGAGGTTGGTGGTCGCCTCCGCCAAGTCGCCGTCGAGCTGCTAGGCACGGCCCGTCGCCTGGACCAACTCCTCCCTCAGCGTGGCGGCCTCCTCCTCAACCTTACGCTGGGCCTCCCGAGCAGAGTCCCGTTCTTGCCCAGCCTCGGCGGCCTCCTTGAGGGCGGCGTCAGCCCTCGACCGTGCTTGAGAGGCCTCCCTCTAGGTGGCCTCGACCTCCCCACGCACGGTGGCCACCTCGGTCTTCGCCTGGGCGGCCTCCGCCTCCGCCTTCTCCAGCGATGCGCGGAGGGTGGGGAGTTGTTTCCACTGCTCTTGCGACCGGAGGATGAATTGGGAATTGTCATATGACCTCGCCCTCAACATCTGACAGGGATAAAAAGGAAGGTCATCAAAAAAAAGGACAGCAAGATAACCAAGGCAAGATCAGAGAGAAAGAACGAGGCTTACCTCCATCCCCTGGTACAAATCCGCGGAAGCGACCTCCGCCGACAGGCGCACCACATGGGCCAGCCATGCCCGGAACTCCTCCAGGTGCTCCCACTCCCCGAGCTCGGCTTGATCGTCGAGCTTGAGGAAGGTGCGCCCTGGGTCTTGGGGGTCGGCCAGCTCGAGGGGCTCCTGCCCCCAGAACTTGCTGCGGCGGTCGATCCTATCCCTGACCGCCCGCATAATGCCCTGGATCATCTCGAGGTCACCCCCGTGGACCATCACCCGCTCCGCCAGAGTGGGGAAGGGGCTCGCCCCCTCGAGCTTGGCACTCCGGGCCTCGAGGTCGTCTTGCGGCGGCGCCGTCGACCCCTCTGGATCATCGCCTCTAGGCGGAGGAGGTCCCCGCCGTGAGAATAACCCTACGCGGTGAAGAAAACACACGTTAATACCCAGGATGGCAGGCTCACTGTGGTCCCCTCCCTCCACATCGACTAGGTCAGGGGATGGAGCACCTAGAGACGACGACTGTCCGACTTCGAGCTGAGGCCGAGCTAATGCCTCGGACATGGCTACGTCCGGTGTGCCCCTCCCTTGCGCCGCAACGATGATCCCTTCTGGTTCCGACCGGGAAGCCGTCGCCGCGGCCATCTTCGCTGGGTCCACCAGCTCCGCCACCATCTCAGCCTCCTCCTCGTCCGTGGCCTCCGCCGTCATCGCCGCCTCTCCCGCGCCCGACGAAGGGGCAGCCGAAGCCGCGAAGGATAGGGCCGCGGCATGATCTCCCCCCTCAGACAACGCCGACTGAGGGAGAGGAGGGCTCGGCTGTACGCCTCCCTCCTGCCGCGCCTTCTCCTCGCGCTCGAACCTCCAGTGCCACGAGGCACTCGGGCCACCGCGACGGCGCCGGTTGCGCCGGTGTCTCCTCCTCACCGGTGGTGGTCAGGTCCACCACCTCCTCCTCAGGGGAGGGTTGGGGCTCGACCCCCGCCACCACGACCGCCTCTGGCGCCGATCCCGCACCCATCGAGCCTGCCGGCTCGACCTCGTCCGCCACGGCCGCCGCGGGCGCTGGCCCCGTTCCCTCCGAGGTCACAGGCATGGCCTCCTCCGACGACGCGGTGAGCACGGCTTCGCCCTCCTGCTCGACGAACCCGGTCGAGGCGATGGATCGACCTGCCTCCTCTACCACTCGAGCCCGCTCCGCGGCCGCCTACACATGCCCTCGACCCATCGCCTCCCGCGCCTTGATCACCCACTTCGCGCCGGAAGTGGGGACCGAGGGGACGGGCCAGCAGAGCCGGCCCCAACCGCCATCCTGGACGCGGCCTCCACCCTTAGCTTCTTGGCCGGGGTAGGGGTACGGCCTCCAACGAGCGCTTCACCCTGAAAAAAGGACACACTCGCAATGGTAAACGCGGAGTATAACCAACACAAGGAAAATCCGAAACCAAAGGAAAAGGGGCTTACCCCAGCGGGACCATGGGGGCCCGACCAGCAGACCTCAAGCCGCTCGGGGGCTTCTGGGCGGCACCTCGGGAGCCACTCCCACCGTTGGCCACGGCGGGGGCTGTTGACGCTGCCGGCGTCGTGGTCTTGACGGGGGTCGATGGTGCCCTCGTCGCCGCCACCATGGTCTCCTCCCGGGTTGACGGGCCCGAGGACCGGGCGCTGGACCGAGCAGGGGCCGGCGGCGCACTCGATCGGCCCCTCGATGGGACTGCGACGAACGGCTGCGCGTCCGCCGCGCCACCTCACCCTGGGAAGCTGCGGGGCGCTCACCCCCCGACTTGATCCCAGCAGTCGGGGCTGACCTCGATGTCGACCCTCTCTCCTCTCCGCTACCAGCGGTCGCCCCTTGCGCGGGCGTCTCCTCCTCCTCCTCTGACTCCTCTTCCTGCACAAAGGTGGCATCCGTCAGAATCGAAGTAATGGTCGCATCCCGATGCCACTACATTATGCCGCTATCCTTAATAACCTCGCCACAGCTTGACTCCTCATCCTCATCCTCCTCCAAGGGGGACTCCTCCTCAGAGAGGCCGGCTTGCCTCTACCGTGACCGACGTTGGTCACGTGCCTCTCTTTCTCGGGACTTTGTTCCCCTCTTCTCCTTGGCCTTGTCTTTATCTCTCTTATCCTGCTCGGCCCGTAGGCGTCTCACCTGGGAGTTGTCCCGCTCCTCCTTCACTGGTGGTAGCAACTTCCGGAAGACGACATTCCCCTGAGGAACACGAGGCGGTTAGGGAGCAGGCAAGAGAGATAGACAAGACGGAGAAGTGGACATTGACAGAGGAAGAGACGGCGTACCAACTCGACGTGGCCCCGGTCCGGCACCATGGGGATGCTGGCGACGTGCCCCACCTCGAACGCGCCGGCAAAGGAGGCGCGCACCCGACGGACCACCCTCTCGAGGGGCAACACGTCCTCCACAAGATGGCACCCCTTGAGATCCACCCCAGGGCGCATCTTGTCGAGGCGCAGCGGGTGGGCCATCAGCGGTACGACCCGCCGCTGGTGGAAGGCCGACGCCACGATCGCCGCCGTAAGCCCCTCCCGCCTCAGGCGGGAAATCGCCATGAGCAGGTGGTCGAGGTGCTTCTGCTTCCTCTGCGGGACGCCGTACTCCCAGTTGAAGTGCTTCGATTCAATTGTCCGCCCGGTGTAAGGGGGAAGCAGGCCGTCGTCGTTTCTCAGGTAGAACCACCCGGAGTGCCACCCCGCGTGGCTCGACTTGATCTTCACAGGGATCCAGTATTCCGCCCTCTGGGGATGATGCTGCAGCACCCCGTCCGGGCCATCCTCCGTTGGCCGGTCCCGGCCGGAGCATGAAACAAGCTCACCTCGAACAGATGGAGCCACAGCTCCCAGTGGGGCTCCATCCGCAGGTACCCCTCGCACACAACGGTGAAGACCGCCGCGTGAGAGACGCCATTGGGGGAGAGGTGCTGGAGCTCCACGCCGTAGTGGTTGAGGATCCCCCGCAAGAGACGGTTGAGGGGGGGATTCCAGCCCCGCCCGGTGGAAGGCCTCGAAGCTGACCACGTAGCCCTCCGATGGGTTGGGCTCATGATCCGACTCCGACGGCGCCATCCACTCCTGATGGTCCGCCGAAGTGATAGGCCGAAGGAAGGCCACTCCCCGCCAGCTCTCCCAACCGCTCCGCAGTCGCCGTCGAAGGGAGCCAAGCGTCGGGGCTGCGCAGGGTGTAGTTGGCCATGGTAGCGGGGAAGCGGATGCGTTCGGAGGCAGGTGTTGAAGGTGCGTTCCCAATCTTTTCTCTCCTCACTCACGCGCGCAGGTGCGAAGCTCAGGGGATGACGAAGTCAAGGGTGGGAACGAAGAGGCAAGGAAGGCAATGGCAAACGTGAGAAAGCCAAAGCCCTGTTCTCGTATATATGAACGGAAACGCAACGGGCATATCCGTCGAAAAGGCAGGTAAATCTCTGCATTAAATGCGCCCACCTAACTCTCCTCAGGGATCCATAGGGTAAGGGACACCTGTCACGACGTCGGGGGTTCTCGCCGCCCTCCACGCCCGCCGCGCGCAGACGAAGGGACGTCTCCTAAAAAGGCGCGCCCACGACCAACGACAGGGAATGTGGAGCGTTACCTTCGGAGGAAAGCGACAGACATCGACTCGTCCCTCGAAGCCTCGGGGGTTGATGGCTGGCCCCACGGTCGTTGGTTCGACAATCCCCCTCGAATGGTCCTTCCCAGAGAAGTAAAACGGACTCCGGACCACTCCTAAAATCTCTAGGGGGCGAAGGCTGGCCCTCGAACAGGGTTCGACAGCCGCCCTTGAGTACCCGAGTCAGGGATGACCCAGGGGGAGCCAACACGAGGCCCCGCTCGAGAACGAACTCTCGAGACCCCCCGGGACATATCCAAGGCAAAACCTGGTAGTACCGAAGGATCCCCCCGACGGGAGGCATCGAGCCACCGACTCTCACCGAACGGAGTCGGCACCTTGGTAACCCATACGGTTTCGCTTAAAGAGGATGCCTCAGGGCTTCTATCGACCCCTATCGAACGGGGCACGAGTTCTCACTTGGATCTCCCCGTTACCAGCTCACAGCGGACTTCAAGGCTCGTCTGAACGAGGATAGCTCGACGCTCTTCACCCCACAATCCGAGTGCAAGGATCCGTGGGAAGGATGCTAAGAGGTATCAACGCCCAGCCGCACGAGGCTCGGGGGCTCGACTACGCACGGCACCCCTCGACGAAAGAGGGTCGAAAACATCCAAAGCCTGGCAGACACAGTTGACCTCCCGATGGGGCACTATGACTCCAGTTAACCTCATCCCCCCCAGATAAGCCGCAAATCAAAGCCCCCAGAGGAGTCCTTAATCACTCCTCAGGGGCCTCAGGGGCAAACCCCGCGGGGTGCGCTCGTGCGCACCCCGCGATGAATCAAACCATATACTAACTCTGCAGATCATCGCTAAAAGCCCCTATGTGGATTTTTCTTATCCTCATAGAGGCTCAGGGCTATTGTCGGGTACAAAGGTAAGGGGTACCCTAACCTATGATAATCTAATGCCTGAACATCCAGGCGGAATCCGACAGTCGACCAAGCAATGGAGGAAGGCCCGTCAGGTGAAGGCCTACCCCACCGGCAGAAAGGGCAGGCCATGGACCAACCCATTACTAGAGGGATGGTAGGTGGAGTGACCTTCGACCTCGATCCCCTGAATGACGGAGAAGGGATCGAACGAACGACCCTCTACCGCGACCCCTCGACCGACTGAAAGGGGGATCGAACGAGCGCCCCCAACCTCAAACCGTCAGATGACGAAGAGAGGTCGATCGAATCCCCCTCGACTCCAACCCCCCGAAGTGACGGATAGGGGGTCGAACGAACGACCCCCGAACAGGAGGCTCGATCAGCTCACCTGCTCCCGGTATGGGATAAAGGGAATCCTATGCTGGGGTCAGTCCCCGCCTAACGCCATGGGCGCTCACTACCTCGGTCAAATCCGTCAAGTCATCACCCATACCCGGATTACCCGTCGACCGTACAACTACTGCAGCCATGCCTCGAGTACGGAGCACCCCCTCGAATTTTGGGCGAGGCAGCCCTCGACCGCGTTCTCAGGAATGTGTCAGGGTCACGCAGGCCCCGATACCCCTCGACCCGGGGCTCGACCCTCATCTCCAACTGCTACGGCATGGGCCCATCCGATCCGTCCCGCTTCAACTGTGGAGTTTGCAGGTTCCACGCCATGCCGTCCGGCGACGACCGGTCCGCCATCACCATGCCTCGGAACACCAGAAGTACATGAGGAACATGCCGCTACAGCGATCGACGTCTCGTCACAGATATGGCGCACGAACACGCCTCCCATACCGATACGTACTAGGCCCCTGTACTCCTAAGCCTCCCCTTGGCCTATAAAAGGGGACGCTGGGATAGTAGAAAAAGAGGCTGGAGGGACAAGCGCACGGCGAGGGGACAAGAACATGAGGACGAAGAGGTCAATCATAACACCAGCCATACGAACTCTCACCAGAACCAAACACAACACCAGCCACTCACTTGCCTGATCAACATCTCAAGCAATCAACCAATTCACCTAGAGTAGCCTGCTAGCTCTAGGCCTCGGCTCGCTCTGAGCACCCCCGTGTAAACCAGCTTGTACTGCCCCCCTGTACGAGCACTTCAGTGCAAGATAATACAGTACCCCCTCCTCTTGCTGGACGTAGGGCCTTCTTTGCCCGAACTAGGATAAACTCTGTGTTCTTCTTGCATCACATCTGGGAGAGGGAGCACACAATATACAAATTTACTAGTTGGTGATCGACCCCCTGGGTCAAAACACCGACAGATGGTGTCCGGTAACCTATGAAAGTCTGCCCGAGTTCTGCTACGTGTGAGGGCATATCGGGCATGTGGATCGGTTATGCTCAAAGAAGCTGGGGAAGAATGAGACTGCATCCTATAGCAGGGACTTACGCTATGTGCCACAACGCCGCCCTATCAGAAGTGGAGGAACGGGCTCGTGGAGATCCGGCAGATCAGACAGTTGGGGGAGTACGGGGAAGGATAGATGAGATGGTCCCTCTTGGAGGAAGAATCCAGAGAAGGAGGCTGTGAAATGGATAGAAGGGAAGAATAGGGAGGAAGAGGAGGTCACGAGCCCGGCGAAGCTTGATCCAAAGCGGAAGGAGACTGATACGAGAGCTAGTCTTGCACGGGTGTAGCTGTTCTCAGAAGCGCCCTCTCCAGTCGAGACGGGCAAGAAAAAGCAGGCTGCGGAACAGGGGGCTATTCACGTGAACAGTGCCATGCATGTTGGAGGGAACGTGGCAGGGAGGAAGGAAAAGGAGGAGATCAAGGTTAAGTCCCAAGAAAGTTCAAAAGAACAGGAAAGAAGGAGATGAGGGGGGCTGGAGTGAAAATTCTAGAGGAGACGCTGAAGAAGAGGAGGAGTGAGGATGCTATGGATGTAGATGTTGAGGCAAAAAGATTGAGGACGAAGATGGAAGGGGGAAGGCTCAGGAAACTACTAACAACAAGGCGGGGCTATCGGAACAGCCCTGCGAGTCCCAATGAAAATAATAGCGTGGAACTGCCGCGGGTTGGGGAACGACACGGTAGTTCGAGGCCTTCTGAATCTTCAGAAGGGGGAGGACCCTGGCATTCTATTCTTGTCTAAAACAAAGATGGACGAGCGTTGAGTTGCTGGCTTTCGGTGGAAGCTGGGTTTGAAGAACATGATGGCAAAGGATTGTGATGGGAAAAGTGGTGGTCTTGCAATCTTTTGGAGGGAGGGCATTAGTGTGCACGTGCGGATGTTGTCGCAGTTGTACATTGATGCAGATGTGACGGAGGAGACAGAGTTTGTCTGGCGCTTGACAGGCTTCTATGGAGAGTCAAGTGCGGAGAGGAAAATCCAGTCTTGGAAGGCTTTGCGAGTCCTGAATGCAGCATAGAGGAGACCTTGGTTGTGTTTAGGAGATTTCAATGAAATCCTCCTAAGCGGAGAGAAGGAAGGCGTGTATGGACCGCTTTAGAGAAGCTCTGGAGGTGTGTGGTCTAGCGGATTTGGGATTCACTGGAGATATTTTTACATGGCGCAATAACAGCCACACAACGACTGATTATATCCGCGAGAGACTGGATCGGGCGGTAGCATCGAGTGATTGGATTTCCCAATTCCCCTTGTATAAAGTCAATAATGGGGAGCCGAGACACTCCAATCACAGGCCGGTGATTGTGATAACCGATGGCAGAGCTTATAATAATCCACACTCTTCTCCTGCTTCTTTTCGCTTTGAGGCTGGGTGGGTTACGGAGGACCAGTGCCCAGTGATTGTTGACAATGCCTGGAGGAGGACAATGGAGGTGAGGGGAGGTGGTGTGCGGGAAGCGGTGGGAAATGTAGCTCGGGAGCTGAAGGATTGGAGTAGGAATGTTCTTGGCGATTTAGAGAAGAGGATAAAAACACTAGAAGAGTTTTGGAGGATTGCAGAAGGCGTTTGATCAATGTCCACAATGTTGGCAGGGAGGAGGTCCTGAAATTTAGATTACAAAGGTTGGAGGAGCAGCAAAATTTGTATTGGAAGCAAAGGGCAAAAACTCATTGGTTGGAGAAGGGGGACCGTAATACTCGGTTTTTCCACTAGTTTGCCACAGGAAGAAGAAAGAAGAGTAGAATATCTAAATTAGTTAAGGAGAATGGGGTAGTAGTGGAGGAGCCAGAGGAGATTAGGACCATGATTTCTAACTATTATTCAGACTTGTTTACAAGTCATGAAGGTGGGCAATTGAATCTCTTGCTGCAGCATGTACCGCACAAGGTGACCGAAGAGATGAATGAACTCCTAATGAAGCCGTTTACAGCAGAAGAAATAAAAAATGGCTTGGATTCCATTGGAGATTTAAAAGCTCCGGGGCCTGATGGTATGCCCTCCTTGTTTTATAAATCTTTTTGGGATATTGTGGGCTCTTATGTCACTAGGGAAGTTATGCACTTTCTGAATGGAGGGGACTTACCAGATGGATGAAATGAAACAGTAGTGGTCTTGATCCCAAAAGTTCAGAACCCGGATAACCTGAAGGATCTTAGGCCGATTAGTTTGTGCAATGTGGTGTACAAAATTGCTTCTAAGGTGCTTGCTAACCGGTTAAAAGGTATTCTGTTAGATATAATTTCATAGAATCAGAGTGCTTTTGTACCTGGGAGAATGATCACAGATAATGTCTTAATTGCATATGAAGTGACTCACCATCTGCAGAACAAGCGTAGTGGAGCGGATGGTTATGCAGCGTTGAAGTTAGATATGAGCAAGGCGTATGATCGGGTGGAGTGGCCTTTTCTGGAAGCTATAATGGGGAGTATGGGGTTCTGTCGGCCATGGATCGAACTGGTTATGAAATGCATTGGGTCTGTCACGTACCGTGTGAGAATTAATGGGGAACTCTTAGAGCAAATTATTCCTTCCAGAGGGTTAAGACAAGGAGATCCTTTATCTCCTTACTTATTTTTGATTTGTGTGGAAAGGTTCTCATCTTTGTTGAATGCTGCAGAAATGGATGGTAGATTAAAAGGGATCAAAATATGTGATGGGGGCACCGAGTATTACTCATTTATTATTTGCAGATGACTATCTACTTCTCTTAAAAGTTAATGATGAGAGTGTAGGCCATCTACAATCTATTCTCCAATTATATGAGGAATGCTCGGGTCAGGCAATTAACAAAGACAAGTTGGCAGTGTTGTTCAGTAAGAACACTAGGGAGGATGATCGAACACGGTTTCTCCAAGGCATGGGGTTGTCACAGCAAGCAAGATCAGACAAATATTTAGGCCTACAGCCGGTGCACATGGGTAATTAGAAGTCCAAGATTTTTTCATATCTAAAGGATCGACTGTGTAAAAGGATCTATGGCTGGAAGAACCGGCTTCTATCCAAAGCAGGGAAAGATGTCCTAATAAAATCAATTGCCCAAGCAATTCCGACATATGCTATGTCATGTTTCGATATAACAAAGTCCCTGTGTGATACTATGAGCTCACTGGTTAGTCGGTTTTGGTGGGCACAACAGGAGAAAGAGAATAAACTTCATTGGGTGGCATGGAACACACTGGACAACAGAAAGGAGAAAGGGGGTTTAGGCTACAGGGACCTGCACCTCTTCAATCTTGCGATGTTGGCAAGGCAAGGATGGAGACTGCTATATGATCCAGAATCTCTATGTGCAAGGCTGCTGCGTGCAAAATATTGGCCTGAGGGTGATCTGCTGAAGGCAAAGAAGAAACCAGGGATCGGTTATACATGGAGGAGTATTGTGAGGGGTATTGAGGCCCTTAAGAATGGTTTAATTTGGAGAGTAGGAAACGGGAGTATGATCAGGATTTGGGAGGACCCGTGGATTCCAAATGGGGTCACTAGACGACCTCGCACGCCAAGGGGCAGAACTTTGCTGTCGAAAGTTTCAGAGCTCATCAACCCAATCTCTGGGCAATGGGATCCACAGCTTGTTTCAGAAATTTTTTGGGAAGAAGATGCTGCAAGTATACTATCGATTCCTATTAACACAGAGATGGAGGATTTTATTGCATGGCATTTTGATAACAAGGGGATCTTTTCGGTGAAATCGGCATATCATGTTTTGGATGACGCTTTTCAGCGTAATAAAAGGTATCAGAGGGGTGAGGGGTCAAATGCTTCGGAGCAGCCGAAGATAAACAACCTCTGGGTGAAACTTTGGAGAATCCAATGCCCACGTCGAAAGTTAAACAGTTTTTGTGGACGGTTGCCCACAATAGTCTCCCCATGAAAACCAACATAAAGAGGCGTAACATTGAGCTTGATACACTATGTCTAGTGTGCAGGCGCTTCGATGAAGATGGGGGTCACTGTTTTCTCAAATGTAAAGGAGTTCGTCAGTGTTGGCAGGGTCTTCATTTGGAGGATATCAGACTGAAACTTATGGATGCAAAATCTTCAAAAGAGTTTATTTGGGAGATCATAAACTTACATGGTAAGATGCAGTTGCATGTTGTTCTGATGCTATGGACGTGGTGGGATGTCCGAAATAAGGTGAATGCAGGTGAAAAAATTGTGGGATCAGAAGCAGTACTAAGGACAGTTCACTCCATGTCTGATCATTTTCTAAAAACAGCCCCTATCAGGGTACCAAAAAGAGCACCTAGAGGCCGATGGCGCTTACCTGCTCCCAATACCATGAAGGTCAATTTGGATGGCGCATTCTCCCACTTATCAAAGGTAGCTGCCTGGAGTTTTGTTATACGTGATGAATCAGGCGCAGTTGTGCTAGCGGGTGCAGGAAATTCGGGACAAGTTGTTGATGCTCTGATGGCGGAAGCAACGACATGCCTGAAAGCTCTAGAACTGGCCGATCAGTTTGGCATCTCGGCTATCGAGCTAGAAACAGATTCAGAACTTTTGGTGAAGGCGATTCAGGATGCGTCGATGGACCTCAGTCCAAGTGGTGTGATCTTCAAAGCGATTAGACTTTTGCTTGTCAATAGATTCATTGTATCTTCTTTGATGTCAATTCCCCGTTTATGTAATAACCCTTCTCATTAAGCAGCCCAACTTGCTAGGGAGTGGAATCCGGGTCAGTTCCAGATATGGACGGATGAACTCCCTAACAATGTAAACGTTGTTGTGGCTCACGATTCTGTTGAGCTGTTATCAGTTAATATATGGCCGTAGAGCCTGGGGGTGGTTTCAAAAAAAAACTTTATCCTTCTTCAACTTTTTTATATGGGATTTAGCAAGGAATCTTAACAATTCTTGGATTTAGCCTTTAGAGGAGCTTTCATTCATTTGTCTACTAATGAAACAAGGACTATGCTAGATAAACTCATTGAAAACATCCGTTACACTAGCATACACCATGAATTCCCCGAAAAAGACAAGCTACTCAAGGAGAAAACCACAAATAGTTGAGCTTGAACTCAAGCCTATACAAAGTCCAATACAAACCTTAGCTATATCTTCTCTTGAAGCATCGAAGGACAAAAAATTCCACTTGCGGATTTCTTATTGGAAATTGAGAGGATGACCTTTTTTATATTGATTTTTGGAACACTGTGAATTTCCAGCTACATAAGAGACCTTCAAGGGAACATAATTCTAAGTCCTCTCATAAAGGGATATCCTAGAAATCCATCCAAATCAAATTTTCACATAGGACATTGGGAAAAGTCCAAAGATGGAGTGTCAAGTGAGCCCATAAAAAATGAACCAAGTTATCTAGAAACAAATTCTAGCCTCTCTCCTATGCCCACAACTGATATATGCTTAGACCTTTGATACTAGATAGTCAATAAGTTAGACATCACTTTTGCACCTAAAAACAGAGAGCATATGTTGACATGCAAAAATGTATCAACGTGGACCATCAAATTCCTAACATTAAAGACATACTAGGAAATATTTGGTGCAACACAATTCAAAGCACGAAGCAAAAAAAAAATGAGGAGATGACGCTGCCCTTGTCGAACCGGCCTCATCGTTTTCATTGCCCTAGAACTGGCCAAGCTAGTTTGCCTATGTGCCCGGGCCAGGCCCCAAGGAAACTTGGTCCGGCGAGGCCGGTGTTACTATTGTTTTGAATCGAGTTGGTTTCCATATCGGTTTTGGACCTATTTTTTGACGTGAAAAACTTATGTGTCTTGGACTTTGTTTCTTATTGGGATAAGACCACCCTTCTATATAAATGAGATGGTCGCAATTGATTGAATATTTCAACTTCCAATCGTCAAAAACACAACACATATCCTCTTTTGCCCTACTTTCTCTTGGCATTGTACACCATGTCTCCCGGCGAGATTTGGCGGTGTTCTAGGTACCTTGCCCATCCTAGGACACCCTCCATGAGCTTCTCACTGATGGGTCCTCCCGGGAGGTGTTCGGTAGTCTACCACGCGAAGAACGGGCTCGTTAACATCGGTTTAACCAACCCCTTGGTCGGTTTCGTAGATCCGTTGCGTTCTTGCTGAGATCTAGGTTCTTTACAAGCTCTGGCGTGCTAGCCCTTATTGCATGTTGTGGAACCCAATCAACGTCAACATCCTCCTCCCAAAATCCTAGTCTACGTAGTATTTCAGTCAACTTTTGACATCTCACAACATACTTATATTCCACACTACAAACAACATCTTCTATATAACATTTGAAGGCAAATGTGCTTATTTCAGATACATCACAATCAGTAACCAGTACAATATATGATTACATATGCATGTAGGCATCTTCGGTAGTATATCTTAATTCTATAGGCATATATATTTCAGTAAAGGAGAAGGATCCGAGGAAATAAACTTTATTCTTTTCTCCATTAGACATTATATTGTAGGTTGCTTCAAACATCACACTCCTTGAGAGGTTTCCGGCCAAGGACAAAGAAGGTCACTGTAAATATCTGTTCCCTGAGATCATGCATCATCCATTATTTCCATCAAATTTTAATTTTGTTATGATTCTGAAAAGGAGATAGTAATCTTTCTTAATGGTAGGAGATGGTAATTTCTTTCAAGACTTACCGAGTGCTTGTGATAAGGTCATGGGATGCAGTATGCAGTATGCTGGCAAGCCTACCGGTGCCTTTCGGAACAATCCGGAGGAACTCCAGTGTACGAACCTGCAACAAAACGATAAAACAGTAGCTTAAGCATTTTATGCACAAAATCTGTTGATTATACGACTACCTATAGAAACTTGTCTTAGTACAGTCCTGGCAAAATCTTACAATTGCACGAATCAGGAAGTTTCCAACACCAGAGTTACTGAAGCTGTTCCATGAGAAAAGGCGGGGATCTATTTCCCGGTACCATGGGCATGGAGAGTCCTCAGCAAGATCCCTCGCGAAGACAACCTAAAATAAAACAGAAGAGTTATTTTGCTATGCCGCCCAAAGTAATTTGACCTAGATTTGTCTCAGTGAAACCATAGCCTGACGATGGTTCAGCACCCCAAATCCAGCTTCTTTCATAGCTTGGATGCACTGACGAGTGGTACGGACGTCAGGCATGCCACAACCAAGCTCAATTTTGTCCTTGAGGTCCCTATGTTTAGCGTTGTTTGGATCAAATTTATGAGTCAAGCACAGTTCATCTAGTGCGAAATATTGACCAGGTTTCAGCACTCGATATATCTCCCTGTAGGCACCTAGCTGTAATGAACAGATACAAAAAAAACACAATCTCAATAACACTGGACTGTGTATTCTTCACTCGAAACGTAACTCTCATTTGCAGTTTATTTCGTGAGTAGTACTGCATCAGGAGCATGAATTGTGGACTCTATTGCGTAGGCTGTATCAAAGGTGTTGTCAGGAAATGGCATGTTCATAAAGTCTCCCTACACAATTGTCATAAGAAGACACCATATTAGATTTAGTTAGTATATAATAAACAATAAAATCCATGACCCAACGAAAACTATAATAATACTGATAAGTGACGCAACTTCACCTCTATGAAGTTGCACTGCTCACTCAAACCGGCCGAAAAATTGAGCTCCTGAAATGCAAATAGTCCATATATTAATTACATCTGCCGAACAAGTATATGCTAACAAGTTTCTTATTGTACGTATTCCATGAAGAATATATCAGAATATATAACCAAACCTTGCCCCTTGATATCTGGTAAGCGTTGTTGTTCAGTCCAGTTATATCTGTTGAGCTAAAGTAACAAATAGCAATGAGAGACATCTATATATTTATTACATGTATAAGGTATTTTGTCACACCCTGAACTGAACGGGCTATATTTGGCATTTAATTTTTCTTACTCATTACCTGAATCTGGCGATTTCCCTTAAGGGCCCCCCAATTTCACATCCTACATCCAAGACCTGCAAATTAACAAGAAATATATATATATATATATATATATATATATATATATATATATGATTCAGAAATTAAGAAAAATTCATTCGAGTGGACTGCTTATAGTACTTCATATGCCAACTTGTATCAGGTGGAAAGCCATGATTTTTCTTGAACAGGCCAGCAGGGAAATCTCACTAACTATTTTTTTTTCTTTTCAATAAAGAGGAATACGTACAAATGTGCAACAAACAGAAGTACAAGGTTATAGGCTCAAAGAGAAAAAAACAGACAATCAAGACGGTAGCTAGACTCTCTCTCTCTCTCTCTCTCTCTCTCTCTCTCTCTCCACACTAAACCAAGCTCCTGTTTAAAGTAAATATTGTTCAGATACTACATATAGTATGATTTTAGTATATTATTATTATTATTGTCGAAAACTTCATGTCCATATATATATATATACATATATATATATATATATATCACTTTGAAGATAAACATTGTTCAGAGTGAATTATGTACAAAACTAAATATTAATATTCAAAAATAGACAAAACGCTATTTAAGGTAGAAAAAACACTATTTATGGATCCACATAATTTAATTTTAGTACATTATTTATTGTAGAAAAACTCTATGTCCAACTCACTTTGAACTTAAACATTGTTCAGAGTGAACTTTGTACACATCTAAATATTAACGATCACAAATAGACAACATATAGTTTATATACCACTCTTAGTCATATGAATGTATACTAGGCTAATGTCTATCTATTTACCAATTATGGGCACAATTAAAAGTTCGTGGTTAATTAAAATTTATAAAAAGGAATGCTAATATTTGTTTTAAAACACTTCTTTACATAAGAATTGTTTATGGCGGATATAGGTCGTGGTCTTATTTAAAAAATTGGCATATCCTACCAGGACCATAAAAAACTCAAACAAAATTAACAATGTTGTATTGTTCTTAATTTTATACTAACCTTCATCCCCTTTTTGAGCCCCAATTGAAGGGCAATAAAATGCTCAAACCGCTTTATGCTTTCGCCAAATGTTTCACCGTGCCATCTAAAGGATACACAGGCAGAGTTGAAGCTGGTGAATGCGGCATAATTTTGACATATGGACAGTGTATACGTTGTCTAGTATGTTGCAACAGGAGCAAATTAATTAAGCTCAAACATTACCTGGGAGCGAAATGGAATGATTGACCCCAGAAAGTTTCAACAAATATTGTTGTAAGATCGTAATAAGTGTTTACCTGGTTAGTATAATAAAAAAAATGCACACATTTAACTCTGAAACTTTGTCAAAACATTTGAGTATGCATTTAACTTTGGCTGAAAAGGAAAGAACGGTTTCTACCAAATCAGCATAGTTCGACTTCCTGAATTCTGCGTCCCCTCCATATATTTCGTGGTACTTCTCATATCTGAAATAAAATGAGCGCTCGGGCATCCAAGGAGTAATTAGGAGGAAAGGTTTCAAACACAAGAACAAGAAAAAATCACAACTAGAATTTAATTATAAGTTTTTCTAGTGTTTATTTGCGGGCTGTTTAAAATTTAGTATAAACTTTTTCTATTAAATGCTTTTTAGTAAGAATTTCCATGTGATATAATAAAACACATCTAGTAGCACGTAATATAAGTCACATATCATCACGCATTAGCTTTTTATTGTTTAGTAATTAGTAATTGAGACACATGACAGAGACCGTACCGTTCAACGGCTGATCCATATTGATTCTTGGCGGTGTTTTGCCCTTCGAAGGACCCAGCTGTGCCATTACTTCGTGGTAGCTGCATAAAATAAGGAAAACAGATCATGAAAAAAAAGACATTACCTGAATTTTCATACTCTCAATCCATAACTAAATTAGATTTTGGAGTTGTCTCCTAAGTCAGTCTTTTAAAAAAAAATAACCGAATTTTATAGGAAAAAATACTAATATTTATGGATAACTACTCCAGTCATCAGTATACACCTCTTTAAAAAATGTGCATGAATCTTAAAACAAACCATCAATTCACTAATCTTCTTATTAATTATTTTTTCACCTGGATCTAATATGCACGAATATTTAAAATTGTGTACATTTCGAATTGAACAAAGGAACGGATGGTGTCTGGTACGTGTAGTGTAGTCGAGCGCATGCCCAGGTCGACAATATCACTATTGATGGACCAGTCCTATATGATAGTGGCTATTTGCATCGTCCTATCACTACTACAGAATCGGCAATTAGTGCCGGTTCAAAACCCCCTATAGTAACGGATTTTGAACCGGCACTGGCGAATCGGCAGTGATGAGCCCAAGTCATCACTGTCGGTTATGCCAAACCGACAGTGATGGCTCGCAGTGATGCTTGAGCCATCACTGTCGGTTTGGCTTTGAACCGGCAGTGATATTATTTTTTAAAATTGTATTTTTTTAATTGTTTTATTTTCATTTGGGGTTTCTGGTTTAGGGTTTATGGTAGAGGTGGTGGGGTGGGAGATCGTGGAGGTGTTTGCTATCGAACCATTTGATATTGATGTGAATTGAAGGTGGTTGTGGACTAGCGACAATACAAACCCATCCCACATTTATAATAATTATTACAAAACATCCAAACAAAACTTAAAGTATCGAATTAATTGTCGCATTACAATAGCCTTTCGAGGCGATCTTTTCTGTAGATCTTCTTGAAGTTCTTACTCTTCACAATGGATAGACATCCTTTTGTATACACTATGTCGTTCAGAATAAGAGCTGTTATCTCCTCTTGAAATCCTCTTATCTCAAAATCCACCAACCTATTGTGGCCCTGTTCTTTGCGTTGTAAATTGATACAAAATGATATTGAGATGCACATACGTAAGATAAAACAATAGAATTAAAATGTGACGCGTACGTACCATGCCTTCTCCTATTTCTATTTTTGCGCCAAAGTAGACAAGCATTGCCCACATCACATAGAACCCGCACTCGTTGTTCCCCATTGGTTGATCTAGGGTCTTGACCTTCTTCATATACTCCGCTCTGAATGGTTCTCTCTATTTCTTTTGCATCTTAGGCTCCACATTTCTCCAATCAGGTAACGCCTTCATTCTATGTGACAATGTAAATGAAGTGTGAAGGCTC
The DNA here is from genome assembly GCA_022036555.1 of Microstegium vimineum. Lineage (NCBI taxonomy): Eukaryota > Viridiplantae > Streptophyta > Magnoliopsida > Poales > Poaceae > Microstegium > Microstegium vimineum. The sequence continues at coordinate 51,214,113 of CM039133.1, read as the reverse complement.
AGGACATTATTAATTACAATATCATATGTGATTGAAAAGTGTGGTGATATTGGGTTCACTTACATATTTAGCACTTTGACTAGGGGTTCGATAAGTTTAAGTGGCTTCTTTTTTGAGTTCCACACCTCAATAGTTGAATTTTTAAGATTTATATCTACGAGGACGTAATGATTGCTGCAATCACAAAGCTCATGTTATTGAATGATATATCAAGAAAAAAACACTTAAGTAAGGGTCGAGAACACATACTCGCAATTGTAGGTTAGCAGTGCGTTTGTTTTGCCGACTGAGAACATTCTTTCAAACTCTTTCTTCAAACTCGCTGAGACATACGGATCTTGGAGACCGGCTTTGCATGTGTTCTCATTTAGATAGATGGGGTCCAAGAAGTCACAATTGCTTATTCATTTTTTAAGGCAAAATTTTGCTACAGACCTGCAAAATAAACATGTATGAATATATTTAAATGCAGATCACGTAGTTTATTATAACGTTGTTAGGGTATGGTACTTACATAGTCCATAACATCATAATCTGCACATCCAGCGAGCGTCGTTGAAAGAATTGAAAGAGTTCTTCATAATCAATAGTATGCACAACTTCTTCAGGATGATTAAAAATAAAACATGGAGGGATGCATACTGCAAAGTTTGCATTCTTGTCTTTGCTTCTTTTACTGTCTATGATGTAATAATCATGCAACTGTCGCATGTTTGTTGGCAAATTTCTATACTCTTCTTTGCTGGCGACCATAGGCACGCCTAGTTCAAACTTGTATGCAACTTCGGCCTTTTGAAATTCGGTATTTTCAAAATAGAGATTCTCGGCATCCTCCATGCTTATACCCAGTTCTGCGACCAAGTTTTGTATCTCTAGCTGCTGAAAGGTGTGCATTTCTCTAGCTCTTTCTTGGTTACCCAGATTTTTGCTTTGCCTTTCAAATTGGCTCTATTTCTCAGGTATATAAGTCAATCGTTTATACAAGGCAAGTTTGGCGGCCTTTTCTGCAATCTGAGCTCGTAGAATATCGTCCTTAGTCGGCACTGGCGGAGGCCTTTTACAAGTCATCTTGGGATCTTTACCAACTGAAGCTGATGACCTCCTCTGTTGCGAAGTCGAACCTGATCTGGAGCTAGGGGGCCGTCGAGATCCCAGTCCTGAGGACTTTGAAGCTGGAGGAGGAGGAGGAGGAGGAGGAGTCTTCTCCTTTGGCGGTGGAGGAGGTGTCGGTGGATCTTGACGAGGAGAGAAACCTCTTGGCGGAGGCGATCGGGATGATTCACTGTCATCATCGTCATCCGAAGATGGCTGGTCGTCTAGCTTGATGAAGCGTTTGCGCTAGGCGACATGAGTGCCCAAGTTGTGAACTAGACGCGGCCTATCTTCCTCCACTGGGAAATCAATATGTATCTTATTGTACTTCTTGTCCAATATCTTATCAATGCTGACCCTGGCATACCCGAGTGGCACTGGCTTGCCATGAATGACGTTCTCTCCTATAGGAAATGCTTGTCCGACCGCCACCTTGTCTTTGGTCCACTGCTGGCGGATGTACAACCTGACATTCACAGGTTCTGTGATGTCGTCCACCGGATGAGGAGCATTGACCTCTTCTTCGTCAGGAATAGGGGTTGAACCACAGCTACTGCGGCCCTTGCTGGGCACTGGGTTATTCAAAACCGGGACTGCATGCGGCCCTTGACTCGAACACATGGATTGCATAGCGCTCGCCACCTGAGCAGCTATCCGTGCTTCAATGCTCTGTTCTAGCTCCTGTCGCATCCTTTGGAACTCCTCTTCTCTTTGCGTTCTAGCCCTTGCCCGGCCCCTATAGGAAGCGGATTCACTTTCAAATGCTTTCTCCCAAGGAATGACCCCAGCTCCTCTAGTGCGACCGGGGTGCTCCTTGTTTCCAAGTGCTTGCGTGAGCACGCCATTTTCTCTATCCAACCTGCGGGCCCCTCTATGCACTTCCTCAGTGATCGTGGAAATCTTCTGGAGAAGATCAGTGACGGGTTCAGTCCTGGCGGAAAGGCTCCCGTCAGGATTATATCGTGCCCCCCTTGCGAGGAGGTAGTTCACTGATCTGGGCTGCCAATCGCTTATCTGAGGCGTAACGCCGCTCTGCTCTAGTGCTTCGACTTGGGCATCCCAATCCGGAATCTTCCTTACGTACCCACGCGATCCTAGGCGGTGAGGATTATTTGACCTAAGCGAGTTTGCTTTGTTTCTTTCGCTTGATGCCTTGGCCTCATCGGATAGCTTGTAAGCCTTGAACTCCTCCCAGAAGTCCCTCTGCTTGCTGAATTCACCTCCCGCAAAATTCGGTTCTTTTTCCTCCTTGATGAGCTTGTGCAACTTTCCCTTGAAATTCTTGAAGGAGTGACCCATGATTTCCTTGGCCCTCTTCTTGACTGTCGCTTCATCACAATCATTAGGGAAAGTGAAATACCCTCTGAGCTTGTTCCAAACTAGTTCCTTCTCAACTTCTGGAACCCTCCACGGGTCTTGCTCACTTCCATTCCACTTCCTGTATTTGATCGGGATGAAGTCCCTTACAAGTGCCCCGATGGTACTCTTGTATGGGCCCAATACTATTCGTGGCTCCACCGGCTCCCCTACTTGGTCGAACTGAGAGATGTGCCAGTGTCTAGTTGTCTGAGGGAGCTTTGTTGCACCACGCTTAGTCCTTCTGGAACTCTCACCAGTACTTGGACCTTCCGGCGGAACCTGCTTCAAAATTTATAAATAAGTCCCCATCAAACTTTTATAGCTATATCTACCGTGTTTTAGGTATGACCTAAGTTATTACCTCGTCTCCTTGGCCCTCTTCTAGGTTTAGCATATGGCTAGGGCTCCAAGGTCTTTGATCCCCTTGCTGGTTGTCATCGGCTCCTTGGTCACGTTCAGCACCGCCACCACTAGTTCCTTGGTCATCGGCTTCGGTCGCAGGGCGACAGGTGGTGAATCGGCGCTTAATTGTCATGTTTCTGGACATGAATTTCGATTATTGGTATTAGCTCATAGGTAGATAGATAGACTCTATATCTCTCTATATCTCTATATCCCTCTATCTCTCTATATCTCTCTATCTCTCTATATCTATCTAAAAATTTGAATAGAAGTTGAAAATCTTCCAAAATAGACAAGTATATAGAGATTAGTCACAATATAAAGCCATAGACAAGTATATAGAGATTAGTCACAATATAAAGCCATAGACAAGTATATAGAGATTAGTCACAATATAAAGCCATAGCCAAAATCTTTCAAAATATTCCACTAATCTATATCTCTAAGTCATGCTATCTCTCTATCTCTCTATCTATAAAGCCATAGGTACAAGTCACAATATAAAGCCATGTATATATGATATAAAATTTTGCCATCTATATATAAGTCATGCTATACAAAATGTGCATACATCTATCTATAAGGCATACATCTATCTCTATATCTCTATCTCTCTACATGTCTATCTCTCTACAAAATGTGCCTCCACAAAATCTAGATAAGTATATAGACAAGTATATAGATTAGTCATCTATATAAAGCCATGTATCTCTATCTATATCTCTAATCTCTATCTACATCTCTAATCATCCTCTCCTTTTCCTTCTCCTTCTCTGTGGTTCTCTCTCTCTCTATCTTTCTCTATCTCTATCTCTATCTCTATCCCCCTCCTTCCTCCCTATCTCCATGACCAGCAAGACTCCAAGCTCTCTATCTCTCTCCTTCCTCCCTATCTCCATGAAAGCAAGCAAAAGCACTCTGAATCCCATGTAGACATTTCATCGAACACTTTCGGTTCGTGGACATGGAGCTCATCGCGTGGAGGTTTGGGCCGGTTTCCGAGCTCCTGCAGGGCGGGGATTCCGAGCTCCTGCAGGGCGGGGATTCCGAGCTCCTACACTGGCTTCGAGCGTCGGCGTGCTCGGGTGTCCTTCTTGGCGGCGGCGTGCACCGGCGGCGGCGAACACCGGCTCCTGCGTGCACCGGCGGCGTCCAATGCCGGGCTGGAGCGGCGGTGAGGCTGGAGCGGTGGCGTGAGGTTGGAGCGACGACGTGTGCTCCTGCGGCGGCGGCGGCGTGTGCTCCTGCCGACGGCAAGTGCTCCTACGGCGGCGTGTACTCCTGCGGCGGCGGCAAGTGCTCCTCGGGCTGGAGTCTGAAATGGCTAAGTGTGGAAGGGCGCGAGTCTGAAAATTTCAGACCGCGCCCTTTCCCTATATACTCGGTCAGATCACTGCCGTTTTTTTTACAAACCGGCAGTGATGTCCCCTATCACTGCCGGTTTGTAACAGGAACCGGCAGTGATGAGGGCACATCAGTGCCGGTTGTTTGGAACCGGCAGTGATAGGTAGGTCATCACTGTCGGTTTGTAACAAGAACTGGCAGTGATAGGGGACATCACTGCCGGTTCCGTACAAACCGGTAGTGATTTTTATTTTTTTAAAATTTTTCCCTTTGCTTTAGAATTCAAATTACTCCTGATTTTTTACTAAAACTTGAAAAACTCTAAACATAGAAATTGCATAATTTTTAATTCTCTACAACTTTTGCTGAAGTAGTATATTCAAATTCTTTATAGTTTTTGAATTCCCTTTTGAATTTGAATAAGGGTTTAAAATTCAATTACCCCCTTTGTAATTACTCCAAAAATTTGAATAGAAGTTGAAAATCTTCCAACATAGCTTTTGCTAGTTTTGAGGAGCTCTACATTATTGCTTATACACTCAAGGTCTAATTCTTTATAGTTTTGGAATCCCTTTTGACATGGCATACATCAATCAACAACGTGGTACAACTCAACAATCTCTAGAACTCCATATGATCTCAAATTACTAAAACAACATTTCATTAAGGATTACATAGTTTATGATACTCTAACAATTCACGGTGCAGGCACGATGATGGCCTCATCATGATCACTCCGGAGGTAAGCAGGTTTGTCACCCTCTTCAAGGACATGTAGGGTAACGTCCGCCCCAAAAGGAGTCATTTCTTCATAACCTTTGTACTCTTCTTCGTTTGTCACTCCGTCGACACCTACAATCTTCCTTTTGCCTTGCAATACTACATGTCGTCTTCCATTTGTATTGTTATCATTTGCATAGAAGATTTGCAAAACATCCTTTGCAAGGACGAAGGGGTCATCTCTGTATGCGGTCTTGGATAGATCAACGGTAGTGAACCCATCCTTGTCGGTGTTGATTTCATTCAGCCGGACCCATAGACAATGGAAAAGAGCAACTTTCAACTGATGTCCAAGTCTAGCTCCCATATCTCATCTATGAAACCATAGTATGTTGCCACCACCGTGCCGTACTCATCGTGGGCGTCGAAACGAACACCATTGTTTTGGTTCGTGCTCTTTCCGTCCTGCTTTTTTGTGTTAAATGTAAAACCATTTATTTGATATCCTTGGTACATCATTAGCGTAGTCGAAGGTCCGGGGGCTAAGAGATCTAGCTGACATCCCATCACCTTTCCTAGCCTTTGGCGTCGAAACCAGTCACAGAATTCCTCCTTATGTTTTTTCTCAATCCAAGCCTGTGACCTACCGATGTGCTTAATTTGCAGAAACTGCTTGTGCTCATCAATGTATGCCATCACACCATCGGCCTGCTGGAGAACAGCGAAGTGTGCTTGTCTGAAGGAGACGACTTCGTCTATTTTGACAGCTTTCTCACCTATTGTTCCTTTGCCCCCTAGTCTTCCATCGTGATGAGATACTGGAACTCCAACCCGCTTGATGTCCAGATAATATGTGGAGAACTCAATAGCCTCCTCTGTTGACCATCCTTCTACCATGCTCCCTTCTGGTCTGAATTTATTCCTAACATACCGCCTGAAAACTTTCATCAGCCTCTCGAAAGGAAACATCTGGTGTAGGTACATTGGGCCAAGGGATTTTATTTGATCCACAAGATGAACAAGTAGATGCACTGAAATGTCAAAGTAAGTCGGTGGGAAATGCATCTCAAGCCTGCATATAATCTCGGCTATCTCCTGCTTCAAGTGGTCTAACCTACCCACTTCAATGACCTTTTCAGAGATCGCATTGAAGAACGAACACAACTTTATGATTGGAGCGCGGACCTTGTCGGGGAGGATACCTCGCAGGGTAACTGGGAGCAGCTGAGTCATTATGACATGACAGTCATGGGCCTTCATAGAACCATAGTTAAACTGAAGTTCTCTCATATTAACTAGCCTCTTCGGGTTCCCACAGTAGCCACTCGGTACTTTGAGATCATTGAAGAAAGAAATAAGAATTTCTTTTTCCTCCTTTTTCAGTGTCCATGATGCCACCGGAAGTTTCAAGTGGCCATTCTCAAGAGTTACTGGGTGTAACTCCTTCCTGAGGCCCAGGTTTTGCATGTCCAAGCATGTCGCGAGAGAATCCTTGCTTGTTCCCCCGGTGTTCATCAACGTGTTAAGTGTGTTATCGCACACGTTTTTAGTTATGTGCATTGGATCAAGACAGTGACGTACACTCAAAAGTGGCCAATAAGGTAGTTTCCAGAAGATTGATTTTTTCTTCCAGATACTATCGGTTGGCGCTGCTACTGCCCCGTCCCCCTTCCCAAGGACAACATTTGTGAGTTTGCTTAATTGTTGAAGCATCTGTTTCCCGTCTCGATACTTTGGAGGTCCACGTTTCTCAGTAGTCCCATTAAAATCTTTTGTATTCCTACGGTAAGGGTGATCACGACGTAGGAACCTACGGTGTCCCATGTAGACCATCTTCCTGTTTTCTGGTAGATGTGTAGCAAACGTCTCGTCCAAGCACTCGACACACCCAGTGTATCCTTTTGTCTTCTCTCCAGACAACGAACCTCGCCCTGGTAGGTCGGTGATTGTAGCGATAAGTACAGCCTTTACTGTGACATGTTCTTTCTTGTACTCATCCCAAACATCCTTCACACCCATCTCCCACATCTGTAGTAGTTCATCAATCACTGGTTCTAGAAGCACATCAATATCATTACCAGGTTGTTTTGGTCCTTGGATTAGTAATGGCATCTGCACGTATGACCGTTTCATACAAAGCCAGGGTGGAAGGTTGTATATACATAGCGTCACTGGCCAAGTGCTATGATTGGTTCTCACCTGGTCAAACGGGTTCATCCCATCCATGCTCAAAGCAAACCACAGATGTCTTACCTCTCCACCGATGTTCTTATAGAACATAGTGTTGATAGTCCTCCAGTCCGACCCATCGGCGGGGTGTCTCATCATTGAATCTTTCTTTCGCTCTTCGCTGTGCCAACGCAACAACTTGGCTGACTTCTCATTTGCAAACAACCTATGCACTCGTGGAGCTATAGGAAAATACCACACGGACTTTACTGGCCCTCCTCTGGTCTTGCTTCCATCATTTGATGGCCCTTGCTTGTATCGGGGAGTTTTACACTTGGGACACGCATCTAAGTCTTTGTATTTCTCTCCACGGTACAATATGCAGTCGTTGGAACACGCGTGGATTTTCTCAACCTCGAGGCCAATTGGGCAAATCATTTGCTTCGCAAGGTAAGTCTTTTCTACTAACTCGGCCTCCAGGAACAGTTTATGTAGTATAACTAACAAGTTATCGAAGCCTTTATCATTCAACTCATTCGTTGATTTGAACTCCAATAGCATGATGTTGGCTTCCAGTTTGCTTATTGGGCAGTCCGGAAACAATGGTGTTTTCGCATCCTTTCTCATCATCTCCAGTTTTTTCAACTGTGAAGCACTAAGGAATCCCCCATGCACATCATGCTAAAGAATTATGCTTGTTACTAACCAAGAGCAAGAAGATATGAGGATCCAAGAGTGAAGATGAGCCAACAATGGAGATCAAGAAATCCACCAGCCGCAACAATGGAGAGATGGAGCTCCTCACGCAGTGTTGTGCACCGTTGGAACAGAGGAGGGAGAGGAGATCGAAGCTTTATAGTGTACACAACTTCACTGCTGGTTGGAGCCACGAACCGGCAGTGAAACACCACATCACTGCCGGTTCAGCCTCTGCCCCCAATAATTGGGGGTCTGTCAGAGGAAGAACCGACAGTGAAGGGGCATCACTGCCGGCCCAAACAAAATCGGCAGTGATGGGCCGACAGTAATTGCCGATTCTGTAGTAGTGTATGATAATTAAATTAAATGATGGACCAGGCCTCTGATATATAATGGTGGTGCTAATGCCGACTCGCGAAGACGACGTCGGTTTCTGGTGGTTGAGTACGTCAACAACAACGAATTGATGCCATGGGGCGACTGGCGTGGTACAGGGCGGCTTCACGCCGCTGTCCGCTCTTACAGCCCTTTGGTCGTCGCAAAATTCGAGCGTAAACTTAGGGGTGTTTGGTTTACCCCTAAAGTTTTAGTGTCTCTAAAGTTTAGTGCATCAACTAAAGTTTAGGGAGCATTTTAGGGAGGTGTTTAGTAATTTAGGGTCTAAATCACATAAATTTAGCTACTAAAGTTTAGGGGTTGTAACCAAACACCCTCTTAAACTATCGCTTAGTAGTTCAGTAGTTTGGTTTGTCGTCGGCCAAAAGATGAGCGCGCGTCTCTCGCCAACATCAGTGGCCTAATCTATAATGTTACCATATTCCTTCCTTCTTATCTTAATGAAACACGAGTATGCTCGCTAAAAAAGATATATATGGGCTCACTGGTAGAATAAGCAGCTGGTTGCCTTTTTTTTGCAGTAAATAATTTGGAATTTTTTTTGATTAAACTTAAAATACTTTGACTTTTTAAGATTCTTATAATGACTTATATATAATTTGTAATGAAGGTAGTACTATGAAGACGCGTTATCAGCACAAGATATGATGAACAATATATCAGCACAAGATATGATGAACAATATAATTCTATTAATAACCAAGGAAACTTCGAGAAATGCATGAGAACTTTGCCAGCCTTTGTAATGACGACGTACTTACCGTTTATAGACTAGCTAGTCTAGCCAAGAGAGGCTATATATGTAAAGCGTAGCCAGCAGAACCATGCGAAGTAAAGTCTTTTCTCAATAAGCTGGACGTTGAAACGTACGGTAACAAAAAGCAAGCAGTTTCGTAGCCTTCACAACAGAACTATATATAAATAATGCTCCCAAAATACGTACGTGAAAAAAAGACAAGAAAGGGGTTGCCATCGAGTTCATTGAGTTCTTTGTTTTTTCATGCAGAAGCAAGCGTATGTGCGAATGAGAATAAGAATGGCCTGATCACACGGAGCCTCTTTCTCAAAATGCCTCTTTTCCAATTAAACGGCTGGAGGTCGCGAGCTGCCTGCAAAGGTTGCCGCGAGAGTATCCTGTATTTATAGCCTGTCGAACGTGATGAACCTAGCTGACAGTCGATGAGTTATTATTTTTCTATGACTGCATGCAGTCCAATATCTATCCTGATGCTGTCTCACCTTAAAGTAGGCGAGGAAAAAAAAATGGCAGAAGCTCAAATTGATTTGTTGAGGTGGATGGACAACCACTTCTCTAAAGACTTCGTAGAACTCACAATTTGAACAAGTGTGTGCAATGCAACAAGATATGAACGAGAAGCATGAAGTGCTCAAACTATATATATATATATATATATATATATATATATATATATATATATATATATATATCACTACGTACTATAGAAATATTTTTTCAACAACATTTTTATCGTCAGTTTGGGACACGAATTAGAGGTCAAATGATTTTTTTTACCACTAGTTCGTGTTAAACACTAACAGTGAAAACCACAGCTGCATGCAAGCAAATAAAGCCTGCGCGGCGGTGAAACTTCGGCATGAGCATCCTGCAGCCCTTCTCAAAGCCCCTACGTGTCACTGCTACAAAATTGACTATCACTTGGTCCATCAAAACCAGTTTTTTGCTTCAACCGGTAGTGATAAGACCAAGGAGTCATCACTGCCGGCTAAAACCAATACATATTGGGTCAATGTTATCTATTTTTCTTACTAAAACCGCTAGTGATACTATCAATGGCTATTCGTGGCGTGAACCGACAGTGATAAGCTCGTATGATCTCTGAGGAAGACAAACTCTATATCAAAGTTATAGTACTCGACGAGATCTATAACTTTGTAGTTAACAACTTTTAATTTGAAGTTGTCTTGATACCAAAATATTTGATTAACGAGATTGTATAGAGTTCATACCAAAGGAATCTATATGGTGTGGTCACAAGTGAGGTGTGCAATTTGAACGTGTAGTGGTAGTGAATGATCTTGGATGGAGAGAAGACCAAAACGATGTTGTAGATCTAAAAAAAATTATGCAAAGTATGTAGTTGGCAGTTTTTTATTTGAAATTATCTATCCAACTAAATTTCATTTGAATTTCTCACATTTGAAGTTCGAATTTTTCAGCGACCTCAGATAAAAAAACAAGCAAAATAAAGGTTATAGATCTCAAAAAGTTATACAACTTTTAAATTGATAACTTTTTCATTTGAAATCATCTATCCATAAGAAATAAAGAAAAAATATGTTTGAACTTCCTCATATTTAAAAATTCAAATTCTTCAAACAACCACAGGTAGAGAAATAACGAAAACGAATGATGTAGATCCCAAAAGGTTATAAAACTTTATAGTTGATAACTCTTTTATCTGAATTTTTTCAGAGTCTTCAATACTCATTTCAAAACTAGATCAACATAAAATGAGTAGGATGAATATCCTAAATGGAGATAAATGTCATATGGGTAGAGTGGTTATGAGACAAATGCGTGAAGAAGCCTGGGGTCCTATGTTCGAGCGCCGACAGTTGTGAAGTGCGAATGTGACTTGCGATACACGACCTTTGTGGGGCTCACCTAGTGTTAAAACAAATTCTTTTACTCCTTTTCAGCCTATTTTTTATGTTTTCTAGAAACAACTTCACCTTTAGTTTTAGAACTACCCTCATCACTGTTGTATTGGTTGTGGTGGTTCATGATCCGGCAGTGATGGCTGATTGTGTGATATGTAGTGTGTCCTTCTCGAGAGTAGCTGAAATGGGGAACAATTCATCAACGTGTTGCCTCACGAGTAGCCAACATGCAGAGCCACAAATTTGGGAAATTTTAGATTCAATTTGTGGAGATTTCAAGATTTAAATCTCAAAATTGGTTTCGAACCACATCAAAATTCGGATTGTTTTGATCGATCCCAGAACCATGACAACCAGCAATTGGATCTCTGCTCCCTGGCCCGCCCTAGAACCCGCTGCGGGCATTTTAGGGTCACATTTTTTCAGAAGCTATGCAGCTATAGCGGTGTTATTAAAAATAGTGGCGACATTTTTATCCAGAAACTATGCAGGATAGCGGCCCTATGACAGAATAAAAAATACATCAGAACACTAGTATTTGATAAAAAAAAGGGTAAATATGAAATTTGATGAACATAAATATATTTCTAAGGTTCCACACATGTCTACATAATATTACAAAATATTAATACGATATTATAACATGGTTTATGAAAGTTTAATTGTCCAAAATGCCAAAGTTTAATATGACATTACAATACAATATTTAAATAGCTTAGCATTTTGGGTTGTCAGGCTTATATGGCCGATTGGAATAGCGTCATTATTAAAAAACGCTAAGCTATGTAACTTAGTTGCGCTATAACGCTAAATAACGATAAAAGTTGTTATAGCGACGGCAGAAGTACAAATAGCTTAGCAGCAAGCCTTTTCTGCAGCCCTCTATTTTTTTCATTTGCTACACTGTCCAAGAATTTCTCCACATCTTTCACGTACGGTGCAATAGTGAGTACAAGTAATATATCAAATTATTCTCAAGCAAACGGCAAATGTATTGGTCGGCCAACTAAAACCAGGAGCAATATAGTATCACTTGTAAACGTATCCGTATCCTAAAGCAATATATAATTGAGCCAATAAACAATCACGGTTTAGGGGAGTTCCGTCTCGAACCAGCGCTCCTCCTCGTTCCGCCCTAGAAAGCTCCAGGCCCCTCCCTCCTGCCTCCGGCGAGCTCGCCGGAGCGGGCCGGGAGTGGGGGGGGACCTCCTCCGAGTAGGTTCTAGTTAGTATTTAGAGTCTGTAGCTTGCCTTCATGGTTGTTGCCCTTCGTGGTATGTCATGCCTGGTGATTGCCATCGCCGTCGTCGCCGGGTTCTTCCTCGGCAACTGCCTCGCCGTCGACCATGTGCAAATAAAATAAATCCACCATCTCAAGCAGTCCCATCTCCGCTCTTCTCCACTGACTGCTTGAGATTCCTCGCCTCCGCCCTCGATTTGCACGGATTTAGGGTCGATCTTGATTGTGCTTCTCGATCTGGCTTCGTGCTGGACTGAAGATGTGTCTCAGTTCTTTCCCGTCCCGAGCAGAGCCTCCACCGACTGCAGATCTCTCCACCACCTCCACCGCCGAGATCTGTTCCCCTTTGCTCCACTACGTACGCCGCCTGTATCTGTCTCTTCACAACAGTCGCCGACTGGTGCTTCCTACTTTCGCATGGCTGTGTAACACCCTAAAAATTACTTTATGGAAAATAGAGATAAATTGATTTAATTTTGATTTTTGGTGCTCATGAGAATATAGGAAAATTAAAACTTTTCATTGAAATAAAAATTATCCTAAGTTAGCTACATGTTTGAGCATACATGCCTTTGCATTTGTTTATTTGTATGGTTTGGCATTCAAATGAGGGTTCAAATTGATTTGGAAAATGGTTTTGCAAAGGGTTTTGAAATAAAAGAAAAAAATAGAAGAAAAACCTCACCCTCTCTGCTTCTGGCCCAACCCACCCCTCTCCTTTCTTTCCCCTCCCCTTCCCATTCCCGATTGGGCCTCCCAGCAGCGCCGCCGGCCCACCCGAGCCGGACGGCCCAGCCTCCCAGCAGGCCACTCCCCCCGGTCTGCCCCAGCGCGGCCCACCCAGCAGGCCGGCCCAGCACCAAGCCGGCCCAGCACCAGACCGCTCCTCCCCTCCTTCTCCCGCCTAGGCCTCGCCCAGCAGCGGCCCGCCAGCGCCCCCTCCCTCCAGCACGCGGCCCAGCGGCCGAACAGGCCCACCAGGCCATTTCCCCTCCCCTTCCCCCGCACCAGGCCTAGCAGGCCTGTTTTTTTTCTCCTGCGCAGCCCAGCCGCCCCAACCCTAGCCTCCAGCACCCTCCCCCTATAAATACAGCCCCTTAGCCCCCTCCTTTCCCCACGCCGAGAGCAGCAGCCGCCTCCGAGCTGGCCCTGCTCCAACAGCAACCAGGCAAACCTTAAGCGCCTGCTGGCCTTGCGCTTTTTGCCTTGGAAAGCGTGTTTCCACGCGGTAATTGTTTTATTCCAAAAATAAATTTCGGTTTCACCCTCAGTTTTCAACTGTTTATAAAATATTCGTTTTAACTCCGTTTTCATCCATTCAAATTGCGTTAGATTCGTAGAGTTTTTATCTACATGTTAAAACCATAATCAATCTGTTTTGCAAACTTTGAAAATAATATTTATTTAATGTCTTTTAAATTCCCTGTTTAATCTCTAAATTTTGTTTAAATCATATCTTCTCCGTTTTTAATCCGATTCGTTTCGCTCAAGTTGCGTTGGCTTCGTATCGGCATAACCTTTTCTTTAGTGATCTTTAATACCATGTTAATAGCTCTGTAATTTTATGGTTAACTCCTAACTTGATTAATAACTATGCAACTTGTTTTATATATAAAATATGATTAGTTCTACTTTTGCTTTCAAGATCCAAATATAACTTTGACTTAATCTAACTTGGGTGTTTCTTTGAAATACTTTATACACTCTTTTATATAGTTATAAAATTGATAAAGGCTATAGGTCTCTTTTATAAAAACAAATCTTCCGTTAGTTGTACCTTTCTAATCGTAGATCTATTTAGTGTGTTATTCGCGACTGTGTGATAGTAGAGATGCGTAGTTTTCTTTTAAATCTTTTCATTGATTGGTGTATTGTTCTAATTTAGCCATGTTTGTATGCCTTGTATGATCAGAGGCTTGTGTGGTGATTTGTTAATTATTGTCCAATTGGTGAGTTTGCGTTGGAGATCAAGGAGAAGAAGTTGGTTTTCCTGAAGTTCTTTGAAGACTAGAACTAGAAGAAGGATCTGTTTTAAGGCAAGTATTACATGGGATTATCCTTGTTTTCCTATTCATGATAATCACTCAGTAATCATATGCATGTGTTTCCTTGTTATCCTATAAGGTTATCCTAGTATTGTACCTTATATCTTGTCACCCTGGGAATGTATGCATTTGGGTAGATCAAGCTAGTGCTCTTTAAGAATAACTATGATCATGTAAACTTGATTAATGATATATGAAATGACAATAAAATATGACTTTATAGCAACGTGGACTATAGGTGGAACATCAGGAACTCACACCTGTGTTCTTACTCATAGGGATATTTCTGTAAGAGATTACTCCGAGAAAACAGTACTACCATAAGCTAATGGGCTCTAGCTTGACTCAGTATTAGAATTCTACTGGTTTGTGACAACTTACCTGAAAGGGCGCAAGAGGGGCTCACCTTAGTTCCCTCGTAAGAGGGGTGGTACTAACCATTGAGGAAACGAATAGCGGGTTGTTACCTACCAGTGGAACCTGTGAACGGTCTCGTAGTGTACCCTGCTCCACTTCCTTGGTAGAGGTGATGGCATATGGGAATCACGACTTATGGGTAAAGATGTACACCTCTGCGCAGAGTTAAAAACTATCATGATAGTCGTGCTCACGGTTACGAGTGGCTTGGGCTCCTTGCTGTGTGATGTCCTTATGTCATGGCTCATCAGTTGTTATTTGTGATTTATTATTGTTACCGTTCATATAAGCATTACATCCTGTTCACTTGATCATATGGTTATTGGGCTATTGATAACATTGATGCTACTGTAATGCTAAAATTGAGACAACTTAAAAGTTGATGCAGTTAAACCCGTGTCTATCTTTTTGAGCCTCATGAACCCCATGTATACTTGTTGAGTACGAAAGTACTTACGCTTGTTTATTCTTTTCAATCTTTGGATAAAAATCCCGGATGGGTACCAGTTTGCAAGAGTCTCGAGCAGTTAGGCTTGTGATCAACCAGTCAGTGGGTCCCTGTGGAATGGAGTATTCACCTGAAGTTCGGAGTGTCTTACCGTTGTTTGCTCTCTTAAGGTTATCTCTTTGACCTTATATGTTATGTATTTAAGTATTGTCTTTTGATATTACCTTGTTCTGTGACTATATGTGGGATTTGACTTCCTGGGCTCACATATAGGATATATCTGGTTTTGTTCTTAAAACCGGGTATGACAGATTGGTATCAAAGCAATGCTGACTGTAGGACGCAAGCCTAGATAGAACTGGTCATTTTAGCAAGCTTTCAATCTTATCTAGTTCTTGTTTTCTCTCCAACCTTGATATATGTTTAAAGTTATGCTCCCTCTATCCCTATTCTGTTGTAAAAACATTGTCACAATTCTAACGCTTCTCTCTCTCTTAGATGGGTCATAACGAGATGCCAGCTAGCCTCAGCGATCTAAAAGACCAAGCTGTGTCATCCTTGATCGCGTCTGATAATGAAAAGCTATCAACCATGCAGAACCAAGTGGCTGAAGAAATGACTCAACAACAACACTTACCTCCAGGACAGATCGATGTGCCATGGTCCCGTAGGGAACAGGCGCAAGGAAGTAAAATAAAGCAGAACTATAGCAAAGGAAAGCTGAACCATGTGGATATGAGTACCCTTCCTGGAGCAAAGAGGGTCGTGTATGGTTTGATCCGAGTGGGCTCAGCAAATGCCATGGTTCTATTTGATCCTAGAGCAACGCATTCGTTCATCTCTACCAAGTTGGTAAAGGAACAAAAGATAATGCCAGAGCTAATGAAGAAAACCGTGATAGTTCAAACCCCAATTGGAGAAATGACGGCAAACCATATATGTCCAAAGGTTAGACTTAATATAAGAGGTGTGGAATTTGCAACGAATCTTGTTGTTTTGAAGCTCTTAGACATTGATGTTATCCTCGGAATGGGATGGTTCTCCGCTTTTAGAGGGGGAATCAGTAGCGCCCGGCATTTGGTATGTCTAACGACACCGTCAGGAGAAAGGATTGAATATGAGGGGATACAACCTTTGACCAAGGAATATGAGACTACCGCTTTTGAAAGTGGTAACAGTAAGAAGCATGAAGTTCAGAATCAATGCTAGTGTTGTAGGCATTATGGAGTTGTTTGTCTTCAAAACAAGCCTCCTCAAAGGGAATTCAAGATGAATCTGAACTGTGAATCCAATGATTATAAGAAGAGGAAAGCTATCTCACATGGGTCACTCTCAGAGAACAACCTACCTTTGAGTTCAACTACCTTGCCACATTTGGTTCAGAATCCTAGTCAGATGGATCCAAAGGGTAAAGCGGTAGAAGTTCCTCAAGCTAAATCCATTTTTGGTGAGGTATGCATAGATGGATGGACAATCACTTGTACAGAGTTCCAACCCGAAGGGTCAAACGAGTTAGAAAGCGGAACGGTCAAATGAAGATGAACCCCCAGAGTCTGCCAGTTAATAACTCCCCAAGTAGTACTTCCGTGGAGCAGTCCATCACCAAAGATCCAACCAAGAGAAAGTGTTTTCATTGCTAGCAAGAAGGACACTATGTTAAATTCTGTCCACAGAAGAACCAGCAGCTGAACTCTGGAGGCAGTCAAAGTTAGAAGCATGCTATATGGAGGAAGCTCTTCATGACCGTCACCCAACTAGGAGTTTATGTCCCTTGTAATAAATATGTTAGTAGTGAAAGTCGAGTCTGTGTGTCTTGTGAACCTATAAGTGATTGGTTGGCTTGTCATAATGTTTATGTTTGATTTGCATCTTTGTAATGAGTGCAATGATCTTGTGAGGTCTTTCCCCCAATTTCATTTAGTTTATAGTCTTATGGTTTAATGAAATAAATAGTGTGGGTTTCGTTTATCTCCTGTGTTTCTCTATCCTATCTTTCAAGTGCAATCTATCTTTATCATCTAAAATATCTGTTTGTTGGAAGATAAGAGTTATGGAAAAATTCTGGATAAAAGTATACTTCCTTATCTTTTTCTTTATCTGCAAGAACCACCCTGGTTTCTATCTTGGATGTGGAGTTATGAAAATAAGAAAGTGATACATCTGCGCCGTTGTTTTCTTGCCCGCAAGGAGAATTAAGTTGTTGACTCATACTCTGGCACAAAAGTTTCTTTGGAATAACAAAAAGGGTATGAGGACAGTTAGTCAAAGTTGACAAATATGCAAGCTACCTTGGTGCCCCCTAGTTCATCTTTCTTAAGGGGGGTAGCCGAGTTAAAGAAGTTGCAAAACGGAGTTGCATTAATGTTAGTGCCTTGCTTGAAAGAATTGCTTATCACCATGGTTGAGTTTTTCTTTGGATTCCTATGCTATGCCTTGACATCATATGAATCTGCATTTAAGGAAGTCATGAATGACCAAAATTCTAATGCATGTGTGTTCCAAACAGATGGTTACTACCAGGAAAGAAGCGTCACAAGATGCTAGAAGGAATGATCCCAATGCTAATCCACCAACGTCAAACCCTTCAGTTATAGAGCAAGCTCTGATGACATAGACTCAGCTATTGCAAGTCCTTGTTCAAAATTTTTTGAACAACCAGCATCAAGCACCACCCATGAACAAACGTGGTGAATTTATGAAAGGACATCCACCAATTTTCTCTCATGCAAGTGATCCACTGGAAGCAGATGACTGGCTTAGAACTACAGAGCGACAACTTAACATAGCCCAATGCAATGACCATGAGAAGGTTTTGTATGCTTCCGGTCAACTTCAAGGAACTGCTTTAGACTGGTGGGAAGCAGAATTCGGGCAACGAGATGTAAATCAGATTGGTTGGGAAGAATTCAAGATTGCTTTCTGATCTTACCATGTTCCACCTAGCTCGGTGGAGATCAAAAGCGAGGAGTTCCTCAATTTGAAACAAGGCTCAATGTCAGTATATGAGTATCAGGATCGGTTCACTTAGTTGTCCCGTTATGCCCCAAGAGAGGTGGATAGTGATGCCAAGAAGCAGAAGTGTTTTCTGAAAGGTCTGAATTATGGGTTGCAACTACAACTAATGACTGTTGAGTATGATGACTTTCATACATTAATGGATAGGGCAATTGCAATTGAGAACAAGCGTCAAGAGATGGATGCAAAGAAGAGAAAACGTGATCTTCAAAATCATCTCAGAGATACTCATCCCCGTTATGATGCACCAATAGAATATCAGTCACAGTCTATGAATTTGCTCGGAAGTATAGATCAAGATCAGTGTCAAGAATACAATGATGAAGAACAACATTCCAATTCTCAAGATCCATGTTTATCACCACCTGCTATCCTGATGATAAAGGCTAACACTACTAGTGAGAAAGGTTATGATTGTATGGAAGATAAACCTTATGAGGAAGCTTACCTTGGGAAGTTAGTCGTGGACAATCAATGCCAGAACCAACACAAACAGAACCTGAAGTCAAGAGACCCGAAAAAGCAGGCTTCAAGAGTAAAAGAAAAGAGAAAATACATCCAAGGAATGTTGAGAAATGTGTCCACCACGTGTGGATCTAATGGAGTTGTGTATGGTTACGTCTCAGTAAACTCATCTCTTGTCTCAGTGATGTTTGATCCTAAGACCACACATTCGTTTATCTCTAGCGCTTTTGTGCAAGAACAAAAGATGACAATGCTCCCAATAAGGAAACCTGTGCTAGTTAATACTCTTGGAGGTGAAGTAAAGGCAACCCGCATATGCCCAAAAGTTAGTCTTCAATTAAAGGGAGGAAACTTTAAGGTAAATCTTATTGTGTTGGACTTCATGAACAGTGTTGTTGTCCTTGGAAGAGGATGGTTCACTGCTTGTAAGGGAAGTATTAATCCTGCCCAAGGTTTGGTGTCTGTAACAACTCCGACGGGAGAAAGAATTGAGTATCAAGGAATGCAACCTGAACCTGAGGAATGTGAAGAGGACCTACCGGAAATTAGGGACACAAAGGATAGTGAAGCGGAACATGAGTTCTCAGATGTCAATGTTGAGGAGCTCAATACAATGGATGGTCATGCATATGAGGATTCTCCGTCTGAGCCACGTCAGAACACTCAAGAGGACATATGAAGTTCAGTTGTGTTTTCTAGATCAAAGTTTTGTTTCCAAGAATAGATGTAATCTTTGTATCTTAAAGAAGAGTTATGCTCTCATGAAAAAGTCTCCGGTCCAAAGCAGTTTTAATCTGGAAGACATCTTTATCTTTATCTCTCTATCATCTTTCGAATCTCGGGACGAGATTCATCTTAAGGGGGGTAGAATTGTAACACCCTAAAAATTGCTTTATGGAAAATAGAGATAAATTGATTTAATTTTGATTTTTGGTGCTCATGAGAATATAGGAAAATTAAAACTTTTCATTGAAATAAAAATTATCCTAAGTTAGCTACATGTTTGAGCATACATGCCTTTGCATTTGTTTATTTGTATGGTTTGGCATTCAAATGAGGGTTCAAATTGATTTGGAAAATGGTTTTGCAAAGGGTTTTGAAATAAAAGAAAAAGAAAAAAAAGAAGAAAAACCTCACCCTCTCTGCTTCTGGCCCAGCCCACCCCCCTCCTTTCTTTCCCCTCCCCTTCCCATTCCCGCTTGGGCCTCCCAGCAGCGCCGCCGGCCCACCCGAGCCGGACGGCCCAGCCTCCCAGCAGGCCACTCCCCCCGGTCTGCCCCAGCGCGGCCCACCCAGCAGGCCGGCCCAGCACCAGGCCGCTCCTCCCCTCCTTCTCCCGCCTAGGCCTCGCCCAGCAGCGGCCCGCCAGCGCCCCCTCCCTCCAGCACGCGGCCCAGCGGCCGAACAGGCCCACCAGGCCATTTCCCCTCCCCTTCCCCCGCACCAGGCCTAGCAGGCCTGTTTTTTTTCTCCTGCGCAGCCCAGCCGCCCCAACCCTAGCCTTCAGCCCCCTCCCCCTATAAATACAGCCCCTTAGCCCCTCCTTTCCCCACGCCGAGAGTAGCCGCCGCCTCCGAGCTGGCCCTGCTCCAACAGCAACCAGACAAACCTTAAACGCCTGCTGGCCTTGCGCTTTTTGCCTTGGAAAGCGTGTTTTCACGCGGTAATTGTTTTATTCCAAAAATAAATTTCGGTTCTACCCTCAGTTTTCAACTGTTTATAAAATATTCGTTTTAACTCCGTTTTCATCCATTCAAATTGCGTTAGATTCGTAGAGTTTTTATCTACATGTTAAAACCATAATCAATCTGTTTTGCAAACTTTGAAAATAATATTTATTTAATGCCTTTTAAATTCCCTGTTTAATCTCTAAATTTTGTTTAAATCATATCTTCTCCGTTT
Source organism: Microstegium vimineum (assembly GCA_022036555.1). NCBI lineage: Eukaryota > Viridiplantae > Streptophyta > Magnoliopsida > Poales > Poaceae > Microstegium > Microstegium vimineum. The sequence continues at coordinate 51,193,757 of CM039133.1, read as the reverse complement.
TTAATCCGATTCGTTTCGTTCAAGTTGCGTTGGCTTCGTATCGGCATAACCTTTTCTTTAGTGATCTTTAATACCATGTTAATAGCTCTGTAATTTTATGGTTAGCTCCTAACTTGATTAATAACTATGCAACTTGTTTTATATATAAAATATGATTAGTTCTACTTTTGCTTTCAAGATCCAAATATAACTTTGACTTAATCTAACTTGGGTGTTTCTTTGAAATACTTTATACACTCTTTTATATAGTTATAAAATTGATAAAGCATATAGTTCTCTTTTTAAAAAACAAATCTTCCGTTAGTTGTACCTTTCTAATCGTAGATCTGTTTAGTGTGTTATTCGCGACTGTGTGATCGTAGAGATGCGTAGTTTTCTTTTAAATCTTTTCATTGATTGGTGTATTGTTCTAATTTAGCCATGTTTGTATGCCTTGTATGATCAGAGGCTTGTGTGATGATTTGTTAATTATTGTCCAATCGGTGAGTTTGCGTTGGAGATCAAGGAGAAGAAGTTGGTTTTCCTGAAGTTCTTTGAAGACTAGAACTAGAAGAAGGATCTATTTTAAGGCAAGTATTACATGGGATTATCCTTGTTTTCCTATTCATGATAATCACTCAGTAATCATATGCATGTGTTTCCTTGTTATCCTATAAGGTTATCCTAGTATTGTACCTTATATCTTGTCACCCTGGGAATGTATGCATTTGGGTAGATCAAGCTAGTGCTCTTTAAGAATAACTATGATCATGTAAACTTGATTAATGATATATGAAATGACAATAAAATATGACTTTATAGCAACGTGGACTATAGGTGGAACATCAGGAACTCACACCTGTGTTCTTACTCATAGGGATATTTCTGTAAGAGATTACCCCGAGAAAACAGTACTACCATAAGCTAATGGGCTCTAGCTTGACTCAGTATTAGAATTCTACTGGTTTATGACAACTTACCCGTAAGGGCGCAAGAGGGACTCACCTTAGTTCCCTCGTAAGAGGGGTGGTACTAACCATTGAGGAAACGAATAGCGGGTTGTTACCTACCAGTGGAACCTGTGAACGGTCTCGTAGTGTACCCTGCTCCACTTCCTTGGTAGAGGTGATGGCATATGGGAATCACGACTTATGGGTAAAGATGTACACCTTTGCGCAGAGTTAAAAACTATCATGATAGTCGTGCTCACGGTTACGAGTGGCTTGGGCTTCTTGCTGTGTGATGTCCTTATGTCATGGCTCATCAGTTGTTATTTGTGATTTATTATTGTTACCGTTCATATAAGCATTACATCCTGTTCCCTTGATCATATGGTTATTGGGCTATTGATAACATTGATGCTACTGTAATGCTAAAATTGAGACAACTTAAAAGCTGATGCAGTTAAACCCGTGTCTATCTTTTTGAGCCTCATGAACCCCATGTATACTTGTTGAGTACGAAAGTACTTACGCTTGTTTATTCTTTTCAATCTTTGGATAAAAATCCCGGATGGGTACCAGTTTGCAAGAGTCTCGAGCAGTTAGGCTTGTGATCAACCAGTCAGTGGGTCCCTGTGGAATGGAGTCTTCACCTGAAGTTCGGAGTGTCTTACCGCTGTTTGCTCTCTTAAAGTTATCTCTTTGACCTTATATGTTATGTATTTAAGTATTGTCTTTTGATATTACCTTGTTCTGTGACTATATGTGGGATTTGACTTTCTGGGCTCACATATAGGATATATCTGGTTTTGTTCTTAAAATCGGGTGTGACAGGCTGCTCCTCTGCTGGTGGTGGTTCGACTACGCTGCCTTCACCTGGGATCCGGGCCTGAGCTTCTTCAATCGCCGACGAGTTTTCAACTACATCTGTCAGGTGCCGGTGTGCTCATTCAACACAAGCTCTTCCGTCCCAACTTCAACCTGCGCTTTGCGAGGTCTTCCACGGCGTCCTCGACGCCTCTGCGACCTCCCGGCCTCCTGCGGTTCTATCTTCACCATCGCCATTGCAACATCTGCTATCCTCAAGCAAGACTTAATTGTAATTTGGTCTTCTTTTGAGGACCTTTATGTAAAATGACTGTTGTAAAAAAAACTATTACAGCTGTTGCAATCACGACGACCAAAGGACAGGACGAGCCAGCAGAACTATTTTGACTAAATACGTGGCAGATAAATCTCACAGAATTTATATTGTGCAACAAGATATATAATTCAGATAGGTAGAATAAATCTGTGTAATCAAACACCAATAGTCGCGACAAAGATAATAGATGGATTCGGCTTACACAAGATGATGCAATCCAAACCCTATGATGATTCCTCCACTCGCGGCAACAACGTACCAGGACAGAAGAGAAGGGAACTCTGAAAATTTCAGCACACGTCCAGACAATAATTTCTAATCGCACACACCAACACAAATCTAAATCTCTAGAGGCTCTAGTAATCCCACAATAAAATCTAATCTAATTTTTACACAGCCTACTCAAACAAGTCTGACACAAATAAATATTAAAATATGGCAAATATGCTACTCTCTTCATTCCAAATTGTAAGTTATTCCAAAAATCTTGGAGAGTCCAAGTATTTTAAGTTTGACCAAAGATTATAGAGAGAAAGATAAAGATTTATGACATTAAATAGGTATAGTATGAAAATATATAACTAATAAAAAATCTAATGATACTTAGTTGACATCAAATATGTTATTATCATATTATATAAATTTGGTCAAACTTTAGAAACTTTGACTCTTCAAGATTCTTGGAATGACTTACAATTTGCGATGGAGGGAGTACATATCTGGTAAGCTACTCCGACCAGGAATTTAATCAAGTCAGCCCCCCCATTATTCTTTTGCACAAATATATTAGATGCTCTGTCATCCAATATTTTTTTGGGCAAATTATTTCCAACAAAAGTTCCATGCGGCAATGAAAGAGTAGCATCTAGCTCTCCTCCTTGCACCATCTTAGTTTGTTTCATATCAATAGAAAATTCACCAAACTGCATGCTTAAATAGTTTATATCTTATCTGGCTCTAATAAATTGCGAAGCAAAGGGAGTATCGCGAGCTCGAATAATTTGAGAAGCGATGTTCTCATCACCATTTTCCCCTTAAAACAAAGCCGTCCTCGGTATAGTGTGGGCTCTCTCCGTCTTTGTATAGGATGTGCGTCATCGTGCCATTTGGAAGGGGAGTCATACATCTAATTGCCGATTGGAGACCTAGCATCCCTAAGTTGTTAGATGAACCTTTAAAAGATTTAATAGTGAACCCTGTCAACCTTCGTTAGAAGTGGGTCAAGAGGCTAGCTACCTCGAGCGAGAGGGTAAATCATGATGTATGGCTAAAGATGTACAACCTCTATAGAGTGTTAAAATTTTTTTTAACAATCTTGGACTCATATAATAAATCTTGACTCATGGTCTCAGACTCCTATATTGAATAAATAATGTGTCAACTAAATATGCTCGGCAAATCCACTGAGGGAGATCCTCGTGATGGTAGATATTGATCGGAGGGATATGTGAGATTAAGAACAAGATGACTACAAACACATGAGTTTGGACAGGTTCAGGCCATCGACGAGTAATAAAATCCTACTCCTATGTTCTATTGTGTTATATTGCTTATCGTAGAAGATCTGATGTGTTTCGAGGGGATCCCCTACCCGCCTCACTACAGGAAAACGGCGAGTTACCGAGTGCCAGATATCGGGTACTCGGCAACTAATTTAGTTGCCGAGTGTCACATTCAGCAAAAAAAAACACTCGACAACTAATTAAATGCCGAGTGCCTGGTACTCGGCAAAAAAAACACTCGGCAACTTAATTCTTTTTGCCGAGTGCCGACTCTCGGCAAAAAAATACACTCGGCAATTTACCACGAGGGCTAACGCCATCCCGCTCCGTTTAAGTTGTCGAGTGTCTGCCGTTTGGCACTCGGCAACTAAAATTACGTTGCCTAGTGCCAGGTTGTTGGCACTCGGCAACTAAATTAAACTTAATTAATTTTTTTTGTTTTTTGGCTCCCAATTTTTTGTGTGTGTTTAGTGAACTATTGTAAACAATATGTTCAAATTTGGAAGCTTTCCATTGCTTTTTGGTATTTTTCCTTAGTTTATTTTGTTTTCTTCAATTTTCCCGTTTAATGTTCATTTGAACTGCAGGTGCATGAAATAATAGATTTCTTTCGTTCTAAAAATTGTAGTCTTGTTTGTTAGTGTAAATGATGGCTAAATCCATGGCATGTCTCGAAGGTTCGATCAACGTGCTCACGGGGCAACGTCGCCAACTTCGGTGCTTGTAGTTTTTTAATTATATTAAATGCAAACAAATTCCGAAAATCACGAAACTTATGCACGTGTCATGATCTCATGTGCGTATGTTGTGGTAAAAATTTGAAAAAGTTTAGAGCGAGTCGTCACGTACGTTGTTCACAAACCTCAGAGTCCACATATGATATCACAAGTGAGATCCTATGTGAACTTTGAGGTTTGTGAACAATGTATGCAACAACGTGCTCAAAACTTTTTCAAAATTTTACCACAACATACGCACATGATATGAACTCGATCCCCGACGGCCGCGGATCCTGCGCGTGGGGCGGAGCTCGCGCGCTCGACCGTAAGAAGCGGCGGCGAAGAGGATCCCGGGCGGCCGCGGATCTCCTTCGATGACCAGCTCCACCACCATCAGCGGTGGCGGATCCGGCGAAGAGGAGCCCGCTAGTAGCGGATCCGACGAAGAGGAGCCTGCTGGATCCGGCGAAGAGGAGCCCGCTAGGAGCGGATCCAGCGAGGTGCGGCGGCGGCGGCAGGCTCTGAACGGGCTCGTCGATGGGCTAAAAACGGGCTCGCTGGCGGGCTCGTGGTTTTTTTTGTTTTTTGTAAACGATTAACCGAGGCGGACATTCTAATGTGCCCGCCTCGGTTAATCAATTTACCGCAGCGGGTAAAGCCGCCTGCCGCGTGAATGTCGTGATTTACCGTGTCCTTGGTTCCGTGGCGGGAGGCTTTGCCCGCTGCGGAAAAGACAAAATAACCGCCTCGGAAAATCATTTTTGTAGTAGTGATGGTAGGTTAGTGCTTAACTAGAGTTTTCATTTTTCTCTCTTCTTTGGTGCTTGAGCCATTTATGAAGCAAACTAGACCAAAGTTTTGAAGATACTGTTGAATAATATGGGCTTGGCCCATATTTTATTCGACGATTAAATGAATCCTAAGTTCATATTAAATGTTATGTTGTATTATAATTTAGTCTCACATGAAATTTTGGCTATTAATTCACTCAACTAAATAGGTAGATTACATGTGTACCAATTGAGAAGTTGAGAGGAGATTGACTGGGTGCCACATACGCACGCCGCAGCCGCCGAGCCAAGGCGAGGCATGACGTTGCGTATGTGCGAGCGAGGTGCGGTTTTGTCACTTGGTCCGGTGGAAAGATAAGGAGAATCAAAGCTTGCAACACACATGTTGAATGGGATTGATGATCTGTTACAGGATTTACTCCTCGAGATTTCTCTACACCAATATGTTCTCCTCCATTCTATAAATTGTAATGTCTTCCCTGTTGGGTGGTTATGAGTTCTTCCCCATCCCCATTCCAACCTTCTATGAGAACACAGAGAGTTAGAAGAGCAGGCCTCTGAAACCTCTAGTATGCAAGATTTACCTACTGGGATGTGCGGGTAATTAGGTCTGCTCGCTAATCGTCTTCTTTCCAGTGAGCACGGGATCATATCATATTTTTCTCGATGACCCCACTCCTCCTTCTCGTCTGTGTGTCATCTTTGTAGTGACCACAAGATTGAATTGAGGGACTGCACTGCGATCCTCATCCTGCATCGACTAAGGTCCACTACTTCGAGCAACTCATGATGAATCGTGAAAATGGAGCCACCAGTACCTTGAGCATAGGTCGCTCCGTAGGGTACTATTTTCTTTTCCTGATGGTTGATTTGAACTGAAATTCGAATTACCTCATTGTTGATGTGGTTGGTTGTTCCATCCGTTGTTACCTTGTTGACGAAACCCATTCTTAATGTAGGCAGCTTCTTCATGGGTTTCAGGACAATCATTTTCCGAATGTCCAATGACACCATAGACTTCACATATCGTATGCAAGTCCTTGACTTGTGTCGTGCCATTCATAGCTTCTTTTTTGGCACCACACTCTTCTAACCTTTTCATAAAAAAATCTATTTTTTGGTAACCATATCTGCTTCTTTAACAATATACATATTGTTTTGTTGTTTAGCGGAGCTTCTTTCACTGCTCCACCCTTTATTGGTGACCATATTATCCATCATAATTGTGGCTACGACGATGGTAAGCGAGAGGAATGTTCCTCCATCAGCTACATCAAGGTGTCCACGAGACATAGGATTTAACCCATTATAAAATATTTGGAGAACTAACCAAACTTCCATGCCATGGTGTGGACACGCGAGGGTGTATTCTTGTAGCCTCTCCCACGTCTTAGGCATGGTCTCTGTGGATATTTGCTAGAAGTTGGAAAGTTTCCCCTCAGGGCATTGGTTTTACCCATGGGGAAAAACTTAGCAAGGAATGTTGTGGAGCATTTTGTCCATGTGTTGAGTGTTTCCTTGCCTTTATAGAACCACTGTTTTGCCTTCCCTATGAGGGAGAAGGGAAATAGATGGGCTTGATTGTGTCAGGTGCAACGTCCTTGATGACGATGGTGTCGCACAACTCGATGAAGAGTTGAAGATGTGTGTTCGCATCCTCACTAAATAGTCCACATAATGGATGTGCTTGTATCATCGTGATGAGGCCTATATGGAGATCAAAGCTCTTTTCTCCATGGTCGATAGCACGTTAGCTGCAGGTAGGCTGGAGAACTCTCAAAGGGTCTTTTTGGCCATAGTAGTGGAAGTAGATGATGCGGTTTTGAGTGGTACTTCTGTCGTCGGAAGAGTTGGATAAGATGGATTCATGAAGCGAGGTCGGCTCTTTCTTAGAAGAGATCTACTCATCAAGATTGCTTCTGGATCATCAATGAGGTTTTCCAACAGAGAGAAACTGCTCATGCACTATCCTATTTTCATCCACAAGAGGAGAAAACAAACAAGTTTAGCATGCATAACAATGGTTACTATGCATGTATATCATTCAAAACATATCATATAATGATATTTGATCAATTCTAGCTTTCCTCGGAAATGACGCTAGAAATGCTTGTTGATATTTTTACTGTCATTACTATAAGTTAGTAATGTGACTAAGTATATCCTAGATAGTTCCTTATAAGATTAGATTAATTATCCGCAAGTGCTCGAATCTATCAATTGCAAAATTTCACCTTAAGTATTTAGGTATCATTATTTATATTTTCCCAAACAAAAGATTTTGATTTTGATCAAGATCAACATATTATGTACTAAATAACATACTTACAAGTAAACCACATACTAATACATGGGTAAAATATGGTAAATATACAGATAGTGGATATACACTCTTATATTCCTCAGGGGTAAAGTAAAATAAAAAATAAATGAATAAACCTAAGTAGAGCAACCATGTTCTATTATAGTCATATAGAGATTAGTTCATATTCATACAAGTTATATAATTAGGATTAGTTCCAAGAATAAAGCAGGTCAGGAGGCCACCGAGTACTAGTCTACCATCAACCTCATGTGACAATTTAGACTCCTACATCCATTGAAAAATCCATGCAAACATTGATCTACCCATACCCCAAACACCATATTGACATATGAATAAAATATTCAAACTCACCAAGACTCCAGCCCTATGGATTGACAAGTATTAGGCTTAATCACACCTGAAAGCATGATGAACCACGCACCATAACATCTCATATCTAACCTGAATCATATTATTTATATGAAGAGTTAAGATCAAAGCCAAGTATGCTAATATCCTAACATGTAAACTATAGTCTAGTTCATATGCCAAAATCATAACATAAAGACTATACTCTAGTTCATAAGTAAGACTATAATATAAGATTGAGAATATGACTATGGAAGAACTAATAAAGATATTCATATAAAAAAATCTCTTCCAAGAAGTCAAGCCCTGCAAGGTAGCTTTGTCTCGTTCTAGAAAACTACTAAAGTAAAAAAGAGACGAGGAATGTATTTCTCTATTGTGTGATTGGTCTAATTGATGATTTCTAGAAGGAGACTCTACCCATCTATTTATATGCACTAGAGGTCGATTCAGAAACGAATATCTAGGGAATACCACATGCAACCGCCCGGTCCCACTCTATTGCCCACCAACCTACTGAAACAATTCCGGAGGTAAAATCATCATGGTTGTAACTCTATCTATGACTAATTACACAAAATTATCACTGTGCAACAAATGTGACGCTATAAAGATGACGAACAAAATTTCATCATAACTTCATCACATATATGTTTCCATGATGTTATTGGCATTTACTGTGACAAAAGTGAATCATCTTAGACAGGTTGTGTCGAAGGTATTGTGGCTTCATGGGCTTGAAAGTAATGTTTTTAGCTTTCGGTCATAGGCGATCTTTTCAATTTCTGTGTTATAATTTAGTTTTACACTTTGTTGACGGTCGTTAGCGTCAACATTTAATACAATTATAAACATAATAAATGGATCAATCACATATAAAATAGAAAAGTATAGGGCTTTATCTAAGAATTTCCATGAGTTTTGGTATTCTATTATTTTCCTGGGGCTATTCCAGAAAAGAGTAATAAAGGGAATCAAATCAAAATAAATAGCGAAGAAATCCCGCAGAGATATAGTTACCATTCAACTCACGGAGGATCTCGAAGACACCGGAGCGAAGTGGAGCCCGAGGCGCCGCCAGGTGGGGCCGGCCAGCCCCACCCCAGGCCGGCCGGCATGGCCCTAGGCCCACTGGTTGCCGCCTTCTGGAAGATTCCTCCACCGCATTTGAGGAGTCATCTCGGCCCTACATTAAGTCGGTTTGATCCAACGGACGTCGTGCACCCCACCAGGCGATAAATAGAGGGCAGACTCCCCCCTAGAGGCATCTCATCTTAGTTCATCTGGAGGTCCATTCAGTCTAAATCATTTGATATCTAGTCATCCAGAGCTACAAACCCTAGTTCATAGCATAGCTAAGTTAGATCAAGAGAAGAGAAAGTCAAGATACGTCAATCGATCTTGGACTCCCGATGTTGTCAAGAGATTGGAGTCTGATACAGTTCTTATTCTCTTCTCTCTTATTGTGTTTATCTACAGTTGTATGATATTTACTAGCAACACTATTCTTCATTAATATGTTCTTGTTTACTTTGTTCATTGTCTATGTTAATATGTCTAGTATATTTAGTTTGCTATTGAGTTCATGCACATGTTCATATAGCGCTCGTATACTCGATCGTGTGGAGAGTGGTAGGCAGTATGTAGGTGTGGTTCTTAGATACATTTCTTATCTGTGGATGCCCCCATCTGTGTCGGGTCGTGGGTAGATCATGGACGTGACAGGTCCATTGAGTCCTTTGTAGGCCTCTCCCGTGCAGTGATTTGGTAGGGAGGAATTGTCAGGTTGAGGATATCTTGTTATATCTGAGGTTTCTGAACTTAACTCATCCTGTTCATGGCCCCATTGTGGTTGAGAACATTGGTAGTATTACTTAACAATGATTGCTAGATGTACTTGCACTACCTAGCGTAGCTTTGATGGTAGCTCGAATACTTAGGAGTTATTTCTTTATTACTTGTATTGGATGATGCTTGTGTAGTGACTAGAGTGTTCTATGATGATGAATAATCTATTTACCCTTATCATATATATATATATATATATATCATGGGACTTACCCCTATTTAAGAGTAGAGTTCATTGATGGTTAAATCCCTTCATTCATTGTATATGCATGTTATCAATACTATAGATTATCGATTTAACTATACCTTTCTAGTGGTAGAATATAAATGATAACCTGGTAATACTCTAGATAGAATGCTACAATGGTATATTTAATCTGTCCGCTTGCAGAATCATTTGTTCTTTATAATTTATTATCCATCATTAGTTATTTTTGACTAGTCACACATAAAATATAATATTTCATAAGTGCAATTAAATATTCCTAGCTCTATAATTAGGGATGACAACCTAGTTCCATGCTTAGGAGTATAAGGTAAAAGATAGTGGCTAGTTGCTAAAGACAAGTTAATTACATACCATACATTTTTGTGTCATTGTTAAGAACCTGTGTTCTTGGTAATGTCGTTAACTAGCGTAGCACACTTTACAATGCTTTTGATATGTAGCACACTGTTGTTGAATGACCTTCGCGTCAACTTGCTTCTCTTGAACGAGTTCGTCAATGGAAATTTTCATGAACTATCGACATGCGAGAATGTACTCTCATACTTGACTAAAGCCAGAGTCATTATAGATCTCATGGCTGTATTGTTAATCCTAGCTTTTGCCCACAGGTGTTTCTCATTAAGGTTAGGTTTCAGTTGCCAATAACAAATTCACCAATCCATTATAGAGTATCATAACACTTGGTAGGGATCATGTATCATTTATATCTGCACTAGTAATCTACCCATATGCCATAGGACTCAAGGTAAAGGATATCAATATTATGGAAATATACTACGGGTATCAAATTTAACACATGCGAATGAAATCATGATTTCGATGAATAGGATAACAAGGTAGGTCCCATGCTATACTTTTCTTTCACTTAGATCCTTTGCTGACTTGTAACTCTTCTGTTGACTCACAGCTCCAAAATATTCCTCTTCCTTATCACCATGCAAAACTCACCGACTAGACATAGAAGAGAGCACCACACAAGCGTCCACACATTAATACACGAACAAACATGAACAATGATGAGAGGAGTACACCAGAGGTGATAAAACAAAATAAAAGGTTTATAAAAAGGATCTACGTCTTACTAAGATCACATCGACGTTTGAAACATGCTAATCAAAGCTACGATGCAAAGATACATCTACCGAAAGATCC